>OY748294.1:17960499-18514310 GCA_963556515.1 Nudaria mundana
GCAGAGGACCCGCATTCGGCGTTCGTTCAGAAAGCTGGCCATCCAGCTGCACAGTTGAGGAGGTAGACCATATGCCGGAAGCTTGGAAAGGAGCGAAGTATGCCAGACTCTATCGAAGGCTTTGGCGATGTCCAGGCTAATCGCCAACGACTCGCCGTGCCTTTCCATAGCCTCACCCCAGACATGCGTTACGAATGCCAGAAGATCACCCGTTGATCGTTTTGGCCTGAAGCCGTATTGCCGATCATTTATTAGTGAGTGATCTTCGAGGTATCGTATGAGCTGCTTGTTGATGATGAGCTCAAACACCTTCACATTAAAAATTATAATTACAAACAATTATATTTTTGTAGTTTAAAGCAATGGGTTTTCTTTTACCATTTTTCAAATATTCATATAATAAATATTGGATGGAACCAGGCGTTACTCGGCGAAAATCCATGACAAAGCAATGGTAAGTAAAATATTTAAAAAAAAAAACAAACTTATTTTAAATTTCTTAATGGCACTATTTTTCGCAGGATTAAAAAGACAACAAAACGTCGACAATTGTTTCGCCTCTAAACGAAGCATTATCAAGACTGTCTCAGAGAGAACAGCGAAAAATAGTGCTATTAAGAAATTTAAAATAAGTTTAAAGTGTTTTTTTTTTAATATTTTACTTACCATTGCTTTATTCATATAATAATATGGATTTCGCAAAAACTAATGTCATCGGCAGAACTCGAGCGCATTCCCTAACAAGGGGTTCCCCTTGTTAGGGAATGGAAAATATCTTATGTAATATATAGTCAAGTACGTTATTCCTGAGTGATATAGGCTACTTGTTATCCCGATAATGTGTACTCGTAGGAATTGGTAACGAGAAAATTTACGTAAAATTACCAATAGATAAAGTGTAGATTAACAGGCTTTTGACACAACGTCTGTCAACATTTTTTGGCTTGCTTCTAGATCCAGGGCTATCCATAGAGGGGTCAACAATCATTGGAGCATAAGCAGTTCTCGAGAGCTAAGGGGGGACAAAAATTACATTCCCCATTTCTATATATAGATTTGAGGGACTCCTAATTGTTAAAACCATGTCCGAAATGAGTCTGAATCATGGTGAACGTAGCACTGTAACCGCCTACCAATCGACTCGAGCCCATTACTCAAAAATATAGCGTTCGTTTAATTAACTCATATTCCAAATTACCCAGTTTGAGACACAAATTAATACGAGTATGTACGAGTTGACGTAGGTAATGACTTGGATGAACACCCATTTCGCAATTAGTAAATTGAAGGGCTAGGCAATGCTAATAAATTAACTTTACTACTTATTAAATGAAAATATAATACCAACACACACACCTCTTTTAAATTTTTTTTTTTTTTTGTTAAGTTGGGGGGGGGGGGGGGGTAATGTTACGCTTATCCGGTTTAAGGTTTTCCGCCATGGTAGTCCATATGATGAATTTTGAAGGAAAACTATAACGGATCAGATAACTTTGTTAGTTTAAGAGTTATATAGCCTATAGGTAACTACGGAAGCCTATATTATGCGAGGCCCGACACGCAGTTGGCTGGATTTTGTATGTTTGTTACCTCATAACCTTCAATCTGGTGAACATTTATTCAATTCTTATGTTACCTAGTGCTCGCCGTGTGGATCCATTTTGATAATTAATTGGTCCCACTACGGTAAATTAAAGTGGGTTCTTATTTTGATAAAATTATTAAAAGATAATTGTAGTCATGTGTTTAAAATCATTAATAAACATCTTCAGTAAATTTGTTCGCATTTCTCCATGTTTGTTCGTTCAACACTATTTACCTTATCTTTGTCAATACAGTTTTGCTTACAGATTGACTGACACACTTGCCATTTTTTCCAGTACCTACTTACAAGTACGTATTTCTAGGTAGGTACCTATACAGATTTTCAGTCAACGTAAGTATGTTGAGACTTAAGTTTTTACAAAAACGATAAAATCAGTGCAAAATTACCAAATATTTTTATGTTTCACGATTTTCACTCAATGATTATGATTATATTCTATGATCTTTTTGAATAATATCATACTAGTTATCCCAGCAAACTTGGTGATCGCCTTCCCTAAACTTCTACGAATATTTTCATATTTCATGCAAATGTATGTATTATTAATTATAATTGAAAAACGCGACGGACTGACAGACAAATTGTCGTATTTAGGTGCAGCGCAGACGGCACACTTTTTGTGTGATCGACAAAATGTCTGCATGGCGTGCAAAAAGTCAGTCGCGGATTTTTCACAGACTCAACGCACACCACGCACATCTTCGATCATTCTGTCGGCAGAACTGTAGGGACGTAGACGCTATGGAAATCGTGCAGAGATCGCGAAGTATTATTTTGTACTTTAAGTACAGAAAAAGAAGAAGAAATAGAGAAATTTGGGCAATAGATCGCGTACGCTACGCCCACCCCTAACGAATGCAGATTGCCGACTAAAGTGTGCGCCGTCTGCGTTAGCGCGCGTTGAAGCCAAACGTTCAATTTTTTCGCACACTTTTTGTGCGGCGCTGCGCGGCGCGGCGCGGCACGGTCTGTCCGAAACACGGATTTTGTGTGCGCCGAACTTTTTGCGCGTCGTGTACGTTACTGCATATAATTGCATAGGTTCTATGTTCACAGACTAAAAAGTGCGTCACGGATAGGTGCAGCGCAGACGGCACACTTTTTGTGTGATCGACAAAATGTCTGCATGGCGCGCAAAAAGTCAGTCGCGGATTTTTCACAGACTCAACGCACACCACGCACATCTTCGATCATTCTGTCGGCAGAACTGTAGGGACGTAAGACGCTATGGAAATCGTGCAGAGATCGCGAAGTATTATTTTGTACTGGAAGTACAGAAAAAGAAGAAGAAATAGAGAAATTTGGGTACATCCTATACTTTCGGAAAGATTACTGAAGGGACTGTTCCATATTAAACATTCAATTCTGAAACTACATCCTGATAAATTTTTCAAATTTTATAAAATGTCTGTAACTACATTTATATATATATATATAGCACATATATATATTGTACTTCTTGAATTAAAATCGTTATATCGATCTCTGGCGCCATGGCAATAGATCGCGTACGCTACGCCCACCCCTAACGAATCAAAGAATCAAGAATCAATTTCATTTATTCAGTTTAGGCACATAAAGAGCACATATGAATGTCAAAATTTTACAATTTTGTCAAGTAATATTATAAAAATACTAAATTAAGTAAGTACATAAATAACCATTAGAAAATGATTCTTTCGCTGGTTCGGTAAGTTGGTTCTCCTGAGAAGAGACCAGCAAGAAACTCAGGTAGATTATCCATTTTCTTTTTTAATATTGTTTTGTTTACATTGTTACAAATTAGTTTATATTGTATTATACGAGTGGCCAACAACAGAAGATTAGGGTGACCATGCATTTTTATCATTAAGATATTCGTCTACATTATAGTAGCCTTTCATCATCAAACATTTTTAACTACTATCTCATACAAACAATTTGACTGCTCAAACATATTGAGAAGCAAATATTGAGAAGCAACTGTTAAAATATTAATTTCTTTTAATAGTTCTTTCAGCGAGTCACGGGGTCCGAGCCTATAGATTGCTCGTATAGCTCGTTTCTGTAATATGAATATTGTCTCAATATCGGCAGCTGAGCCCCACAGCAGCAGACCATATGACATAACGCTATGAAAGTAGCTAAAATAAACTAATCGTCCCGTTTTTTCGTCAGTCAGTGACCTTATCTTTCTAACCGCATAGGCAGCTGAGCTAAGTCTTCCTGCCAAGGCTGTGATATGAGGACCCCATTGTAGTTTACTATCTAGAGTTATCCCAACAAAAACTGTGGTATTGACTATTTGAACTAATTCATAGTAATATGAGTATCCACCTGTCTAACATTGGGCATAGTAAATTTTACACATTTTGTTTTCTTCGCATTGAGCAGCAAGTTGTTACTTGTGAACCAATGCAATATTTCCGAAAGGGTATTATTTACATCGTCAAGTGTTACTTTTTGTCTATCACTTTTAAAAATTAATGATGTGTCATCAGCAAATAATACTATCTCACAAAGATTTTTAGTGAAATAAGGAAGATCGTTTACGTATATTAAGAATAAAAGGGGTCCTAATATCGAGCCCTGGGGTACTCCCATGACTAATGAGGCGCCAGAAGAGTCGGTGCCATTAATGTTTACTTTTTGTATTCTACCAGTGAGGTAAGACTCGAGTAAGCCAAGTGAGCTGTTCGAAACACCATAATAACCTAATTTTAGTAGCAAAGTCTCATGATCAACACAATCAAAAGCTTTTGATAGATCACAAAATATACCAATGGCATCCTGCTTTTCCTCCCAAGCATCAAATATATGTATCACAAGTGCAACTCCTGCATCCGTTGTGTTCCTGCCTTTAGTGAAACCAAACTGTTTGTTATGAAGTAACTTATTGTCTGTAAAATGTGAAAGCAATTGATTAAATATTATTTTTTCAAAAATTTTACTGAGGGTTGGGAGTATGGAAATAGGTCTAAAATTTGAAGGATCACTTTTGTCTCCTGCTTTAAATAAAGGAATAATTTTACTGTACTTCATAAGATTAGGAAACTGATTTTCATCTATACATTTATTGAATATGAATGCAAGGTGAGGCGCTATAGCGGGCACTATTGATTTTATTATATTAGGTGAAATGCCCCAAAGATCCTCGATATTTTTTATATTTAGTTGTTTAAAAGTTTTAAGTATAGTGACAGAGTCAATATACTGAAAATCAAAGTTAATTCTACATTTATCAACACTAGATTTAAGAAGACAATTGGCTACGTTTTTTGAAGAATTTAACTTATTTGTAGTGGTGATTGGAACATTTGTGAAAAAAGATTCAAATGAATGCAGATTGCCGACTAAAGTGTGCGCCGTCTGCGTTAGCGCGCGTTGAAGCCAACGTTCAATTTTTTCGCACACTTTTTGTGCGGCGCTGCGCGGCGCGGTGCGGCACGGTCTGACCGAAACACGGATTTTGTGTGCGCCGGACTTTTTGCGCGTCGTGTACGTTACTGCATATAATTGCATAGGTTCTATGTTCACAGACTAAAAAGTGCGTCACGGATAGTCTTTCGTCTGCGCTGCACCATAGTCTTTCGTCTGCGCTGCACCTAAATATATAGATTATAAAACAAAATACACGTCAAAAATTGAGACCAAATTGAAATGGGATCACCATAGTCCGAAGATATGAGGTAACAAACTTTATATATATAGGTAACTTCTTTTTTGGAACCTTTTCAACGTTATTGTAATAATCTGAGGTGATGGTAATATTAATGGCTTGGTAACACCGTTCGACCATGGTGGTCGCAATCCAATTGAAACGTTTAATCTAACTTTTGATATTACCAAAGACAATAGTATTAATATAGGTCTCGTGACCAAAGAATAGGGAATAGTACTTACGAGACTGAGATTTTCTACAATATCATTGAAGAAAATGTTGATTGACGCTACCATGTTGTTGACAGTTGAATATGACGTGATTTCTCACCACTTCGGATGTTCCTGAAATTACAAAGTTAAAGTCATGTAAGAAACGGATCATGTGATTGTTGTTGAAATAAATATTGACTTTATACTTTACTGTGGACTGCGCGTTTATATAAAGAGTTTAATGTACCCTCACATGTACTGTACTGTACATTTAGTAACGGCACAGACAAACAAAGATAAATCCCTTGTTATACATAAGTGTTTGTTCTTTTATCGTATTGAAAAGAAGAACTATAAAATTGTAGATAGGCTGCGAGCATATTAGACCATGTTTTCTAGATACTAGGATCCCATGGGATAAAAGAAAAGTCATTTAACTAAAATACAATTATTATTCACTGAACCTTTTTCCCAACGCAGTTGGGGTCGGCTTTCCAGTCTAACTGCGATTCAGCTGAAGTTCGATATTTTCCGTGAAGCGACTGCCATCTGATCTCCACAACCCGTCGGCGATATCGAAGTTCTGTAGTTAGACAGGTCAGATTTTTGATTTAGGGCTCCAACTACCCCTAACGACTGCCATAGATGTTCGTATGACAACCGGGACCGACGGCTTAACGTGCTCTCCAAGGCACGGAGGGGTCTCAATGTCTTAAGAAATGCTCACCCATTATAAGACCAGCCTGACAAGATCTTGCTTAACCTTTGCAATGTATTAACATTGTCGGTTACCCTTAGCCCCTTAACTAAAATACAATCTAGACACTTAAAACGTATACAGAAGAAAAAAATATTTCATTCATCTCATTCATGCGTAGCGTATGATCACCATATATCGAACTATTAATCCTTCTTACAATAAAATTAATATCAGCGTCTAAACCTATCTTGGTATTATTCTATGAGTCACAGAAACTCACAAACTAAATATTTGTTCATAAATAACACGGTGTTGAGTCTTGGGACTGCGATAAACTTTTGCAAACAAGTTTTATACAAATAATAGATAATCAACGTAACACTACATACGTTAGTGTATATTACATTATAATAGCGAACGGTTGGTAGTTGTAGAATAGTTTTGTGAAAAATGTTTGTTTTCATTTACGCGTCTCTCGCAGTTTTGATTGCAGTAACATTTTTTAAAAAAGAAAAGCATAAGGTATCTACCATACTTTTTGGTTTCTTTTATTGAAAGAACCTTTTTTGTGGAATAAGATCTTAGCACGGTTTTAATTAAACGTAGTTCGCCTTGTTTGTTCCGCCAATTTAACTAAAAGTCTAAAGTCTATTAGGCGCCTGTGTAATAAGATTTTTTTGTTATCCTTTGAAATATTTTAAGCAAAAACAACTACAAGAAACTCTGTTATCTTTTGTTCTGATCTGTTATGGCTTTTTTGTAACGTAGGTAAAAATTCAGTGGCGCCAAACAGTAATTATCTAGGTTATTAAATAACTTGTATCAGTTCTTCTTTGTTAATAAGTAGTCCAGTTTATGGATCAACAAAAACCAATTACGAATTTTCCTGAAATGAACGTCAAAAATTGCTTTTATTTTGCTGTTCATTCCAGATTTGACCAAAAGTAATGACTCTTAAAAATGTATCCAGAACATCTCACAATATTCACAAAATATCGTGTAAAAAGGTGGGAAGTTTACCAAAATGCTGGCTGCATTGCCACATTAGATGACGATTCTTAAGGGGGCCAGGAAATAACATTCTGGTCCTTAGAAGCAACGATCAGAGGTTTAGCGATGTCTCTATAAGGCGGCAAACGCTCGGACACAGAACTAATCTTTTTTTTTTGCAGGTGGCCATGGGAAGTTGGTTAAGCTACTACTGGTGGGGCGGTGACCCCGACGAGGTGTCACCTGTGTCTGGTCTCACCAGACGCGAGGTCTACGCTGTGCAGAAGTCTTGGGCGCCAGTCAGTGCTGATCTTACTGGCACGGGCGACGAAATACTACGACGGTAATTGTTATGTGACTCTCTTATGTAATTATTTTCACTATTTTCAAGAGCAGAATCCAGTTTGACTTCTATGATTGCCCATCCATTTAGCGACGGTGGGCGTATAATATACCTCAACATTCCATATGGATACCATATGGAATGTTGAGGTATATTATACCGCCCACCTTTCCTTGTAAGAAAACATTCCATACAATAAGATTGTCACAAAGCTGAGGTGACCTGAACAATAATTATGTGATTATTGATTAGCAATTACAGCTGATGCAAGGCCTTGTAAGACCGATTTCCTTTTTTAAAACATTCAGCCTTCGGGCATAACATAGTAAGTATATGTAGTTATAAATAGGTATACAAGTCGTCAATAAATCAATCAAAGCTAAGTGGTTGCTCGTAAAACTAGTAACTGTCGCCGTTAAAACGATGGACTATACCATAGACTATACTGCCGTGTCGGTTTTAATGCTGACTTTAATTTGATTTACGATGCGCAGTGTAGGGTATGTAGGTGTAGCAGTCTAGAAATTAAATGCCAGGGCTAAATCTAGTCAACGTAACGTAGCGTATAATGTTCAGTAAACCTCGTGAAGCTAATGTTGTCTTAGTAGCAGATGATCCATTAAATTATTCAAAAATAACATATAGTGAAAATCCTCTCTTGGAGGATTTTCCTTCTTTGGGGGAATTCCCACTGTGTTTTATTTTGTGCTGATGATCTTCTGCAACTAAAACAATATTATCGCGGCTTATTTAGTTACAAGAACTTTAACGCTCCGTTTTGGTTTACACCTATAGTTAACTAGCGGACCCCCTCGGCTTCACCCACTTGACAAATTACCATTAAAACCTTGCTCGAGAACCACTCTACCCATTGGTGAAAACCGCAGCAAAATCCGTTGCGTAGTTTCAAAGATCTAAGCATACACAGAGAACGGAATCCACTTTGTTTTGGATAATCCGCTTCTAAAACAATCCTCCCTTCCCTCTGTATTTTATTTTCTGGGTAAAAAAAACTTATGTCCTTTCCTTAGTTCTAGCTAGACCATCTTTCTAAAAAAATCATTAAAATTAGTTCTATGGTGTATGTAGGTGGTAAAGCGTGACTGACGGAGTCACTTTTGCATTTAGGATACCTAATATCGGGTTTAGTAGTCCTATTATCACACTTACATTTAGATATTGTAAAGGCTTACATTTAATCGTAGATAATAAATTGGGAGTTAATGGCTTTTTAATATTCTGATGGCGCAGTAAAAACGATGTACTCGTATTATGCTAATATAGAGCCTGTTCAATTAATCCGTTGCTCACATATTAAAATTGACGTCAGATTGCAGGTGCTAAATAAAACTTTAACTGATGCACATTATATTTCCCTTAGGTAACATTAGTAGACATTGGTATCTGAAACAATGGAGAATATGATGTTTAATTTATATAATTGCAATGATTTCGCTAAATAGAAGACATTACAACGTCGACATATGTTTCACATGGCTATTCGGCGTTATGATGGGGCATTCGGCCTTCGGCACAAAGACTAGATACTGCTAATACCTCCAGTAGCCCAAATATAGGAGTTTCTCGATTCGACCTCTATTAGCAATATCATAGATTTCGTAGAAAATTCTGTCACTTGACATAGAATTGAAATAGTGTTTATTTGATCAAATTTCCATAATTTTCTGCGATATCTTGATTGCTTCGGGTGGCGTGATCGGTAGTGCATCCGCTTTCGACGCCGGAGTCTCGGGTTCGATTTCTGGTCGGGACAAACTTTGATGACAGATATGTTTGTACCGAAATCTGGTTGTTTTTTCTATGTATGTAATTTACAAAAAAAAAATGTTTTTAAGTATTCTAGTATATCAGTTTCATCATCTACCTGCCCTTATCCCAATTATTTGGGGTCGGCGCAACAAGTCTTTCTCCTCCACACACCTCTGTCAGAAGTCATCTCTTCATTCACTCCTCTCCTTGTCATATCCTCTTTCACACATTCCATCCATCTTTTCTTTGGCCTACCTCTACTTCTTAAAGCCTCTACAGTCATACTTTGCACCTTTCTAACGACATTGCTTTCCTCTCTTCTCATAACATGTCCATACCATGACAGCCGCTCGCTTCTCAATTTTTCATTCACTGGTGCAACTTTCAAACTTCCTCTAATATACTCGTTCCTTACCCTATCCATTCTTGTCACACCACACATCCATCTTAACATTCGCATTTCCGCTGCATGCAATTGTCTTTCATCCGTCGCTTTTACGGCCAAACATGAAAGTCCATACAGGACGGCATGTCTGACGACAGTCTTGTAAATTTTCCCCTTAAGTTTCGGAGGAAATTGGGGGTCGCATATAGTGGCTTTGACCTGCCGCCATTTCATCCAACCTGCGTCAATTCTGTGCTTCACTGTACGATCGATTTCCCCATCCTCCTGGATAAGAGAGCCGAGGTACCGGAAACTGGAGCAAACTGGTATTGGTGTGCCGTCTAACACCATGGGTGTAGGACTGGAGAGACCGCCGAAATCAGAGAACATGTACTCAGTTTTGGTTCTACTGATTTTCAAGCCTACACTCTCCAGTTTACATTGCCATTCCTCCAATCTACTCTGTACCTCAGGCCCGTCTTCACCGACGAGTACAATGTCATCGGCAAATAGCATACACCAGGGGGTCTCTTCCTGTATCTCCGATGTCAAAGCATCCATTATTAACAGGAAGAGATATGGGCTTAGCGCCGAGCCCTGATGCAAGCCTACCGCGACACTGAACTCGTCGGTGTTGCCAGCAGCGGTTCGTACGTAGGTTTTCGATCGACAATACATCGCACAGATTAACTCTATATACTTCCCAGGCACACCTTTCTCTTTCAAGGCCCACCACAAAACCGTTCTGGGTACCCGATCGTATGCCTTCTCGAGATCTACAAACACCATGTGCAAGTTTTTATGTGCACGCCTATATTTTTCACACAGCTGGCGGAGTGCAAATATGGCGTCTGTAGTCCCGCGACCAGGCATAAACCCGAACTGGTTTTGGGTAATCTCGCTTTCCTCTCGCACTCGTTTCTCTATCACTTTCTCCCAAATTTTCATACTGTGTGACATGAGCTTAATTCCTCGATAGTTGCCGCAGTCTTGCACATCACCCTTATTTTTAAAAATGGGCACTAGAGAACTATTGCACCATTCACCGGGGATCGTCACTTCATACAACAACTTATTGAAGAATAATGTCAGCCACGCATATCCATCTTCTTCCAATATCTTCCACGCTTCCACTGGAATACCGTCGGGCCCTACGGTTTTCCCATTCTTCATATTTCGTACCGCTTTTCTTATTTCATTTCTATCAATCTCCTTCACTAAACCTACATTCACACGTCTCTCTTCTAAATTTCCACTCCATGCATTCTCTTCATTCATAAGTTTTTCGAAATACACCTTCCATCGATTTCTTACTTCATCTTCTATTATTAAAATCTTACCCTTTTCATCTTTTATACATCTTACATGTCTTACGTCCTTCGTTCTATCATCTCTGTCTTTCGCTAAGCGGTAGATTTCTTTTTGGCCCTTAGTTCCATCAAGAGCATTGTATAGTTGCTCTTGGGCCTGAGATTTAGCTATTGCTACCGCTTTTTTCGCCTTTTTGCTCCATTCCTTATACTTCTTTTTTTCTTCTTTTTCACTTTCATTCCCTTTTTCTTTTTGCCATTCCTTAAAAGCGTTCTTTTTTTCTTTAATTACCTTTTGCACTTCTCTGTTCCACCACCATGTATCCTTATCAAGTACACCTTTACCTTTTGTTTCTCCAAACACTTCTTTTGCTACTTTCCTGATACAACTCGCCATTTCATTCCAACATTCATCCACTGATTTATCCATCATATCTCTCATTTCTATCATTTTATTCACCACTCGTTCTTTAAACTTACTTGCATATTCTTTCTTCTCTATCAACCACCACATAATTCGAGGAGGGGGGCGTTTTTTGCCTTTTTGTGAGATTACTTTGGTCTTTAAGTCCATTATTAATAGCTTATGTTGCTTCACTACCCCTTCTCCTGGCAGCACCTTGCAGTCCTTGACACAGACCAACCTACTCCCCCGGATTAGGAAATAGTCAATCTGTGTCAAATGAACACCACTTTTATAGGTGATTAGGTGTGAGTCCTGTTTACGAAACCACGTGTTCACTATGGCCAGGTTAAGGGAGGAAGCAACCTGCAGTAGTGTTTCACCGTCACTGTTCCGGGTTCCGTATCCCCATCCTCCATGCACTCTTTCATAATCCTCATTTACTCTTCCTACATGTCCATTAAAATCTCCTCCTATACATATTTCTTCACTTTCTGGTATACTAATCATGACTTTATCAAATTCCTCCCAAAAAATTTCTTTCTCTCTGTCATCACACCCGCTCTGTGGTACATACACGCTGATCACATTTAGCACCATACTCTCCCATACTATCAGTTTATCTGTCTATAAAAAATCATTGATAGTCTACTGAAGGTGCTCGATTTTGCTCCTAGCTCCTTTAGTTGACCGAGCGAGCGAAGCGAGCGAAGCGTCTCAGTTTTAACTCGAGGACTGGCCGTTGTGGTATGTGTTTCAGTTCCAGTCTACAGGCCGCATTTTTCAGCCGATTTTCATGAAATTTGGCACAAGTGTTCTTTGTTGCAAGGCGCAACTTTCGTCGAAGGGATTTTTCGATTGGGGGGAAAATGCATTTTTCAGCCGATTTTCATGAAAATTTGGCCCAAGTGTTCTTTGTTGCAAGGCGCAACTTTTGTCGAAGGGATGTTTCGATTGGGGGGAAAATGGGGGAGAAATGGAGGGAAAATGCGAAAATAACGCGAGGTCTACTGTTCACAGAAACTCTAGTTTAGACTCATTGACTAAAAAAAACAAATGATAAATTGTACTGAAAACCACATCACTAATTGCAAACAAATCAATTTACTATCCCAACCTATCCCCTAAAATTTTTGGGTACGTAAGTTTCCAACATTTTTGAGATAACCACGTGCAGTCACGCCCGAGCCAGAGCCGCCGATCGCGTAATGGAATGGAATTTTTGGTCCCCTTTCGTATTAGAGTACTTACTGAGAATTCCGTTATAGAAATGAGGGTGTGTTTTGGCAATCGTGAGCTCAAGGTTACGTGTAATGGAGGCACATTTGGTTTGATGACCTGTTTTCTATTACAAATTTAATCGGGATCCAGAGCAAGCTTTACTCAATAAAATTCATCTGAAGGTAGAGGCATATCTATTAAACGCTTAGTTTTGTTTTTGTAACTTTTCGATGGTAGGTTACTCGTTATACTTAGGCCTATATTTCTCTAGGCGACCATGGCGGCGCAACCAGTCGCTGCCCCCAACAAAATTTATGCAGATCTGGGCTATATTTCACTGGGACAACATGGAGATGTTCCAATGTTTAGAACCAGTTCTATACATTTTGTTGGTAGCGGCGACTGGTAGGGCCGTCATGGTTGCCTAGTGAAATATAGGCCTTAGAGGTTGAGCCTTTTATCGTTACCCGAAACTTCAACCACTTGACGACAGGTGCAAACTATAAGTTTCTCTCTGTAGTATACAGAGGCGTTCGTCACGCTCACAGTTCGCCAGTCACTGTTAGTCCCACGTAATAGGTGGCAAGCCTATTGCCGTTTCTGGGCACTTTGGGTACTCCTGTCATAGCCTAGTCCGTATGTCAGCAGGTGTACCGCGTGCAGCTGAGGATGACTTGGGCCCTAGAGATAATTGATATGGCACGTTAGCACGATAATAATCATAAAATCTGTAATTAAAGCTTTTATTCAATTCATCAATGTCAATTTACAACAAAAATATGTTTACATAGATACAATAGCGCAGTCAGACGAAACAAAATCATTATATTCGTCCCGCATCATTCCTGGCGCAAAAGTGCCCATGATGCTAGCAGCGTTGCCGCGCTGAATGGCAATGGACAACCTTTGCACCAGAAACGACCCGAAGCGAGAGTCATCGGCCTTCTCCCTAATTCTCCGCCCTCCGCGACGAATCCTACTTATGTATGTAAACTGAATGGGCGAATAATAGCTTACCTAGGCATCTTCCATTGGAAGTTGATTTAGGATGCTTTATATTCCTCGACTGCCTAGGATCGCATAATAATGAATAAGGTTACGTTTAAATAATTTATTTCAGTTTTAACACTAACTTTTTTAGTAGCCATTAAGAATTTGGAAAAAGAACACGTTTGGCGCCGAAATTTTCATTTGTTTTAAATACCATAAATTATAATCTGACGAATACATTCCAAATGAGTAATGTATTACCACGATCAAAGTAAATTACGAAATTGTTTCTATGTAGAGTCTATTTAATAGTAACCAGACATCTTTAACTCAAATAAAAATTCATTATACCGTCATATTTAAAATAATTTGAACCGATTTTAACGGTGTTTTCACTGTCAAAATCCTGAAATTATAAAATGTAACTTTAGCCTTTTTTTACCATTCAACCCGGGTATGCATTCCCCTGGTGGAAATTGGGTAGGAGAAGACATTGCTAGTGAATTGTTTGTAACCTAATACAATAGTTACTCAGCATGTGAATACCTACCTAATAAAATGTCTTGCATGTCTGAATTATCAAAGAAGCTTTCTATGTTATAGGTAATTACCGGTCTGGTAATACCTACTAACCGCTGGCAACACTCTTGGGAAAAGCAGCCGGAAGCAACTGCGGGTGGTGGTTGCTATCCAATCCTGCAGCTTTCCAATGAATTGTACTACATTACTATAGTCCTAAAGGTTATTAAAATTTTATAATTAATTAATATAACCCACCTCGACAAATATAGTAATAATAATACCTACATAATTCTTATATATTTTTGTATTTCAAAGCAAGAGTTTGCCTAAACTATTCTTATATATTTTAAACACACGGCCTTTCCCTTACAGAGGGAAGGCTCTGACCACTGAGGTACGATGACCAATTGGTCGGAAAAGGCCGTGGGTTCGAGTCCTGCCGATGGCATTTCAGTTTTTGTGATTTATTTATAATTTATATCTTTAAATTATATTCTTGTAGAGTATATTTTAGACTAGGAGACGATAGTGACGTCATCCGCGTAGTAAAGTGGTTTTACATTTATTTTTTTTATTTCTAACTATGTGTTACAGGCTCTAGCCTTAAACGTAGCAGAGCAGGTTTAAAACTTTAAATTTTATGTACCTAAATACACAATTACTCGTACATATATACATTATAAGTTCTATAAACATACGAAGGTGGATTGGGAGTTTGGGAGCCACTTGAGTTCTTTGCGAATAATCAATTCGGTCTATTATATATATTATATATATCTCTATAATCGGTATATATTCGGAGCCTATGTAATGCTAACAAACATACCCACAATCAAATCTTTCCTCTTTATAATATTAGTAGATTGTATAAGTAGGCACCTACTTACCAAATATTTCTCATTTATTTGTCCATACAGCATACTCCCACTAGAATTGTCAGTATAATAATAGCACCTCAATTATGCGAAATGTAACACTTTTCAATAAAAGACACGGAGTTCGATTTTTGCTATGCGCGTTCCTGGTGGCTTTTTAGGTTACTCTGGCGCTCCGCAAAGCTCGGGTTCCAGACGCTCACATACCGAACAACGTTTCTTGTCCTGCACCTGGAGCTCGTTAGGAATAACTAGTTCTTTTCTGCGGCACTATCAACTAATCAAGCATTACCTTGACATTGGCGAAATCATCGATGAACATCGGTGGAGCCACGTTTTAAAAAAAAGAAGAATAAAAGACACATCTGAAAACAAATCCCAGCAAAGTTAATATTGTATAACATTATAAAGGAAGTACTTACTGATTTTATAGTTAAACCATCACGGTTTACGAGTTAACATTACCACAAGGCAATGAATTAATCTCGACTTTGTTGCACTCAAAAACTAGAATAAACTCCTACCATGTCGGTTTGGGATACCGCCAAAATGTCCGC
This sequence comes from Nudaria mundana, assembly GCA_963556515.1. Taxonomy (NCBI): domain Eukaryota; kingdom Metazoa; phylum Arthropoda; class Insecta; order Lepidoptera; family Erebidae; genus Nudaria; species Nudaria mundana. The sequence continues at coordinate 17,976,024 of OY748294.1, forward strand.
CTATACTTAGCTTTATATATGCGACAGCTAAAAGCAACCTGTACAAATAACTATTGTAACTATACATTTTAAAAGGTATCCAAACGTGAATAACTGATGGCTAAACTACAATGTTAAAAATAGATCTAAAATTAAATAGCTACAACGTCTGGCTACAACATCGGTCCCGCCTTTTTTTTTTCAAGTTCGCTCGCTCTACTTCCATTGCCTCTAGAAAATTCTCTATAAAATTGTAATAGGCGGGACCGATGTTTTTAGAATTTAGGGATGCTTATTGATTGTCTGTTGTATTAATAAGTATATAATATTGTATAACACCTATTTTACATACATACTGTACACACATGTATAAGTATATTGTAAAATAGAGGCTTCGCCCGCGTGAAATAGTTTTATGGTTCCCAATTCCCGTGGGAACACAAAGCTTTTATTACACCTTATTTCATCAGCTGTCTGCCAGTGAAAGTCCCGTTAAAATTGGCTCAGCCGTTGCAGAGATAAGCGGGGACAAACAAAAAGACCTAGTCCGTCTAGACAGGCTAAAATTTAAAAAATTGCATATTTTATGTCAGTAGTATCGTGTATACTATCGTATGCATTGAGTAAAAAGCTAGTAATTAGAAATTACACACGGACACTTCAATTTTATTTATCTGTATGGTTAAGACGGCAATAGGCTTGTCTCCAATTACATGGTGTGTAATCGTCGGTGTGTAATTATTACTCACATCTGCCTGCTCTTTCGTGCCACATTGGCGAGATTAATATGTTATGTTAATATATTTAGGACCATAAATCAGTCAATCAGGAAACCACAAAAGGTTAAAAAGGTGAATCTTTGTTGAGTTTGAAAATTAATATTTAGTTTGATGATGCTATAAGGTGAAACCGGTCAAGTTTAAAGTTACTAAAGTAGTAGGACTTACGACGAGTGTGTTTATAATTATTTCCTAATGTATCATGTTCCACCACGTGCTAACAGTCAATCTATAAGCGGTACTAGCTGATCCAATTCCCACGGGATCACAATATTATTTGGATAAATGGTACCTGGACATAACCCATTATACGTGTGCCCGGTGACGGCAATAGGCTTGTCCCCTATTACGTGGGACCAAAAATACTGGCAAATTGTAGGTATGTAATGCACCTCTGCCTACCCCTTCGGGGATATAGGCGTGATATGTGTCTGTCTGTCTAAATAGTACCTATATGACACTCAAGGATAACGTAGCAACACATTAATGACAGAATTTTCAAAATTGGTCCGGTAATTTCGATCAAATCTTTCCTCTTTTATTAGTTAAGATTAGCTAATACTTTATAACCAAGCTATCATCATCCACCGAGCCTTTTACCAACGTAGTTGGGGTCGCATTTCCAGTCTAACTGCGATTCGGCTGACCTTCGATATTTTACGTGAAGCGACTGCCGCCATCTGACCTCCACAACCCATGGACGATATCGAAGTTCTGTAGTTAGACTGGTCGGATTTTTGTTTTAGGGCTCCAACTACCCCTAACGACTGCCATAGATGTTCGTATGACAACCGGGACCGACGGCTCTCCGAGGCACGGAAGGGTTCTCAATGTCTTAAGAAGTGGCCACCCATCCTAAGACTAGATGTTGCTTAACCTTTGCAATGTATTAACATAGTCAGTTACCACTAGACCACGAGCCCCTTATAACCAAACCAATAAAAAAAAAAAATTTCTATTTCTAAATCTCATACACAATTTTCTCCATTACAGATACTTCAACTTATACCCAGAGACAAAAGAATACTTCTGGATGATTCGGGGTAAAACTGAAGAGGAGTATATTAACAACCCACAGTACAAAGCGCATGTGATCAACCTGAGCACTGCACTGAACCTGGGCGTGACCACGTTGCACCAGCCAGAGATCGTCGCTGCAATGATGAACAAGCTCGGAGAATCACACGGCAAAAGAAAGATCAAAGAACTTAATTTTCATGTAAGTAATTCTTAAAGGACATTACCCAGCTCCCATACATTTTTAGGTTAATTTTGAAAGTGCCTATGGCCAAAAAAATTAATATGGCCGGCCAACTTAAATGAGTTCACTATTAATATGATACCTAGATTATAGGTATGTCACCGTAGGATTGTAAACTAATAATAACTATAAAAGCTCACAGCGACTCTTTTCCAATAATTGCATTTATTATGTCATTGCGAGATTGCTAATAATCTGACAATATTTACAATTCAATGGTGACATTGTGAGTTTTTAGAGGTAGAGCCTGTGAGAGAAGAACTTGGCAATAAAGACTCAGGGCAACGCCAGTAATTAGGTAGGTACAATCATTTCATCAATTATTCGAGTGTGATTACAATCTTACTGTTTTTACAATCCTACGGTGACATAATTAACAAAATGAACACCAATCAACGTCATCAACAATATCAAAAACGTACGAACCGATTTTGATGAAGTTTGGTACGATGATAGTGTTACGAGCCGGGGTTCTACGGAATGGAAAATGCCGATCAAACTACCACAAAACACTTTATTTATTACACCACTAATTTACACTTCACTATAAAGCTTCACTAAACACTTTTAATCGCACTTGAACTCGCAGGTATAACTCGTATTATCGCTCTGGAAATACTGATGATCCGCCACCGAAGTGCTCCGCCTTTATAGTGCGATCATTACTCTAGATTACTCTGGAATTTTCACGAAAGAAATATCGCGAACATTCCACACCTTCGAGATGCTTCTAGATAACACATAGAAGTACCTTGACAGAACATTCCCGAAAGACGTTACGTAGTAGTACTGCGATTTGCTACTAGATGGCGCCGAGTTTGGTAGTCTTATTACTCGCTACGAGATGGCGTTACACTGCCCCCTCCTAAGACATGCTCGTCCCGAGCATTGTCAGGCCCATAATATCGCGCCAATCGATCCACATGAACTATCTTTGGCGCACTTCTTGGACTCTTCCGTATTCGGTAAGTGACATCGTTAATCTTGGTCACAACTCGGTATGGTCCATCCCATTTAGCTTGCAGCTTAGGAGACTTCCCTTTACTGCGGACTGGGTTATGTAACCACACTAACGAACCTTCATCGAAGCTCTTATTGTTTGTCTTTCGGTCGTAACGGGTCTTCATCTTTTCAGACATTTGTTGACCTGATTGTCTGACATGCTCATAAATGTCATTCATCCTGCTGCGCAAGTCATTCGCATAATCAGTGATATTGCGTGGAGCGTCAGGTGGTATACCGGTTAGTAAGTCGGCAGGCAGCCGTAATTCTCTTCCAAAGTTCGCATAAGCTGGTGTCACTGACGTGCTTTCGTGAACCGCACTTCGGTAAGAAAAAAGAAACGGTTGGATGTGCTTGTCCCAATCTTTTTGCCTGCTTTCCACAACTTTTGCCAGATATCTCTCCAATGTCTGATTAAATCGCTCCACCATTCCATCTGACTGCGGGTGGTAAGAGGTCGTTCTGGTTTTGTGAGTACCCATGACCCGACACATTTCCTGGAACACCTGAGATTCAAAATTTCTTCCTTGATCGCTATGGATTTCTAGAGGCACCCCGAAACGACAGAAGACTTCGTGAACTAATTTATCTGCGACCGTAGTAGCTTCTTGATTAGGTATAGCGAAGACTTCTGGCCACTTCGTGAAATAATCCATCACAACCATGAAGTACTTGTTTCCGCTTTCACTTTCAGGAAATGGTCCCGCAACATCTAGGGCTATCCTTTCCCATGGTGCCCCAACGTTATACAGTTTCAGTGCACCTCTGCTCCGTGTATGAGGTCCTTTCACAGCAGCACAACTCGTACATTTGCGACACCAGTCCTCAACGTCGTCGCGACAGTGGATCCAGTAAAACCGCTCACGTATCTTCAACAGAGTCCTTTTTACTCCCATATGGCCCCCTGAACATCCATTATGGTAGAGCTGTAGCACATCTGGGACCTTAACTTTAGGGACGACCATTTGCAAATGACAGCTGTCTCCTCGAGCATTTTCCCATTTGCGGCACAAGTCTCCATCCTGAATAACTAAACTGTCCCATTGCGCCCAATAACTTTTTGTGATTGAACTCATTGAAGCGACGTCACTCCACATGGGTTTAGGAGCACTTGCTTTAATCCACTCAAATATTGGCTTGATGTCTCCGTCGTCCTGTTGAGCATGTTGTAGGCTTTCTTTCCATTCGTCGCTCAGATCCGTTTTAAGCATCTTCACAGGTATGGCTTCCTTTATCTCCTGTTTGGCACAGTGCTTACAGTCTTCAGGGCAAGGTCTTCTTGACAATGCGTCTGCGTTGCCATGGGATCTCCCACTGCGATGTTCGATTACAAAGTCATATTCCTGTAATAGCTCAATCCATCTGGCGACTTGTCCTTCTGGATTCTTAAATTGTAATAGCCACTTCAATGCAGCATGGTCGGTACGTATAAGGAATTTTCGCCCTAGTAAATATTTGCTGAAATGCTGCAATGTCTTCACCACGGCGAGTAATTCTCTCCTCGTGACGCAATAATTCCTTTCAGGTTTCGATAAGGATTTGCTGAAGTAGGCTATAACGACCTCTCGATCTCCTTTCCTTTGAGATAACACACCTCCGAGTCCGATATCACTTGCGTCAGTGTCAACTATAAATTCATTTTCCGCATCAGGATAACCCAAAATAGGTGTATTGCACAGACGATTCTTTAGCTCCTGGAATGCGATGCCGCAGCTGCCGTCCCAGCAGAATTGTCGCTTTTCCTCCGTGAGCTTGTGTAAGGGCTTGGCAATATCCGCAAAGTTCTGGACGAATCGCCGGTAGTATGAGCACAAACCCAAAAATGCTCTGACCTGCGTCTTATCCTTTGGAACCGGCCAATCCTTGACGGCGATGATTTTCTCTGGATCCGTGCGGATACCATCTTCAGACACTACGTAGCCTAGGAAGCTTACTTGCCGTTTGAGGAATGAGCACTTCTTCGGGCTGAGCTTCAGGTTCGCGCTTCGGATCTTTAAAAGCACGCGTTCCAGGTTTTGAAGATGCTCTTCTAACGTACGGCCCACGATGATAATGTCATCTAGATAGACAAGACAGGCGTCCCCAGTCAATCCGGCGAGTACAATTTCCATTAATCTTTCAAAAGTAGCCGGGGCGTTGCATAAACCAAATGGCATAACTTTAAACTGCCACAAACCCTTTCCTGTGGAAAATGCAGTCTTCTCTTTATCCTTCGGATCGATTTCAACTTGCCAGTAGCCACTTTTCAGGTCTAGCGTGCTAAACCACTTCACCCCTGTCAGCATGTCCAACGTGTCATCGATCCTTGGTAAAGGGTAGCTGTCCTTTTTCGTAACGTCGTTCAGACGACGATAGTCGACACAAAACCGCATACTGCCATCTTTCTTCCTCACCAGCACTACAGGTGAGCACCATGGACTTGACGATGGTTCTATCACACCATCTTTTACCATTTCTTCAATCATGGTCTCAACTTCCTTTTCTCGTGCTACTGGCAGTCTCCTTGGTCGCTGACGGATGGGTGCCTCATTTCCTGTATTGATTTTATGCTGAACCAATCCAGTCTTCCCAATGTCAGCATCACTCGAAGAGAAAATATCGGCGTACTTGAGTAACATCTTCTTAGCCTTGTCCATTTCATTCTTCGTTAAGATGTTACGACAGTCTTCTAAAAGTGTCAACACGTTGTTTCTAGCGTTCTTGTTGACGATGTTCCCAGTACTCAACTCTTGGCATCGGCGCATCCAATCTACTTCTTCGCAAGTGCCAATCAATGTGCTCTTTTCTATCACGTGTTCCTTATCACTAAGGTTCAGCACACGTACCACTGAGGCTTCATTGGCTCTTACCAGAGTTCGGGCCATTTTCCATGGAAGTTCATTGTATATCCCTTCTATGAGTACACATCGATGTGTTCGCCCAGAATTCTGAGGGAGACTAACTGGTACAGTCGTTTCTGATCTGGCAGGAAGCACGACCTTCTTCAAGCTGTACACTTTTCCTGATAACGCTCCTTCCATGAAAAGTTCCTCTTGACCACATTTCATCGCTCCTTGCTTGACGTCGATCTCACAAGAGTTCTTCCTCATAAAGTCTAAGCCCAGTATGCAGTCGTCCATTATGTCAGCCACGATGTAATTATGCAGGTAAATTCCATTGCCCAACTTTAACTGCATCTCTTTCTCTCCTCGGACGGGTATGCGCTGAGCCGTGGCCGTTACCAAGTTGATGCGGTCACGGTTTGCAGAGTCCCCAAGGAACCGATTTGCAAGTCGGGAACTGACAACCGTGCGAGATGCTCCAGTATCTATTGTCAGCTTGCATGGTGTTCCATTTACCTCGCCCTTGATGATCAGGCTGTTCCCATCCTGGGTTTGTGAGATCGAAACCCTTGGGGCTCTTCCAACATCAGCCAGCACCCGCCCCGCAGTCCTGGCATTTATTCGTTTCCCTGCTGTTGCTGGGCGGTGACGTTAGCCACCTTATCCTCTTGGGAACGACTTTCTTCTCTTTCAGCAGTCCGCTTTGGGCAACTGGATCGAAGGTGGCCCCTCTCACCACATGTGTAGCACCTAGGGCTATACCTCGTGAAACGGTCGCGAGCCGGTGATGCTACAACTTCCCTGACGCGGTGAGATCGATGATCTTTCCGTACGGCTTCGACCTCCAAAGCATGAGCCAAGGCGTCTTTGAGAGTCTCATGGTGCCCGAGCCTCACAGCAGCCCTGACTTCCAGGTCGTGGATGCCGTCGATGAATGCTTGCACCAGATTCCCATTGATGAGCGCAGGTACCGACTGGTATGCTTTCCGTACCAGCTTCTCTACTTCCAGGGCCCACTGTTGCAAGTTTTCGCCAGTGCGCTGGACACGATCCTTCAGCTGCGCACGATACACGTGTTCCAGGTGAGCGTCACCGTATCTGGCTTCCAAGGCTTCTAGTAGCTGCTCGTAGGATACATCGTCTCCGAGAGCTTCTAGGATGGTTAACGCCTTGTCTCGCAGACCCAATGTAAGCGCAGTCATGGCCTGGGCTTTGCTCCACCCGTTTGCCTTCTTAACGGCCTCAAACTGCTTTTTATAGGCCGACCATGATGATGTCCCATCGAATGGAGGTACTTTAAATCCACGTGCTGAAGGTACAGCAGGTAAGGAAGTCGCATTCCCATCTCCAGCTTTCAGATTTCCCAGCTCTTTCCTCACATATTCTGTAATCTGGTTTTTTACATCTTCTATCCGTGTTTCGGCTTCCGTGATGCGGTTCTCAACATGATGAACTTGATCCTTCATCACATTCATCTCTTTGCCAAAAGTCGCTCGAAGATCTTTCATGAGGAGCATCTGTTCCTCCTGGCGGCGTGTCTGTTCCTCCTGGCGGCGTGCCTGCTCCTCCTTGTCGCGCAGCAGCTGTTCTTCCAACCGGCGGGCCTGCTCCTCCTGGCGGCGTGCCTGCTCCTCCTGGCGGCGTGCCTGCTCCTCCTTGTCACGCAGTAGCTGTTCTTCCAACCGGCGGGCCTGCTCCTCCTGGCGGCGTGCCTGCTCCTCCTGGCGGCGTGCCTGCTCCTCCTGGCGGCGTGCCTGCTCCTCCTTGTCCCGCAGCAGCTGTTCTTCCAACCGGCGGGCTTGCTCCTCCTGGTGACGGGCCTGCTCCTCCTGGCGACGGGCTTGCTCCTCCTGGTGGCGGGCCTGCTCCTCCTGGTGACGGGCTTGCTCCTGTAGCATCGCCATCAGCGCAGCAAAGTCTGGAGGTGCTGGCGCTGGAGATACCGTGGGCGGGCCTGCTTCCACCGTTGGCTGCTCCTGACCACCCAACCTCTCCGGCGTATTACCTCCGAAGCGCCTGCTGTCCAACTCCTGCTGGCGCTGACCCCTGGTACGGACGCCCTCTGTGTCTTCTTTCGGTAACACCGGCATTGTCCAAATCCCCAATTCTGACACCAATTGTTACGAGCCGGGGTTCTACGGAATGGAAAATGCCGATCAAACTACCACAAAACACTTTATTTATTACACCACTAATTTACACTTCACTATAAAGCTTCACTAAACACTTTTAATCGCACTTGAACTCGCAGGTATAACTCGTATTATCGCTCTGGAAATACTGATGATCCGCCACCGAAGTGCTCCGCCTTTATAGTGCGGTCATTACTCTAGATTACTCTGGAATTTTCACGAAAGAAATATCGCGAACATTCCACACCTTCGAGATGCTTCTAGATAACACGTTACATAGAAGTACCTTGACAGAACATTCCCGAAAGACGTTACGTAGTAGTACTGCGATTTGCTACTAGATGGCGCCGAGTTTGGTAGTCTTATTACTCGCTACAAGATGGCGTTACAATAGATTGAAATTTTAGGCAGGCAACCTTTTACCTGATAGTAGGTTGCGGCACGTAGGTGTAACCTAGCGTGTCTCCAAGTAGAAGTTCCCGGACAGTGAGTTACCTTATTTTAGCACATTTTTATGGGATTTTTCGGAAAGCTCTAGCATTTCCGTCACGATGCGTACCAACCAACACCATCAAGTGTAACGCGCATGCTTTAGCAGACGATAAAAGAAGCTCGAAGGGTTGTGGAGACAGCAAATTTGGAGATGGATTGCCTTCATTCTCTATTTCTTGTTGTTCTTGCGTTACTAAACTACCTATAAGAATTGAATTACTGAACTTATAAAAGAAGTAAGTTAATAAATATGCTGTACCTACCCAAAAGGCAAGTGTTTAATTCCACACAGTAGCGACATAATAATAGCCACATAGGAAAACATGAGTGAGGTTAGACTTAATCATAGTTCGCCATAGGGAAAGTTTGTAAACAAGGTTTATTTTTAACCAAATAGCTTTCAACTCCTGTTGACATTTGGCAATAATCCAATATTAGGTAGGTAGCATAGCAACATGTTTTTGTAAGAATCCAGTACAGTCCACACAATGACGACTTCGAGAAGGAATCACATCTCTCAATAGATTTCGTTCATTGCATTTCCCACCCAGCAGTTCATTGAACTGTTTTAGACAAAAAAACAAGTCGAGATTGGACTGTTTAGATACCCGAAGGCAATGGCAAGTAGGTAGGTATTCCTCCACTCCATTCACCTGATTTTTTTATACGATCATGCCGTTTCATAATAAATTGATTATTTCAAATACAAACGCTTTCACTTTTCGACAAAAGAATATTTTTAATATTAAATGCATTATGCATGAGATTGTTCATATTGATCGGAACCTTTTTGAGAAAGGATTTTAAGCAGCGGCATTTTAAGTTGGAATTAAGGGAGAATCTTGATTAATCTCCGAAATACAAATTTGAACCACATACCTTACCTACTTTTGTATAGGTAGGTACCTAATGTCCCCTAATTAGGTACCTAGTCGTTCAAAAATTAATACTATTTTTACCCACGTCGAGACGGAGACAGCTATGCGTTTGGGGTGAGAGGATGTTTGGTTGTAATAATACATGTCGTCATTCTTCTTTACCTGAAGTCATTAAAAAAGTACTACTACTTTTTCCAAGATTTGCTTTCATCCTTGACAGCTGCTATTATTGAACTTCAAACCTATTTAACCCACTCTCGCAAAGATTTGAACTTAACTGCAGTGCGAGCACGGCTTGTCGACATATGGTCGATCCACCTGTTTGCACCAATAATATCGCAGAAAATGACTAAAAATGTGTTAAGTAGCGACATTTCCTGCGATATCATTGGTGCAAACAGGTGGACCGACAATATGTCGACACGCCGCCGCCGTGCTCGCACTGCAGCTAAGTTCAAATCTTTGCGAGAGTGGGTTAAAACACACTTAACACGTCATGTCATCAGTAGTAACAGGTTAAATTCATTTAGTCTGTTCACAGAACCCTCTCATAAGTCTCGTAGTCGTTGCAGAAATAAATATTGACCTTTAATTTAAATAAAAAAACAATCATTTTCTTTGTTTGCAGGATCTTAAAACGACCGTGTTGAAATTACTCAATGACGTTGTGAAACCAGACAGCGCAACAATGAATGCGTGGTCCAAAACTATCGACTTCTGGTACAAGCACGTATTCGAGACCCTCAACGACAGGCAGGCAGAGTCCAGATAACAGATCATACAAAAGACTAGTTTAATACAATAACTCTGTGAACGACACTCGATTTGATCTTTTATGACGACGGGAAAATGACTTTGACACTACAATTGGTAGATATTTTTTAAATTGACGATAAAATTTGTTTAAGTGCTACACTCACTTGTAATAAAATATTTTGTAAAAATATAACTAGGTACATTTTGTACGTGAACTACATAAGAAATTAATTTGACAACTGTTTTATATTAACAGTAACACTGTATTTACTACCTACATCTTGAAATTTAATTTAAAAAAAAGGACTACCCACAGGTATGTGCTGAGTAATGTTTTAATTTAGGTAGGTATAAAAATATAATTTGCATTTCTTATTCAAAGTCAATGCTTCTAGATTCTTATTTTTATTTCATTTTTGTGACAATCTGAATATTGTTTCATTCTGCGTTTCATTTAAATTAAGTCCCTACTGACTTGTATATTCTTTCTTTTCACAAAAATATTATTGTGTAGGTATTTAATTTAATTTACCTAGGTAACAAGTTTTGATACATAATTTTACCTGGAGATATATTTTTATTTTAGACAATCACTTCAATAGATTTCAATTATTTTAAATGATATAATTGTTTTTATAATACTAATAAAAATGCCTTTAAGATTAAGTTGATTACAGCTTGAACCTTCGATTTTATTTCGTAATGTAAATAGCTTGTAAATAAAGCTGCCGAATTTTTTATATTGTACAATTGTTAAACCATAAATATTATTATGTAAATACATAATCATTTAAAATAATTATTATCATAATTCATTTTGTGACTCATTAAATTTTATATTTAAATTTGATTATTATTATAAGAACCCTTTTGTACCCACCCAATTTCCATAAGTAGGTACCTATACCTACTTACTTAAATAAGTGGGTAGTCTCTTTGTAAAATGATCAGAATAGACAACAAGACACCACCCCGGTGTCTTGTTGTCTAAATGCAAGCACTCGCGAGAGATCTAATACTAAGAGCTCGTGTGATAAAGTGGTTAATACATCGCAGGCGACTAAGACTTGCGACTCAGTTGTTTTATAGGTTTAAGGTGGCCACCTTGCGACTAGTCAGCGTTCTCCTTTACCAAACGACATGTTTCCCCCATTACCCATTACAATTTGGTAAAGCCCTAACAATAATATATAATTTACTTATTATGTAAACGAATCTTTATTTGATTATATATATTATATATAATGCACATTCGCATGTGCAAATTTCATATTTTACAGGAGAGCAATAAAACCCTTCTCTATCGTTTATAAAATCACCTGCTTCATTATAATGGATGTATGTTAGGTTTATTTATGTAAATTATTAAGAAGAATACAACCTGATTTATCAGTAAAGACCTGTAATAGTAAAATAACGAAATAAATCATAAATAGATCATATTCGCAAGTTTGTTTTTCTACGAAGAATTTATGGAAGTGTATTTTTCGACAATGGTTAGGTAACGTATGTGTCAGATTCCACGGCATATCAACGAATATGACACATAGATTAATTTACCGTAGTGTATTTGATAATTTTCAAAGTTTTTACACCAGGGTAAATCAACGAATATGACACATAGGTTAATTTACCATAGTGTATTTGATAATTTTCAAAGAGATACACCATGGTAATTATGCGAATAGTGCATATAGGTAACTTGACCATGGTCTGTTATACATTTAAACCTCCAATGAGACGTTTTAAAAGATACGTATATACCATATTCGCACGTTTACGATAGACATTTTGTTAAAAAGGAGAAGTTTCGCGGTAAATATTACTTCATACACCAAGTTAATTTGCCATGGTAAAAAACGAAAATTGTGTTAGATACGCAAATATGTTGCTTTCATATCTCCTAAACTAATCAAGATACAGAGTTCTTCTTTTAAAAACGTGGCTCCATCGATATTGATCGATGATTCGCCAATGTCAAGGTAATGCTTGATTAGTTGATAGTCCCACACGGAAGAACTGGTTATTCCTAACTAGCTCCAGGTGCAGGACAAGAAACGTTGTTCGGTATGTAAGTATATGGGAACCCGATTTTTGCGGAGCACGAGAGGTAACCTAAAAAGCTACCACCCATGCGCTCAGCAAAAATCGAACTCCAAGATACAGAGTTGAAACTTTGTGACATTGTGTATCACCATATTGGTATTACGTTAAATCAAAAAACAGGATTTCGCCAAAATTGCAGATTCGCAAGTTTGCCATACAGCTGACGATGTGAGCTCATCAAAAAAAAAAAGTAGAATTAAACTCAATGTTATTCCAATTCACGTCGTCCTCGTTTTAAGTAAGTATCACGACTGTATAACAAAATTCCTTTAGACTCGTAAACCGACCCACCCCACGGATAAAAAGCGACTGAAGTGCTTGCATAATTCAGTCTACTGCATATTTAACAAGGACCGTCGCGGTGACTGACACATTTTTGTACCTAAGTAGGTACCTACCTACTAGTTCAGACGGAATAAATCTTTTTCTATGCAACATTATGAAAATTAAAACTTATATCCTAATACAACTAGGTATTAAGAAGGTCCTACCTTTAACAACTTTATACATAAGATTATGAGATAGGTAGGTATTCAAAAAAGGTAGGTTAACCTACCGATATATACCGTATCTAAATTAAAAATCTGAAATGTGGAGATGCGTGAAGCTTATATTTAAAATATACCTACTAGTAGTCGCCCTAGACCTCGCAAACATTTAAATTTTAAATATTGGCTCAAACTGTCAGGTTAAAAAAAAAGTGATTCTGCGAAAAATTAATGCTATTAATTAATGCTAAAAAGTTTTTTCTTAAAAAAATTTTTACTTACCATTGTTTTGTCATGGATTTTCGCCAAGTAACGCCTGTTTCTATCCAATATTTAAAAAAAAAGTGTTAAGTGCGAGTGCAACTGATTTTACTAATCATTTAACGGTCACAAGTGGAAAGTGTATGAAATCGCACAGACTTAACACTAATCAAATTGTAACCGCCCTGTAAAGACTTTTCGCCGAAAAATACGAGTAGTTGAGGTACCTATGTTAGTAATTTAGTGTTTGCTGCTCCCAAGAGTGCCTCATTGAAATGCATCAACATCAGCACAAACTGCGTAGTATATCTTATCACATATCTTAGCACAAGTCCGCCCTCCAAACCCACTTAGGCTGAAAGAATAGAGAAATAATTTTGAAAATAGAATAAATATGAGAGTTGTGTTATCGTGCAAAAAATAATAAAAGTGCATGAATAAATACGAGAGTTGGGTAATTTGCATGTGGCGGAATATTGCAAAGTAGTTAGATTTATTTTATTTATCTAGTTGGGGTCGGCTTTCCAGTCTAACAGCGATGCGGCTGAACTTCGATATTATCCGTGGAGCGACTGCCATTTGACCTCCACAACCCATGGGCTATATCGAAGTTCTATAGTTAGACCGGTCGGATTTTGTTTTACGGCTCCAAATACCCGTAACGACTGCCATAGATGTTTGTATGACAACCGGAACCGACGGCTTAACGTGCTCTCAGAGGCACATAAATAATGCGTAGGTAATTTAAACTAGCTTTTAAAATTGAATAGGTATCTACGCATTAAATAAATACCTACCTACGAGTTAGTGCTTTGGCAAAAAGTAAATTGTTTAAAATTGTGTCAACATACCTATCTATGCTAATATTATAAAGCTGAAGAGTTTGTTTGTTTGGTTGAACGCGCTAATCTCAAAAAGTTCTATAAAAATGTCCGCGATGGCATATATCTACCTCTTAGGGTTAACGCACTATAACGTAATTTATAGCAATCACAATTGATTCAATTCATGATTTGCAAAGCTATTTTTATGCTTACGATATTAATACTAGATAAAAACCAATCCAGTGAAAATCAATGACATTTATGGAACTTAGGAAACCTTAGTAAAACATGTTTCTTTCTTTCTCAAAACAGTTTCTTTTATGCCGATGAACTAGCATCTATTTATTACCTGGCGTTCGCTGATACGCCCTTGAAAGGTTAACCCCAGAGGCCCAGAGCACCGGCGGACTTCAGCCGCCAATGTGGTTCCTGCAAAAAAGGGGTGTATAATTGTTATGTTATTGGAAATATACTCCTATATATTCCAGACACGAGTTCCACAAGAACTGCATAGATCCGTGGCTGCTGGAACACCGTACTTGTCCCATGTGTAAGATGGACATACTCAAGTATTAGTTTAGGTGCCCATTTAACCCCACTGAGATGGTTTGAAGTCAAGTGAAAAGGAAAATCACTGAGAGAAATGTAATAAAGTACCTACTGCTGAAGAAAAGCTTGGAAAAAAAAATTGTTTTCATAACCAGTGATTACTATAACCATACCCTTTTTTTAAATCTACCATATATTTAGGCCATGGTAAAATTTTTTTTCGAGTTTAGATAAAAAACTATAATTCAACCTTCAAAGTATGTATTAAAACTGTTTAAAGAAAGGTTAACAATATGGACGGACTTGGGTTTTTGCGGAGCGCGTGGCAGGTTGCCTTTTAGGTGACCTCTGGCGCTGGGTAAAAATCCAGGCCCAAACGCTCAATTGCAATATCGAACAACGTTTCCTTGTCGCGAACTAGTTCTTCTGTGCGGGAAAAATCAAGCATTACCTTGACATTGGCGAAATCATCGATGAATATCGATGGAGCCACATTTTTAAAACTAGTGGTTCTGTGAACCGTAGACTTCGGGAGCGGTTTTGTTAAGAAAATTTCTTCAATTTTCTTTATTACTCTTTCATTTGTCATCAAATCCAAAAAATATTATTAAAATGTTATTCATTGTAAGCACACACACATTGTACACACTCCTTGTGTATGTAAAGTTTCATGCAAATCGGTTGATAAATACGGCCTCAAACATGATCTGACAGAACCCGTAGATGGGTACAGACGAAAGAAATTCTCCCCAGTCTGCAAGTTGAAACGGAGCCTTCGGTCGCTTCGCTCCCTCAGTCAAAAAGAAGAACAATATGGACGACAGACGTGCATGACAGCACGGAGTGTTGCTACACTAGTCTTTCTGTGGGGTTAATTCCTTTGCAAAGCTAACTTTGCCATACCTTACCATTATCTGTACGTTTCGTCTGTTACGTTATCTGTATTTTGGATTTTTCTCGTAAACTGTTGAATTTTAGCAAAAAATAGTCAAGGACAAAGTTGAAACCTATATTGTGTCTACAATAATGATGATTCAAGTTATTATATATAATTTTTATATAAATTAATATTTATAATTTTATATAAATTAATTATATATTCAAAGTATGTATAATATAATAATAATAAATGGACAATCTTACACAACGTCATCCAGCCCAAATTAAGCTAATATAAGCTTGTGTTATGGGATCTAGATGACTGATAAACATCAAAAAATTGCGTCCACATTTTTGTCGCAAATTAAATTCTCTACAACTTTGTCCTACAACTTTTTGTCGTAGAATTAAACATTACAAAGTTATTAACAAAAACAGATAAACATTTGAGAACGAATTTCCTTTAAGGGGTTATATTTTTTTTTCTGATCATTTTACAGAAAATTTCACCAGAGCATATTTGTAGATGAGTTTTCGAGGAATAAGTTCCAATATTAACATTTCGATATTTAGTTATTTATAAGGGTTTTACAGCGCTCCGAAATTAACGACAACACGGCCTAACGACAACCTTGAAAAAGGGTTGCAAATGGTTATCGGGCAAACTATTCATCACACAAAAAACTTGCGACAACATTTTTGTCGCAAATTAAATTCTCTACAACTTTGTGCTAAAACTTTTTGTCGTAGAATTAAACATGACAAAGTTATTAACAAAAGTAGATGAAAATTTTCTTTAATATTTTTCTGATCATTTTACAGTAAAATTCATCAGGGCATTTTTGTAGAGGAGTTTTCGAGGAATAATTTTCAATATTACCATTTCTATATTTATTTATTTATAAGGGATTTACAGCGCTCCGAAATTAACAGTATTCTCCAATTATCGTAAGTATTTACATAAAAATGAATGATCACACAGATTTCTTTAAATTTTTCATTATTGAAATAAAAAAACATTGTTATTATTGATGTTGCACTGTAACAATAACACTGTAATAACTATTTATGGACTCTTTCCCCCACGACGAAACTTTTAAAATGATTGATTTTCACAATGATCTTGATTCTTGAATGAAATTCTACATTACTTGAGGACTGGTCAAGTTCCGAAATCCTGGAAGATTGCCAATGTCCAAGCTGTCCCTAAGAAAGGAAGTCGCGCCGACCCTGCCTACTACCGACCTATCGCAATCACCTCCATACTCTGTAAGATTATGGAGCGTGTTTTAAACAATCGTCTCCTTGCATACCCGGAAGACAGCGACCTCATCAGTGACCGTCAATTCGGGTTTCGTCGAGGTCCGGTCTACTGGGGATCTACTTGTGTATGCTACTCACCTCTGGAGCGAAGCCATTGAGAGACATGGTGAGGCTCTTGCCGTGTCTCTTGATATCTCTAAGGCTTTCGACAAGGTCTGGCACGCAAGTCTCATTGGCAAGCTTCCGGCATACGGTATTGCTCCTGGGCTTTGCACCTGGATCGAAGATTTCCTGAGGCACAGATCGATTCGAGTTGTTGTTAACGGCTCCTCGTCCGATCTCCTTGGTATTAATGCCGGTGTCCCTCAGGGAACTGTGCTCTCCGCGACTCTCTTTTTGCTGCACATCAACGACCTGCTGGTAACACCCGGTATCTTTGGGTATGCAGATGACAGCACAGTCTCGGTCAGATACTTGTCCGATGCGAAGTCTGGATCAAGGGTCCAATGTTTCAGGGAGTCGATGATCGAGGGAGTGAACTCGACTTTGGAGGCTGTCTCTCGAAGGGGTGATGCAAATTTGGTCAAGTTCAACCCCCCAAAATTTCCGGAATGACAATCCGACTTTCTGGAATATCCCCGTTCCGATTAACGACAGTCTTGGGCTCTTCGGGCTGGATCTCTCATCCAGTCTAAATTTCGGTCGCTACATCGAGTCCATAACAAATACTGCCGCCAAAAAACTTGGTATCCTCTCTAGGGTGAGACGGTACTTAACTTCGGAGCAGCTCTTAAATCTTTACAGAGCTCAAGTTCGCTCTTTCGTGGAATACTGTTCCCATCTCTGGGATGGGTGTGCTAGATATCAGCTGGATGCTTTGGACTCGTTGGAGCGCCGAGCGAAGAGGATCATAGGCAATGACTCACTTGTGGGGGCAAATCTTCAGAGCCTAGAACACCGTAGACGAGTGGCCTGCCTTTCGGTTTTTTATCGGTTACATTTCGGTGAGTGTGCGGAGGTTTTACATGACCTGATACCCCCTTCCCCTTTCCGTCACCGAACGACTAGGCGCGGCGAGCAGTTCCATCCTTATGTTGTAGACATTCCTCCATTACACACGAAGCGATTTGCCTCTTCTTTCATTATACGTACGGCTAAGGAGTGGAACTCTGCCGAGATCAGTTTTTTCCGGAACGCTATAATCTGGACATCTTTAAGGTCAAAGTGAACTGACACCTTCTAGGCAAACGTGTACCATCGTAGGCCTCATCTTCGCCTTCCATCAAGCGAGATTGAGGCCAAACGTAAGCTTATTTTTCATAAAAAAAAAACAGACATGCTTTGATGAAATTTACTGTAAAATGATCAGAAAAAAAATATAACCCCTTAAAGGAAATTCGTTCTCAAATTTTCATCTGTTTTTGTTAGTAACTTTGTAATGTTTAATTCTACGACAAAAAGTTGTAGGACAAAGTTGTAGAGAATTTAATTTGCGACAAAAATATGTTCGCAATTTTTTTGTGCAATGAATAGTTTGCCCGATAGAGCGCGATAACTATTTGCAAACCTTTTTCAAGATGGCGAAAAACCCATAAGAGTTGGGACCCCGCAAACTTGGATTTAGCTTTACACTACTCCCCCCTTAATATCTAAAAAATAAAATAGCGTCCTCTGACTTTTGCACACCCAAATGTAACATTTCAATGGACTATATACATAATAAAACATTTGTGGATCGCACAAATAATTTGACCCGGAGGTACGTCAGGGACGGCATTGCGCCACCGAAGCAGTCCGTATGTATTATCACTTCCGAGATGGCAGTGGTTACAAAATGTCGAATAAACGCTATCCTGCCGCGCTCCTATTGGTTGTAGCGAATGTTATAAAGCATATAGTACTCGAATATTGTGGCTTTATATAGATGAAATAATTGTTCAAATCAGTGCTGTAGTTTTTGAGGAATCACCGACATTACATCCTTCTGTGATCTGTGATCCTTCAAAATAAGACATAAATGCAGCACACTAGTGAACTATATTACTAAAACTCATACCTACTACCGTGTCCCTTCGTCCAGCATACTCACCATGAAATCCTGATATTTCATGAATGCCAAAAAATTGAGCTGAAATAGTGCTAATTAGTGCCCAAAGGAAAAAAATTGTGCTCTTATACTTAAGAAATTACAGCCATAGTTCGATGAGTATGCTGGACGAAGGTTTGCCCAGCATACTCACCTCCGTTTGTGGAATCTGTGCACGCTTTAACCATAATTCATACTTAAAAAAATTGTGCCCAAATAGTGCCAAATGGTGCCCAAAAAGAAAAAACGGTGCTCTAATAACTCCGGAGTTATAGGCTTCGTTCAGTGAGTATGCTGGGCGTAGGTTTTACGCCCAGCATACTCACTTCACTACGCGAATACCGAATGAGCGGTACAATTTACGGTTTAAAAAATTGTGCTTGAAATAGTGCCCAATATCAGTCCAATTTTCATTTAACTTTTGACCTAGAAAACCATTAAATTTAATTTTAAACTTTTACATAACATTAGATTTAGTACAGTCGAGTTCAAAACTTTCTAATAACTTACATTTTGTATAACAATTTTATAACCCCCGACGCAAAAACGACGGAAATTTGACGTGTCTGTGTTTATGTGTGTGTGTCTGTGGCATCGTAGCTCCCGAAAGGATGATCCGATTTGGATTTTGTTTTTTTTGTAAGGTGAAATAGTCGGGAGTGTTCTTAGCTGTGTGATGAAAATCGGTTCAGTCGATTAAAAGATACGGGGACGGAAATAAAACAACAATTTGCCGATAAATGCATGAAACGCACAAACCGTTATTTTGTGCTAGAGCGGCATGCAGCAATTTGTATTTTATTTAGCGGAGCGAAGCGGAGCGAAGCGGAGCTAAATCTTAGGCAACAAGTGTTAATTGTTTGTGCGTCTACTCCTCCGAAACGGCTCGACCGATTTTGACCAAATTTGCTGGTCGACATCATACCCGGGAGTGCATATATCTGAAATCATGAAAATAGAGCTGACAACGGAGGAATAATCACCGAAAATGTCCTGGACACCGACGATTTAACATTTTGCTA
The DNA here is from genome assembly GCA_963556515.1 of Nudaria mundana. NCBI lineage: Eukaryota > Metazoa > Arthropoda > Insecta > Lepidoptera > Erebidae > Nudaria > Nudaria mundana. Next base: position 17,995,603 of record OY748294.1, read on the forward strand.
GAAATTCATAAATTGGCACGCGCATGCAAGACCTGCAGCAGGGGGGTTAGGAAAAACGATTTTCGAAATCGGATGCACCATCGAGGAATAATCACCGAAAAACCAGATGATTAAATGGTTGCCATGGAAACACGTAAAACATAAAAGCATATATATCTACTAAAATATAAAAGAAAGAGATATGGTACTTATAGCCGACATTTTTGTAGAATTTGTTATGATAAATAAAATTTCCAAACATTGTTTTCCATTATAATCGTCTGTTTAGACGCAAATGCAAAAAAAAACACTATTTTAAGAGGTGTTTTTGACACGCTAAACATATACCTATCGTGGTATCTCGGCACATTTAGATATCAATATAATTTATAGTCTATAGCACTCAGAGTAATTCTGAAAGAATTTTTAAAATCGGTTCAATAGATCCGGAGATTATACCTACACATTTTATTTTGCATTTAATTACCTACACATTATTATGATACTAGTTAATATAGATTAAGATATTAAATGAAGTGAAGTTAACTTGAAAAATAATGTCGCTGTTATTACACTAAACCACAGAGTATGTATTTGGTTTACGGAATTGACACTAAAAAAATCTTTATACATACACTAAAAGTTTTGCACTTCTAGCTAATCTGAACTATTAGAATTTCTAATGTTATATTTTTAATTATATTTTCAGCTTACCTTTTTAGTAATAAAAAAAACAATTGGGGGGAAATCATTTATCAATTGTTTTTTATCACACATCAAAATTCTACGTATGCAACGAAAATGGAATTAAGTCGAAAAGATTTTAGAGCGATGATTTTTTATGATTTTAAAAGTTCTCTCTCTCTCCGCAATACTGTGCCGCTCGTCTTCAAAATGCTTTTGGGAGAGAAGCACCTTGTTTGAGCACCGTGAGGCGATGGTTTGCTGAACTTGAGAGGTCGAGTTTTTTACATGACGAAAATAATGTGGCTACTGTTAAGAGGTTAATTGAAGAAAACCCACGGATTACCTATGAGACAATTCGAAGACTATTTTTTTTTCTCAGCTACAGGTCCCATCTGTACAATTCCACTTGAAGATCAAAAGAGTCTTAATGCCGAGTGGTATTCTACCATTTGTTTACCCAGAGTGTTAGAAAAAGTTCGCGAAAGACGACCCAAAAGCCGCGTTCTCCTACATCATGACAACGCTTCTTCACACACGGCTAACAAAACAAAGTCATTTTTAGCTTCCGAAAAAGTACAACTCCTCACCCATCCTGGGCATAACCCTGACCTAGCACCCTATGATTTCTGTATTTTCCCCAAAATCAAAGATTTGATGAGAGGTTTCACTTTTACCAACTCCGAAGTGGCAGTAATAGCGTTCAATCAGCACGTAGAAAACATGCTTTCAGATCTGTGGTCCTCCTGTTTTAAAAAATGGTTCGATCGCATGAAAAACTGTTTAAAATGTAAAGGAGAGTATTTTGAAAAGCAATAAACATAATATTTTGGTTTTAACATCATAAGTTAATAAGTTAAGTGATAAGTTACGCAAAACTTTTAGTGTGACCTACGTATTTCCTTTTTACAAATGTATATATTCTATTTATTTTATTGGCTGCAATTGACTATTAGGGCCCAGACATTTTTTTGGGAAATATTTCACCCTACAAGCAATGAAGTAATACGAGTAGATTTCATTTACGCTTACTATTTCATTTATTTATAAAAAAAAAATTGAAAATAAAAATTAAAATAAATTAAATTAGCATTTAATCGACAGTTTTTGATATGTGAGAAAATACCACAATTATTCATAGATTATTCATTAATTAGAATGTTTAATATTTTTATCCAAAAACATGTGTGAATGACTGTACCTTATTTAACGTTAGTATGTAGAAGTTTACAATTAAATTTAATGGTTTTCTAGGTGAAAAGTCAAGCGAAAATTGGACTGATATTGGGCAGTATTTCAAGCACAATTTTTAGTCGTAAATTGTACCTATAGCTCATTTGGTATTCGCGTAGTGAAGTGAGTATGCTGGGCGTAAAATCTACGCCCAGCATACTCACTGAACGAAGCCTATAACTCCGGAGTTATTAGAACACCGTTTTTTCTTTTTGGGCACCCTCTTGTGTACGCTAGCATAATGGACACACCATTTGGCACTATTTGGACACAATTTTTTTAAGTATGAATTATGGTGGAAGTGTACATAGATTCCACAAACGGAGCTGAGTATGCTGGGCGAAACCTTCGTCCAGCATACTGTGTGCGTTCGCGCAGCGGAATGTTGTTGAATTTAAAGATTTTAATTATGCAGATATTTAGTGTATGACGTCGTGTAATTGTGTGTGATAAAAAAAAGTTGTGCATGCAGCCATTGTGGAGAAATTCACCAAAAACTGATTCCACTGGGCGAACGTTGTCCTGGCGGAACTTTTTTAATCCATGGACTTAGAAGAAAAAAATGTGTCCAAAAATTTGTGTGTATTACAATATACAAAATAAACATAATTATAGACTAAAAATATTTACAATTACAAAATACATGTATCGTTTAAAAAATCCACCGCATCATTGCCGACTGGGAAGGTTCCCAGAATGCTGGCTCTGTTGCACCTGAGAAGCATCGATTAGGCGTTTAGCAATGTCTTTATAAAGGCGGCGAGCACTCGGACCCCATGACCCCAGTGTCTCAACCCCAAACGGCTTAAATATGTAATCACCTGCTAGGTTAGCATATTTACGCCGTTTAACCTTCAGCCGATGCAGCAGCAGTGCCGGCACATCCGGATGTGCTTGGAAGGTGTGAAGGTGCTAAGGCATCAACGCATGTAGCGTCCCACACCAAAGGCCTTCCCATCTTCCACGGTAGCAACGACATACCATCCGGTCTCTTTCCATCGCTTCGTGCTAAACCATTTGGTTCACGTACGGCCGGAAGACCTACGGTGGAGAGAGCCCTACGAATTATGTCGTTTAGAATAGCGTGCCGAGGTATACGACCTGCGCTTCTGCTACAAGAAAGGCCATGGTGTCCCAGATTATCGACGGCTACTCCACAGGTGCAATGATGCGGGGATACACAAGGTGTACCCAGCCGAAGGCAAGTGGCAATGCGGAAGGTTGTGTCGTCCAACATTGTACCGATTTTGGGCGATGGGAGCGCCTGGATCCATAACCCTGACTCCCATTCTCCAACAGCTAGTAGGCGTGCACGCTCTGAAATATTGACAGAAGTGTCAATTAGTGTATTAATTCTCAATTTACAGAGCGGTGAATCCCACAATCGCTGTGAGCCTAGGCGTGAGGGCAGGTCAGTGTCGGGGCAAGACATCCTCCAAGCATTTATGGCATCGGTCTTGCATCGCACCTCGGAATCAATCAGTGTATTTGACAAAATTTTCCTGACTAATTCTTCGGTGCTATGGACCGACGACAGAAATGCTGGCAGACTGACATCTGTATGTATTTGTATATACGTGTGTATTTGTGTGTAATTGTGTATGTATGTATAAAATTAGTGCATGCATAAACTTCGGAGAAATTTAAGTTTCCGCTACGCGAACGTTTGGCCATTTGCTAGTTTTCATATAAAGCGCTTATATAGAGAGCTGTAGATTATTACATACGTTGTTTTGAATTTGTTTATATTTGTTTAAAAAACAGATTTAGAAAAAATCGTAGGTTTTGAAAGATAAAAATATAAACGTAAAATACGCTTATTAGGTCTTAGTTCGTAAAGTATGCACTTTGGGGTCTAGTTTTTCACGTTCATACAAACCTTGTAAGTGCCTGCCAACATCTTGCCAAGTATCAATGATGTTCCGTTAGTAATTAAGGAGTTATAGGACAATTTACCATGAATAGGCCACTGTTAACAAAGCAGTCAAATATCACGACGTTCTAAAGGAATTGCATAGTAAAATATATTCCAATAATTAGTTTATTAATTCAACTACTCACGTGCAAAATTTCATCTCATTAAATTCAGTAATTAAAGAGAAACAGTTAAAATACTGACAAAGCCCCGAAAACCTACATAACCCGACTAAGTTCGGATGGCTACAAAAAAGCGGCCGTGCCATATATCTAAGTAACGTTTTTAACCTTCCAGTATAGTACCGTCAAATGCCCTGACATTGCCTACATTTTTCGATTTTTGAACTTTGACGTAAGATAAAATTGAAAATTCGTATAATTTCCATATTGATTATACGAGTTATTGTAGAAAATACCCAAGAATTTAGGGTAACGTTTATTTATTTGACTCAATATTCGTATAGAAGTAAAGTTTTTGGGACAATTTAGAAACTAGGCAAGGTATCATGTCTCCGACTTTGCCTAATGCATTTACTCCAAAAGAAATAATTAAGTTTTTATGTTGGCATAATGTATAAATGTAAAATGTAACCAATTTTACCTACTTAAAATACTTCAAAAATATGTGATTCAAATTGAACTTTATTCTCTTGATCCTAAACTACTTAGCTCAAAATACGCGCGCGCCAGTAACGGCAGAACTTTACATACAACTCATGTGCGCGCACGGCGCGTGTATTTTGAGCGTATCAGGAGCGCAGCTGAGGCGCTTGTCATGACTAGTCCCTTGTTCATAAAAACTTAACGTTAACAAACGCTTGCTAAACATACTCTGTCATTGTAATTTTCATGTCATTGGTTAGAGACAGCAATAGACTTAAAATGTGTTTTAACTAAAATAGGTTTAATAAACGACTATGAATATGACAGTAAGTATAATATTTCGAGCTTCAATAAAAATTTAAATCACAGATCACATAACTAGACTATTCAGTTGTTTAGATTTGAGACTCTGCCTAATATACCTAAAAATAAATCAACATTTAAAAAGTGTTATAAACTAAAACATTGGTATAAAAAAGGTATTTTCAAGAAAATATTCTTAAATGAATAGCAAATACAGAAAATAACCTCAACATGACACAATGACACAACCTATAAATTATATCGAAACAACAATTGTGTTTTCACCTGTACCAATTCCAAACCCGTATTATACTGTAAATTTTAGAAGGTTACCTAAATATATTGCACGGCCGCTTTTTTGTAGCCATCCGAATTTGGTCGGGTTATGTAGGTTTTCGGTGCTTTGTCAGTATTTTAATTATTTCTCTTTAATTGCTGAATTTAATGAGATGAAATTTTGCACGTGAGTACATAGTTGAATTAATAAACTAATTATTTTTTTTTACTAAGTTTTTTTTTCTACGACATAGTGGCCGAGCAGGCCACTATGTCGTAGAAAAAAAAAACTTATGTCAAGCATTTCGAAGGAATTTGTAAAAGACGAACAGTGAAAACCGCAAATTCGAAGAGTCAATATTTAGAAAGTTATAAGGGTTTAACCGTGGCCCCGCAGTCCGCACGAATTCAACTGCGCGGCCACCAGTTCTCTTAAACGAAGCTACGTACAAGTCTAATTCTTTTTGCTAATCACTGATATAATTTCGAAGAAAATGTAGATTATAAAAATAAAGCCTGTTGGACTTCTACTGTTTGGACTTCACGACCTACAGCACTCCAAAGTTATGGCCGCGCAGTCCGCACACAGCGAACCGCGCGGCCACCAGTTCTCTTAAACGGAGCGTTGTAGAAGTTTAATTCTTTTTGCTAATCACTGATACGATTTCGAAGAAAAAGTAGATTGTAAAAATATAGCCCTAAAGTTTGGACTTCTCGTTCCACAGCACTCACGTAATGGCGAACCGCGCGGCCACGTGGTTCTTAAAGTAGAGCTTAAACGGAGTTTGGTAGAGGTCTCATTCTTTTTGCTAATGACTGATACGATTTCGAAGAATATATAGACATCATGAATGAAGTTGTAATGTTTGAAAATCACGAGTTACAGAACTTAAACCTGTAACTCGAGTTAAAAGAAGGGTGACCATGATTTACGTTGCGTCGACGAGATATTCCCATAAAAGACATTTTAATGTCACGTATATTGCTATAATTTTTATCATAACAAGCAAATATTTTTAGTCCTTTAGTTTGGAATTGAATAGAGAAGTTTACTTATAGGATATAAAGAAAAAAAACACTCATCGATTGATTTATATTTCAGTGAATGGTGATCATCACAGTATACATATTATTTAGTATTTCAGACTAATTATAAATATAATGGGTAAGGTAAAGGTATCAAGAGTTGAAGTGCAAGGTGATTTATCACTGACCTCAGCTCTGACACCGATATTTACCTACTTAAATGTTAAAAATAGCTAATAATACCGGAAATGTAAATAAGCCAGATAAATATAGCTTCTTTCACAACTATTACAATAAAACAAATTATATATACATAGATAAACTCACCGCTTGTTACTCCTACCATGACCTTATTTATTTATCCTTTTCTATCCGTCCTCCTAAGCGTAAGCCCGTTTTTTCAGTGACACGGAATTACAGGGGTGTGGACCTGGAGGCATTGCGGCGTGATGCGGGTGACATTGACTGGTCGCCTATCTTTAACAGTGATGACGTTGATAAAAAGGTTGCATTTTTTAACGCTGCCGTAACAGCTCTTTATGACCGCCACGCGCCGAAACGCCGGATAAAAATAATACACTCACCGGCGCCTTGGATCACCGACGACATCAAAGCGGACATGGCTCGCCGAGATAAGGCCAAACGCAGATATAAGCGTCACCCGACGGATGCCAATTTCATTCAGTTCAAGATCCTGCGCAATCGCTGCGGTCGTCTGTGTCGTGATGCTAAACGTCGCCACTTTCACAAGTCCCTTGATACTCGCAATTCTTCCGAACTTTGGAAATTTCTTAAATCCAATGGTATCGGCAAGTCACCTAATTTTAACAGTCATGACATTGATTTATCCGCTCTAAACGCACATTTCTCTATTCCTCCCCTAATTCTTGACCCTGTTGTTAAGTTCAGCACTTTGCACGATCTCTCCCAACTGCCGGTACCAGTCTCCCCCTCGTTTAATCTAGTTGCGGTCGGCGAGGACGATGTCAAAAAGTCGCTCCTGTCGATCACATCTTCAGCTGTAGGTAACGACGATTTGTGTTCGAAAATGTTTACTCCTATCCTTTCCACCGTCATCCCTATCCTCACCCACATATTTAATTCCTCTCTGTGCTCAGGTTGCTTCCCTTCCAATTGGAAACAAGCACACATAATTCCACTACCCAAGTCCCAAAATCCTACACTCCTGTCTCAATTTCGTCCTATTTCCATCCTTCCTTTCTTATCCAAAGTCCTGGAACATTTAGTGTATCGCCAGTTAGCAGACAACTGGCGATACACTATTTAACGCGAAATAATCTTCTCTGCTCCCTTCAATCTGGTTTTCGACCAGGTCACAGCACCGTGACGGCTCTTCTTAAGGTTACCGACGATATTCGTTGGGCTATGGAGAACAAATCTCTCACTGTATTGGTGCTACTAGATTTTAGTAGTGCGTTCAACTCCGTGGACTTCGATATTTTGATCGGTATCCTTAAGAAACTTAACTTTTCCACGGAATCTGTGGCCTGGTTCGATTCATATCTTCGCGGGCGCTCGCAGTGTGTCCGTCTTGAAGATTCATATTCGGATTGGCGCGAGCTAACTACGGGTGTACCTCAAGGCGGCGTTCTCTCTCCTCTGCTTTTTTCCACTTTCATTAACTCTGCCGTTCGAGTTATATCCTCTAACTTCCATCTATACGCGGACGACTTGCAGCTGTATCGACATTTTGCGTTGAATGAATGCAGATCGGCTGTTGCTGCCGTTAATCGTGACCTGTGTGCAATAAACAATTGGGCAAAATCTTTTGGCATTCTTATAAATCCTACTAAGTCGCAGGCCATGATTATTGGTAGCAGGCAGATGAGGAGTGGATTGGATGGATCTTGTCTGCCCCCTATCTTACTGGATGGTTCTACAATCGGGTACGCGAGCACTGCGAAGAATCTGGGAGTGATAATGGATAGCACCCTATCCTGGAAGACTCACGTTGGTGAGGTTAGTAAAAAGGTGCATTACACCTTCCACACGCTGAAATGCCTCCAGAGCTATTTACCTCTGAATATCAAAGTCACACTTGCTCAGACGCTTATCCAACCCATTTTGGACTACGCGGATGCCTGCTATTTGGACGCTACTGAGGAGCTGTTAGACAAACTTGAGCGCTTGCAAAATTTATGTATCCGTTTTGTTTTCAATCTGCGTAAGTATGATCACGTTTCGCACTTTCGCAAGGTACTCAAGTAGCTCCCAATCCGCCTTCGCAGAGACACTCGGATATTATGTCTCCTTTTTAATATCCTGCATAATCCCACCTATCCTTCCTACCTGCGGGAGCGCTTCTCATACATGAACGCACCCGGTACCCTGTGTAGGTCCCACCTCAAGTACCGCCTAAATTATCCCTCCCACAAAACTGATTTTTATTCCTATTCCTTTTCCGTTCATGCGGTCAGGCTGTGGAACTCTCTCCCCCCGGACATACAAAGCTGTAGAACTCTTACTCTATTTAAAAAGAAAGTGAAAGCACACTACCTCTCCTCTTTATCTTAGTTATATATCGGGTAATAATATTATCTATTGTAGTCTCTATATGTAAGTATATTATAGTACAGAATGTATTTATTTATGTATATATTATAATGCGCCTTTAGTTTATGTAAGTTTATTTTTATTGCACTGCACACACGTTGCCTTGTCATATTTACATCTCCTCTCTGGCCTGCTGGAAGAGATTCCTTTAGGAATAAGTAGCGCCCTTGTACTATCTGCTCACTGTTCTGTTTGTATTCTTCTTATTGTTTGTTTTTCTATGTGTGTTGTACATAAATTATAAAATAAAAATAAAAATAAATAAATAAATAAAAATAAAACATATTATTACTATACCTAAACTATAAATCACATAATTAAAAAATCACAATTCGTTTTCATAATAGTAATTACAATAAAAAAAATAATAACTTATTTACGTTGTTGTAACGATTAAGATCATAAACTAAATAAGCTAAAAAAAATAGCTTATTTCAAAACTACTCCCGATATACGAGAGCAACAACATTAATATAACATAAAATTATAATTATATAAATAGATAAGCGGATGCACGGCCTCTCACTGAAAGTGCACCTCACTAACATTCGAGGACTGCACTCCAATCACGTCCCAGTCCACCACCACCTTGAGACTGCAAGACCGCATCTGCTCTTGCTTACGGAGACCCAAATTTCAACCCCTGCTGATACTTCCTGGCTCCAGGCTACACCCTGGAGCACAACTTCCGTTCAAAAGCAGGGGTATGTTTCTATGTGCGTGATGACAACTGCGCTAGGCGTCTCCGTAACTTAGAAGATCCCTCATCTTCTTCAATCTGGGTGCTTGTAGACACCGGCATCGAAAAAATTGTTTATGTGGGTGTCCGCTGTGCGATCTCTACAGATCGCACAGCGGAGATCAGGAGACAACTAGGCTATTTGACCATCTGAGTGAGGACAAACAGTCCTGAGAGTCCTGATATTTCATGAATGCCAAAAAATAGTGCTGAAATAGTGCTAGTTAGTGCCCAAAGGAAAAAAATAGTGCTCTTATACTTAAGAAATTACAGCCATAGTTCGATGAGTATGCTGGATGAAGGTTTCGCCCAGCATACTCACCTCCGTTTGTGGAATCTGTGTACGCTTCAACCATAATTCATACTTGAAAAAATTGTGCCCAAATAGTGCCCAAAAAGAAAAAACGGTGCTCTAATAACTCCGGAGTTATAGGCTTCGTTAAGTGAGTATGCTGGGCGTAGGTTCTACGCCCAGCATACTCACTTCATTACGCGAATACCGAACGAGCTCTAGGTACAATTTACGGCTTAAAAAATTGTGCTTGAAATAGTGCCCAATATCAGTCCAATTATCGCTTGACTTTTGACCTAGAAAACCATTAAATTTAATTGTAAACTTCTACATACTAACGTTAAATGAGGTACAGTCGTTCACACATGTTTTAAGATAAACATATTAAAAATTCTTATTGTGGGCGGTTATGTGATTGGGAATAATTGTGGTATTTTCTCACATATCAAAAACTGTCGATTAAATGCTAATTAAATTTATTTTAATTTTTATTAATTATTTTTGTTTTTTTTTATAAATAAATGAAATTGTAAGCGTAAATGAAATCTACTCGTATTACTTCATTGCTTGTAGGGTGAAATATTTCCCAAAAAAAATGTCTGGGCACTAATAGTCTATAGCAGCCAATAAAATTAATAAAATAGGTACCTACCTATTTTATTAATTTTACATCTATTTGAGATCTTGAAAATTTGTAAAAAGGAAATACGTAGGTCACACTATAAGTTTTGCGTAACTTAAAAAACATACATAGCATCATGCCTTTTTCCCTGAAGGGGTAGGCAGAGGTGTGCAAACACACCCACATCTCGCCAGCTATTTTTTTTTTTTTTTTTAACCTGGTCGGTGATGCATTTACGCACTTCACCGTCTCGCTGCGGGGGGGAGCGAGACGGCTTCGTGTGGGACTCCCGGCCCTAGGATGAAAACGGGCCGGACTACCCACTAAAACCTATCCACGGTGTTTCTCCTTCGCCTTAGCCGGGCCCCCGGATAGGCAGAAACTGCTAAGCGACGGCGGCCCGGCAAAGGGGCGCTCATTTAAGCTCAACATAGGGGGGGCTTTGCCCCCCCAAACAACATAGAAGCGACGCCCCCGAAACACATAAGGGGCGTCGGATTCCTCAGGGCCATTCGCGTGAGCGGTGGGCCCCCCGACCCACCGCCCACGGCCCTATCAGTCGGGGGCTTGGGCGTATGCAATACGCCGTCGCCCCCTGACTGGTGCCCGGCGGGGCAGAAGCGTGCGGACTGCACGCTCCCGTTCCGGCCATAGCAAGAATGACGGCCGGCAGCGAACCTATACTGCCGATAACGCCCGTGAGGGCCAACCTCTGCGTGTCCCAGGCGGCGCACACGACGAGCGTATGCTCCGCCGTATCTACGGCGCCGCCTGCGCAGTGATGGCAATCGGGCTCCGACAGGATCCCCACCACTTCCCACAGGAATTTGGCAAAACAGCCATGACCCGTGAGAAGTTGGGTGAGGAAGTAGGTCGGAGCCCCCTGCGCATGCTCCACCCACTGGCGAAGCACGGGACCGATGGCCCCCACGAGCACCCGGCTCGCGGTGGGAGCCGCACATCTCAAGGCCCATTGCCGGAACAGATCGTCGCGAGCCTCCTGTCTCCAGCGATCAACCTGCTCCGGCAACGGGCGACCTTCTAGTTGTCGCACCAGGGCGCCCTCCTCGTAGACCCTCTTGAGGACCCCTGCTTCGAGATCCCACGGGGGACTTCGTGCCAACAGGCACGCCACCTCAAAAGACACGGTGCGGTACGCCCGTGCCGCCCTCTGCGCCGCGATCCGCTGCGGTCGTCGCAGCTGGACCACGTTCGCGGCGCCAAGGGCATCCGCCCAAATAGGCGCTCCGTAGAGCGCCTTGGAGCGCACCACACCCTCGTAGAAGCGGCGGCAAGCACTTCCCGGTCCCCCTTTATTGGGGAGCAGCTTACTGAGCATCCCGGCAAACGTAACCAGCTTTGGTGAGAGCCGCCGGAAATGCTCGATGAACCCCCACCGGCTGTCGAGCAAGAGACCCAGATATTTAGACACAGCCAACACCACCTGCCCCTGGCCAACGGCATCGTCGACGCTGTCCCTGAGTCGGGACACTTCTGTTGTTGGCCACTCGTATAATACAATAGAAACTAATTGTAACAATGTAAACAAAACAATATTAAAAAAGAAAATGGATAATCTACCTGAGTTTCTTGCTGGTCTCTTCTCAGGAGAACCAAATTACCGAACCAGCGAAAGAATCATTTTCTAATGGTTATTTATGTACTTACTTAATTTAGTATTTTTATAATATTACTTGACAAAATTGTAAAATTTTGACATTCATATGTGCTCTTTATGTGCCTAAACTGAATAAATGAAATTGATTCTTGATTCTTGATTCTTCTTGACACGGCGTTGAGGGTGGACCTCCCGCGACGAAAGCCGTATTGGCCACTACTTAGATTCGGACCCGCCCCCTCCAGATGCCCGACGAGACGCGCAGCGAGCACCCGCTCGAAGAGCTTGCACATCTCGTCGAGCAGAACGATGGGGCGGTAGGCCGACGGCGACTCCGGGGGACGCCCGTGCTTACGAAGCAGCACGAGCTTCCCCGTTTTCCATCGTCGCGGGACCCTTCCAGAAACAGTCCGACATAAGGGACAGCGACTCTTCTGCTTCTAGCTATGTTAGGTTAGGTTAGGTTTTTTTTTTTTTACGTGGTCGGTGATGCGTTTAAGCACTTCACCGTCTCGCTTGGGGGGGGGCGAGACGGCTTCGTGTGGGACTCCCGGCCCTAGGATTAAAACGGGCCGGACTACCCACTAAAACCTATCCACGGTGTTTCTCCTACGCCTTAGCCGGGCCGCCGGATAGGCAGGAACTGTTAAGCAACAGCGGCCCGGCAAAGGGGCGCTCTTTCGAGCTCTACTCGGGGGTGCCTAAACCCCCCCTGATCAACACAGAAGCGACGCCCCCGAAACACATAAGGGGCGTCGGACTCCTCAGGGCCATTCGCGTGAGCGGTGGGCCCCCCGACCCACCGCCCACGGCCCTATCAGTCGGGGGCTTGGGCGTAGGCAATGCGCCGTCGCCCCCTGACTGGTGCCCGCCGGCGCGGGAGCGTACGGCCTGCACGCTCCCGCTCACGCAGGGCCTCTCTCTTCGCCGCCATCACCTCCCGAGCGAAGGAAGCGACGGCGGCCCAACATTCTTCGCTGCCGGCCATGGATTGAATGACGGCCGGCAGCGAACCTACTCTGCCAGATTTTTTTTTTTTTTTTTTACGTGGTCGGTGATGCTTTTACGCACTTCACCGTCTCGCTGCGGGGGGAAGCGAGACGGCTTCGTGTGGGACTCCCGGCCCTAGGATAGAAAACGGGCCGGACTACCCACTAAAACCTATCCACGGTGTTTCTCCTTCGCCTTAGCCGGGCCGCCGGATAGACAGAAACTGTTAAGCAACGGCGGCCCGGCAAAGGGGCGCTCTTTCGAGCTCAACACGGGGGGCCTAACCCCCCCAATCAACATAGAAGCGACGCCCCCGAAACACATAAGGGGCGTCGGACTCCTCAGGACCTTTCGCGTGAGCGGTGGGCCCCCCGACCCACCACCCACGGCCCTATCAGTCGGGGGCTTGGGCGTATGCAATACGCCGTCGCCCCCTGACTGGTGCCCGGCGGGGCGGAAGCGTGCGGCCTGCACGCTCCCGTTCCCGCAGGGCCTCTCTCTTTGCCGCCATCACCTCCCGAGCGAAGGAGGCGACGGCGGCCCAACATTCTTCGCTGCCGGCCATAGAGAGAATGACGGCCGGCAGCGAACCTACACTGCCGATGATGCCCGTGAGGGCCAACCTCTGCGTGTCCCAGGCGGCGCACACAGCGAGCGTATGCTGCGCCGTATCTACGGCGCCGCCTGCGCAGTGATGACAAACGGGCTCCGACAGGATCCCCACCACTTCCCACAGGAATTTGGCAAAACAGCCATGACCCGTGAGAAGTTGGGTGAGGAAGTAGGTCGGAGCCCCCTGCGCATGCTCCACCCACTGGCGGAGCACGGGACCGATGGCCCCCACGAGCACTCGGCTCGCGGTCGGAGCCGCACATCTCAAGGCCCATTGCCGGAACAGATCGTCGCGAGCCTCCTGTCTCCAGCGATTGACCTGCTCCGGCAACGGGCGACCTCCTTGTTGTCGCACCATGGCGCCCTCCTCGTAGACCCTCTTAAGGACCCCTGCTTCGAGATCCCAAGGGGGACTTTGTGCCAACAGGCACGCCGCCTCGAAAGACACGGTGCGGTACGCCCGTGCAGCCCTCTGCGCCGTGATCCGCTGCGGTCGTCGCAGCTGGACCACGTACTCTGCCAGGTTAGGTTAGGTTAGGTTAGGTTAGGTTAGGCCATTTACCGGTTAACTGTATTAACGAGGCACTCCGTTTCCATGGGGTGCCGGGTTACTTGAGGCGGCTTGTGGCGGACTATCTGCAGGAGCGACGGGTCCTGTACGAGGACTGCGATGGACGTCTGTTGCAGCAACCCATGTCATACGGTGTTCCACAAGGATCTGTCCTCGGGCCGCTCTTGTGGAACATCGGTTATGATTGGGTTCTACGCGGAGTCTTCCCCCAGGGATTGACGGTTATATGCTACGCGGATGATACGCTGGTGGCAGCCCCTGGTGGTAGCTTTGAGGAGGCGGCACGACTGGCCACTGTGGGCGTTTCTCAGGTGGTTGGTAGGATCGAGGCGTTGGGCTTGAGGGTGGCCTTGCAGAAGACGGAAGCCCTGGTCTTCCATGGCCCTTATCGCCGCCCTCCGCTAAACGCTTCGATTGAGGTCCGTTCGGTTCTCGTACCGGTGAAGGATACACTGAAGTACCTGGGTCTAGTGTTGGACTCCAAGTGGCACTTCGACGAGCACTTCCGCTTGCTGGAGCCAAGACTAATCGGCACTGCGTCTGCATTGGGTCGGCTATTGCCTAACCTAGGGGACCTAGTGTCGGTTGTCGTCGGTTATACACGGGGGTGGTCCGATCAATGGCGCTGTATGGTACCCCGGTGTGGGCGGGATCCCTGACCGTCCGCAACAAGCCATTTTTATGGCGGGCGCAGCGCGTCCTGACGGTCAGGGTAATACGTGGTTACCGCACTGTGTCTACAGAAGCGGCATGCGCGTTGGCCGGAACTCCCCCTTGGGACTTAGAGGCGGTGGTGCTCGCCGAGGTCTACCGACTGACGGCCGAGTACCGGGCGGGTGCTGGTGGTTAACGGCCACCACCCGAAGAGGTACGTGGGTGGCGGGAAGCCGCACACGGAGTCATTATGGCTCATTGGTCGTCCCGGCTGGAAGAACCACGTGCAGGTCATCGCACTGTCGCGG
Source organism: Nudaria mundana (assembly GCA_963556515.1). Taxonomy (NCBI): domain Eukaryota; kingdom Metazoa; phylum Arthropoda; class Insecta; order Lepidoptera; family Erebidae; genus Nudaria; species Nudaria mundana. Next base: position 18,010,604 of record OY748294.1, read on the forward strand.
CTCTCCAGCCGGTCATAGTCGATTGGGCGGGTAGGCAGCACGGGACCCTTACCTTCCGACTGACACAGGTGCTTTCAGGGCATGGTTGCTTCGGAAAGTACCTGTTCTCCGTCGCTAGGAGGGAATCGAGTCCCGCCTGCCATCACTGCGATTGCGGTGAGGATTCTGCGCAGCACACTCTCGAGGTCTGTCCGGCCTGGGTCGTGCAGCGCCGTGAACTCACCGCAACACTCGGAGTCGATCTCTCGCTACCAGCCTATCTCTCTCGCTATCCTGCGTTCCATGGCTGATGGCGACGGTTGTTTTACCGCGGTCGCCACCTTCTGCGAAGACGTGGTCTCGCAGAAGGAAGCGGCGGAGCGAATCAGAGAGGAGAATCCCCTAGCTGACCCAAACCGCCGCCGGCGAACCGGGCGAAAGAGGCGCGCTTTTGCGCGTCTTATTCCGCCCTGAGTTTGGCCGCGGGTGGATGGGACGGGAAGATCCCTCCACCTGCATTAGTGCCTCCCGCGAGGAGTGATGCCCAAGTGTGCGGGGCATCACTAAGTATGAAGACGGGGCCCGCATCTCACCTGCGGGCCAGCGCTGAGTGGATCATTGACGTTATGCCACAGCCCCCGATGGTTCACTCACCAGGCGCAGAGTAAGGCACACGGCAGGTTGGTTTTAGTGGGTGAGAGCCCCACATGCCCCACAGGCGTCCCCGCGCCCGTGGAAGTGCGCATGAGGTACATTTTTTTCCTGCCAAAACAAAAAAAAAAAAAAAGGCCATTTACCGGGCACAAGTTCCAGACTCTGGGATAATTATCTGGGTAAAATTCTAAAGAGAATTATACATTATCCACCAGACCCGGGAATCGAACCCGAGAACTCGAGCGTGGCATTCCGTACATAGTACCATTGTGCCACCGAGGTAGTCCTTAAAAGAACTTAAAAAAACAAAATGTTAAAACCATACCCCGACTAATTCACCTTACAAAAAAAACAAAATCCAAATCGGATCATCCTTTCGGAAGCTACAATGCCACAGACACACACATGTTCCAATGTGCAGACGATACTTGCATATTCAAATACGCCCTGTAACTGTGACCTTATTGAGCACGTCGAAAATCAAATGTACCTCGGTTTAACGATGGATAACCGCCTTAATTGGAAAGATATTAACCTAGTGTGTAATAAACTAAGAGCAATTCTAGCAAAATTTTCTATAATTAAATATAAAGTTCCTTATAAAAGCCTCCTCATTCTCTATAAATCGCTAGCAGAATCCATCATTTCATATGGATTATCAAGCTACGGAAGGACTCGGACTTAAGGGGCTCGTGGTAACCGACAATATTAACACATTGCCAAGGTTAAGCAACATCGACTCAGGCCAGTCTTAGGATGGGTGACCATTTCTTAAGACACTGAGACCCCTCCGTGCCTCGGAGAGCACGTTAAGCCGTCGGTCCCGGTAGTCATACAAACATCTATATGGCAGTCGTTAGGGGTAGTTGCGAGCCCTAAATCGAAAATCCGACCGGTCTACAGAACTTCGATATCACCCATGGGTTGTGAAGGTCAGATGGCAATCGCTTCACAGAAAATATCAGTTCAGCCGAATCCTAGTTAGACTGGAAAGCTGACCCCAACTGAGTTGGGAAAAGCCTCGGTGAATGATATAAAGCTACGGAAGGACATTTTAAAAGCCACCTTGACCAAATATACGTACTTCAATTAAGAATCCTAAAAGAAATTGTTCCTGAAAATATAAAAAAGAACTACACAAATGACTATCATCAACTCTTTCAGTTCTGCAACATAATACCGATACATGAGAAAGTGAAATTGAACATACTTAACGAAGAGTATTTCAATGAGAATTTTAAAAACCCTAAATCATCGGAGGAGTTTCTTATTAGTGACACTAATAAGAAACTTTCACTACCTCGCTATACGAACCTGTACGGGAAAAGAACACTTAAATATATAGTATGTACCCCATTTAATAAACCAACTTCATGTCCCTCAAAGATAGAATCACCAACAAAAATTTAAAACGAAATCTTATAAAATATTTACTTGCAAATTAAAATAAATAATTACTAAATGTGACTTTTTAGTGATGGAGCACCTGTATAGTCAGAGCTATGCGCTGTACTATGGTACCTACATCTATGTGTGGCTGTTGCTCGAAGTGGCGGCGGCGGTTGCGTCCAGTGTGGTGTCGACTCACTCGTCACCGATATGGGCCAACTTTATATTTTTCTACCTCCCATGATAATATTCATTAGGTGCTTAACGTAAAAAATTGTGCTTAGAATACCTTCCTACATTAGAATTAATAAGATTGACGACCCGAATGCACGGTAATACTCGAAGCAGTTTTTGTAGTATCGTTATTATTGCAATTCATATGTGTGTTTTTCTTGTAAGATTTATATAAATAAATAAATAAACATAAACACAGACACGTCAAATTTCCGTCGTTAATGCGTCGGGGGTTAAAAAATTGTTATACAAAATGTAAGTTATTAGAAAGTTTTGAACTCGACTGTACTAAATCTAATGTTATGTAAAAGTTTACAATTAAATTTAATGGTGTTCTAGGTCAAAAGTCAAGCGAAAATTGGACTGATATTGGGCACTATTTCAAGCAAAATTTTTTAAGCCGTAAATTGTACCTATAGCTCGTTCGGTATTCGCGTAGTGAAGTGAGTATGCTGGGCGTAGAACCTACGCCCAGCATACTCACTTAACGAAGCCTATAACTCCGGAGTTATTAGAGCACCGTTTTTTCTTTTTGGGCACAATTTTTTTAAGTATGAATTATGGTTGAAGCGCAATTGAAGCGTACACAGATTCCACAAACGGAGGTGAGTATGCTGGGCGAAACCTTCGTCCAGCATACTCATCGAACTATGGCTGTAATTTCTTAAGTATAGGAGCACTATTTTTTCCTTTGGGCACTATAATTAGCACTATTTCAGCACTATTTTTTAGCATTCATGAAATATCAGGGTTCCATGGTGATTATGCTGGACGAAGGGACACGTTTAAGGTCCATTTAAGAAAAATCGTGGCCGCGCGGTTCGCATTGTGCGGACTGCGCGGCCATAACTTTGGGAGTGCTGTAGGTCGTGAAGTCCAAACAGTAGGGCTTTATTTTTATAATCTACATTTTCTACGAAATCGTATGTGATTAGCAAAAAGAATTAGACTTGTAAGTTCGTTTAAGAGAACTGGTGGCCGCGCAGTTGAATTCGTGCGGACTGCGCGGCCACGGTTAAACCCTTATAACTTTCTACATATTGACTCTTCGAATTTGCGGTTTTCACTGTTCGTCTTTTACAAATTCCTTCGAAATGCTGACATAAGTTTTTTTTTCTACGACAGTGGCCGAGCAGTCGAAACGGACACTTTTTTTACCATACACAATTACACGACGTCATCACTAAATATCTGCATAATTAAAATTTTCCTTTGGGCACTAATTAGCACTATTTCAGCACTATTTTTTGGCATTCATGAAATATCAGGACTCCATGGTGAGTATGCTGGACGACGGGACACCTACCTACATAAGAAACTAGAATAAATACCAGCTCGCTTTTCATTGTAAAAAGGCTAAGAGGAGAGGTGCTCATACTAAATAAAACACTATTTTTTATTGATTTTTTAATTTTTTTTACAATTAATCAGATAACATACATATCAAACCAGCCGAAGTATGGCTAAACCCATTTATTATCTAAACTTACGAACAATACAAGAAATTGATACCTCTCAAATTCACCTTACTTAAATATATATAGATATATTATAATCATATAATATGCGTTCACTCTACATATATTCTACAACCTACTTAATCATAATCTAAGTTTTGCATAAATTCAAAGTAAATATGCCCAAAAGAAATATTGTTGAACTATGAATATATATTAACTTTTTGGCAATTAATTGAGTATCATTTATGTGCATAGCAAAATTAATTTTCTTTTAAAATGTAACTTAGATCTTAGTTCATAAAGAGGCCACAAATATATCATGCGTTTCTGTCGTCAGTTCGATTATATAGGGACTTTTTGTTAAACATTATTTATTGCCTATATACTATAAACATTACTCTTATCGAAATGTAAGAAAAATATCCTTACGCAATAACTGAATTAGTCTAGCAGTGCTGTGCAGTGAGTGTCGAGGGCCTCTGGTGGCTGGGAGGGGCGCGAGCGTCGCTCAACAAATGGCGCCACTGTGGCGCCACAGTCGCGCCACAGTCGCGGGACAGTGGCGCCCAGCTAGCTCGCCACCCGACACGGCTCACCGTTGTGCGTACACATTGCGCTAACAATACGAGACAACATTTCACATAATGATCAAAACAACTATTTGTCATCGACATAAAATTTTCTCCAAATGTTTATATTAAAATAGGTCTACTTATTGTAACTTCTAATTAGTTACAGCCAACTTTACAAATAATTGATACATTAGACTCTCAAATAGATCTCTACTAACTATTATTAATTAATGGTAAAAAATAAAGAATAAAAATACTTCTAAACATTGCATTTCAATCACATAAGGTTTAGTTTAAATACAATAATAACATTTTAAAACCTGAACATAAGTATTACAAGAACAATGATATCGTTGAGTTCTGGAATGGAAAATAGCACACTTAAATTCACTAACTGTTACACTTACATAATAATTATTGTTCTCCTGTTTGTTTTTTTTTAAATATACAAATTGCTTTTAAGGTTGTATCAGAAAATTAACAGTAAAATATATCAACTATATGATACACTGATAAAATTCCTGATAATAATATCCCTTATAATAACTTAAAGGTGTGTACCAAATAACAGTGCAGTGCCTGCGATAAGTACTTCAGAATTGATAAATAGATAGATATTGGACTTGCTAGGTGAGGTTACTTATTGAGGTATATAGATTATAAAGAATTAAACAACTTGGAACCGCTGCCGAGGACGCTTGAAGCTTTGTCGTCTCCACGTCAATACTATGTTTGTAAATTGTATCATTTTGGATACATTATGCATTCAGTATACGCACTGCACGGTTTTGAAGCAACACAGTACTCAATTTTGGAATCACTGACTGCGTTCACGTTTTTATGTGTGACAAGGGCCTAATTTGATTTAGCTTTGGCTGTTAGCAGAACTTGACGTACACGCAACAAAATGCGTCAAAAATATTGTAATTAAGTTAAACGCTGACAATAATTTCACTAAATGTACTGTATCAAAAAAAAGACAATTTGGAAAGATAGATGTCTTGTGGAGATATATAAACGACCAGTCAGTCGTAAGCATCAAACACCTCTGCTAACCTATTATTTGGTACCTAAGTGAACACTGACGAGTGTCGGCAGATCGTCGACGAAACATACATAAATGATTAGTGCAAAGATGTATAGAAATTCATATCACTATTAAGGCAGCCGTTCATAAAATTACTACTTGAAAATCTCTTACGCATGCCTCATATTAATAATTACGAGCATAATTAATTAATTATTTATAAGTCAAATATTTAGACGTTGAAGAATAATAAAACCAACAAAGATAATTTGAATAAGAACATAAAGGAACACTATTAGAGCAGCAATCAAATTGCAAACACATTTTGTACTACATAAGAAAAAAATCAAAATACACAACCGTTTGCGCGAAAAGACTGAAAAGTTCAACTTTTAAAGTCACCGTGAAACTTGGGTCTAAGGATGAAATATGACTATACACAATATATAATCATTTTTATATGCATTTGCTATAAATGTACATAACATATAGGTACTTGTAACTATGAGATGTCACAAACGCAAGAAAGGCTGGTTCATATAAAGACCCTCGTCTCACTAACAGTTTAATACTAGTTACATCTTTTATAATAGATTTTCTCATCACAGAGATTTGCACATTATATATTTTTTTTTTTGTTTTTTTTTTTGTTTTAATATATTTAGCCTATTGATATAATTATGAAATTATTTTTAGTATCTGCTTATTACTTATGTTCCAATACAAATATCAAGGAGAAATATTAATTATTAATATTATTGGTGTAACCAGAGACGAGACATCTTAAGTATATGCTAAACACTTATCCATTATTTATATTGATATTATTACAATGAAAATACGTCGGTGAAACGTGCATTACAAACTACATTGTACTTTAACTCAAAGGTGGTACCGAAAAATATGCTTACGTTTTTTTTATTATTATTATTATTATAAAAAACAACGCCAATCATTATTTTATCTTTAAAGAGATGTCACTCACTACAATACTAAAAAGGCAATCAATTTAGTACATAAGTATTCATTATTATGTTAACTTAATGTTTAACTTAACGCACATCACGGGAGGTCGCAGATATGAATACAACAAAATAATTCGATATAGAAATGTACACGATATGCAACGTTGTAAGATCAATCATTAAGGAAATTAACCATTCGGATGCTATCGGTGGTACCTACTAAGGATTGTCGCGATCAGTCTCCAGCCGGCTGGCAGACGGCTGTCTGTGACACAGCATTCGTTACATTAGCTTACATTATTACATCGACTCATTTGAATAGGGGATCGGTACACAATAATATCTGTAATGGTGGGGGGTTTATACACTAATTAAGCTTGTTCGTTTTGTACACATAAACCGACAACGGTACACCGGATACCGAGTCGTATAATATGTAATGGTCTTTTATGTATTCCAGCTCGATACATCACTGAAGTAAAAAAATATACGAAGCAGTTAAATATTATGTCTCGTCACATAATGTGCCACTGGCAGTAGGAGACCTCTAATAAAATAAATATTTTCATCCGACTCACTGGATAATATTAAAAATATTTTCTTAATCACAGATATCAGTCTGTCAAAATTTAAATTAAGTATATTTCAGAATTGTATTAGTCGTTTCTCACTTAATAGGATAATTCAAGTACAATCAAGGTACAAAAGTGACTAACATTTAAGACCGCGGAGTATTGATTTTGACGGCGATAGATATACAATCTAACTTTGAGAGTTTATTTATTAGTACTTTAGTGGTACATTAACGAATTTGGTCGTTCGAATTCGAACTAAGCGATTACGTATATATCAAGCACTGTAGTCGAGAACGTACTCTTATATAGTACACATGAACATTGAATATAAAACAATTTGACACAGGTACAACAGAGATCTATAATGAAAGAATAATACGAATATAAACTAGTATGATAGGATATGATCGTTAAATTATGCTCGATTATAACCGCTCGATTATATCAATGCGAGAGAGACTAGAGAAGCAGTGTCTTGTAGTTAGCGAGCAGCAGTGAGTCTACTGCATCAATTAACTGTTGGTGGGGGATTGGGGGTTGGCCTTGATGACACATACATAGATATATATCAATATACATAAACGCTACATACGTACTCGTTGAAATGCAATTCGACTCGAGCGTGCGTGTGCCCGCGCACGCAGTATACGTACGTGCGTACGCCTAAGTGTGCGTACGCGCCCGAGTCCGAGTTAACGGATCATACAACGACTTATTGCTCTATTACAACTACACAAATAGCGTTAAAATATTTTCAGCAATCACATTTATTTAAGTTACCACATAGAGAATTTAGCTTAGTTCAACATATTTATCATGGCCCTCTGTTTACACGTAAAGTCACTCAGTACATTTTTTTTTATTATTTTGTTTATAATCAGTTGTTTGTGTTATATCAAGAACACCCTTTGTCTTACAGCTATATATTCCAATAATACAAAAATCCATTCACTATAATTAAGGTAAATTTTAGATATTTAATCACTAAAATGTAAAATATGAACATCCTAAATAAACTCTGATATTCCAATTTTTAGGCATTAGCTCAATTAATTAAATATATGATTGAGTGACTATGAAAAAGAGAAATAAATGCATTATAATAATACTACCCATTCGCTTATAACGTTTCACAGGGTCCAAGCTGCTCGGGCCGAACTATCGTTATTGCTACACTACGTCAAAGCCTTCGTTATTTTATATTTGGTATCCACATACTCGCACCACATAACAAGACTAGAGGAATGATTGCCTCTGCGTCGACGTCGCGCGCAAGTGTCGCCATCTCTACACGACCCCTCGTAAATAAGGAAGACTAGTTTCTTTGTAGATATCACCTAATGTGTTCTATTGTAACGAGACATCCACGTCCCACCCAACGTACAAAAATATATATAAATAAAGACAACAAGCAAAACTTTATAACCTTACGTTAAATTAAAAAGGCCCTCGTGAATATCGTACACACTACCACTAAGTATGTAAAATTACGTCGCGAATATAAGTAACACTGTGAGTTGTGTAAAGCATTTATTAAATAAATGGAAAATGACAATGTCTTTTAGTATGTTTGGCTTATAATGAAATAAAACAATTACATATATTTCGTAAAATGAATCTGAATAATATTGGTCCCTATGTATTACACACAGATGAATCGAAGTGCGCGCAAGCTGCGGCGACACAAGTCTAGAGCCGTCCACTCTTCGACAAAGCGTCGCCTTTGCCGCGAGACACTTGTGACCACGACTGTTTCGTTGTGAAGAAACATATCGATCCAAACTCATGAGCTAAATGACGCTTCTGACTTGTACCATCGAGGTCAACGGGACGGTAAAATGACAAGCGAAAGGAGGTAAAGTTTTCATACGCGTTACGCGCTGTTAGGCGGCATGAGTACCCTACGCAATGCTAGTAATATCTATGGTCAAATACTTTAAAATCTAATTGGGAGATTACAAAATAACTTTTAGAATTTTATTCCACACTAAGTAATATGTAAATAAGATAATAAAAAAAATTAAAATTATCAACAATATTTATGAGCAAACTACATGAATAGTTGAGCTAAAATAACACCAGAGCAGCTTGGATAGGCGACACTGACTTAGCGTTGCCGACATTAAATGGCTCTTTATTTGTACGATCAATAATTTGTTGTGATGTCAGAGATCCACTTCAATATTACATATCTATATGTAAACAAGACACGCAGTCGTCTAATGGCTTATAGACATCGACTTTGGCATTCAAGTGTTATGGAATATGCGAACGTTTTGGTGCGTAACGCGCAACGTGAGCGCCGTTCAACTGACATAATAAACCAATTAATTTTACGCCTTCAATAGGGTAAACTTCATGAAAACGAAAAAATAGATAAAAATATTTACATATTATGTACGAATATATAATTATAGATATATATAAAATGTTGATTGATGAAATAACACTTACAATAAAAGTAAAACATAGCTAAGCTCATTAATGATTAAAAAGGCGTGGGCCCGGGCCCCTCTGCTCGCAGCCTTATATATTGTCTACTGCTAGTCACAGAGCGGTACCTAGCGCACAATTCATTACCATACACATTCTTGAAAGAAAACGATTACACCCGACATCTGTTACGGTAACGTACCACAGTTCATTGAGGCACAATCATTGGTTTCTTTAATTGCTTTTCTTTATTTATTTTTTTTATATTTTTTTGTTTTTTTTTTACTTTACTTACATTAAAATCTATGATCGTTTATTATAATTACTTTAGGTACGTAAATTTATTCTAAATAACAAAAACAAATCACGAAAATTGTTATTAAAAAGAGAAGCATGAAGCGTATTAAATTTTTACGAATATAATTCCACAATATATACATATTACCTACCAGTATAGACGTACGATATAAATACACAACAACATAATAACACAGACTGAATTGCACATGGCGCAACAATTGTGTGCAGGAAATAATGATGCAGTCATTGAACCGAGAGGAGATTCAGATAGTGCGGCGCGCGACCGCTTTCTCACAACCTTGGGCGCCTGAGCGGCCTGTGCTAGAGCGAGCTAGCACCTCTACCACACGCCGCCGAACAACACCTCTTATAACACCTCTATAACACCATTATAATACCACTATACCGACACGACTACACATTTTAAAATATATGTCCATTTCACAATAATATATATTTATCATTAAGTACTGATAACGTTAACTGACTAAAAAAACTTCAAGGCATATAAACTTCTTCCCCATCTTTAAAACTATAGATGACGTATTCTAAGGACACTGGTTTATTTATTAATTTCCATTTGTACAAATATTCGAAGGAAAATTGGTATATTTTTAGATATAAGTAAAAAATAAGTTTGCATCAGAGATTAATCTGTAGGCTTTATCGAATATTGGTGTAGAATTGGACAGAACAGTATCATTTAAAAATAATAACTCTATTAATGCTATCAATCGGTAAAAAGAAACACCCTCACTTAAATTGAGCTTTAACAATACATAGAATTGACATGTTGTGTCTGTTTATAGTAGTATTGTTGCATAGACGTAACATGAGTGTTATAGGAACATCAGATCATAAACCCGTACCGCGAATATAATTTCAAATTTTGGAAGTATATTAAATGAAATGCAATCAATTGTTCCGGATATCTTTGATAATCACTCTTTGGCACCTAACGTTAAACGTGATAAATCTCGACTGACGGTACTTACGCGAAATAAGACAGGTTCAGTTGCGTATACGCGTACGTGCTTGCGTTGTTACGAGCGGTGCTTTAACTGATACATATCGAAGACAACCAACAATATGTAACTGAGATAACGCAGCACTGACCTCTGTACACAGACTAATTAGTCCAATAGACAAATGTAACACGGTTTAGAGAGTCAACTAATATTTTACAATACGCCACGCTCAATCCGAGAGACGTGATCAATGACAAATTGATACTATTGTTCATAATAATAACAACGCTCTTTATGAGCGCTTTTCCCTGTCAAAGGGGTTTTCTCCACCAGCGAGCGGATAACGCCCGCAATGCGTGTCGATGTCAGTGTCAAATTTTATACACTAATGAAATGCGTATCATGTCGCGCGGGTCGCCTCAGCCCGTTTAGTTACGCGGCTAGTCGCGAACTGATTTGATGTTAACATCGACACGCATTGCGGGCGAGATCCGCACGCTGGTGAAACAACTCATGACAGGAAAAGTGCACTTAGAACGTTGAAATACTATAATGATCTATTTATGTATTGTATCGATATTTATCACAGTTTAAACTTTAGTTAATAATTGCTCTGTGGCGACATTAGAAGCGTCTTTTGGGTTAATTAGTCTATGCGTGTCGGTCCCTATAGTAAGATAATACGATTGAAACGACAAATGCTAATATTGAACACATGACACATCGAAACATTGAACACTAACTACTACAGGTCCGAAGCGATCAGAGTGAAACGCATATACACGTCCAACGTCGCGTAACTAACTTATTTATTTAATTTGTGAAGAGTACTCGAGCGAGCGCTCGACAAGGTACAGCGAATTCCTTAAAAACTAACTTAAAACTAACATCGTAAAACACTGGAAGATGTTCGAAAAAGTTTTATAATTTACATTATTATTTATAATTATATTTAAGTCGGTCGTGTGGGTGAGTCGACCGGCCAGTTCGTAAAGCGTGGTGGGTCCGTCATAGACGGTAGAGGGCGTGAGCCCGAAGTCTCATCAGGGGCGGAGCGGCGAGAGGCGGACTCTGTTAAGGGACCCACACACCAACACTCCACCTGCACTCTCAGGCCCTTCAGACGGTCGATAATGTTGACAATCAATCAAAAAAGGCCGTCTAAACAATCTGATCCTACAGGCGATCTGTCAGAGTACGGGCTGCTACAACCACGTGTCAGTGACGACAGAGATCACACAGTGAGTGAGACCCGTCCCGCCGCTGCTCTATTCTAATCCCGTAATAATTGGTAATTTTTATATTTTGGCAGAGTATCTCTGTGGCACACCATCAATAAATTAAAGTAAATAAAAAGTGTAAATAAACTTTATGATAACGAACTTTACCTTACACGTGCAATCGTTGCCGTTAAATATCAGTAGTACACTTAAACGACTCTAAGATAGGACTTACAAATGTAAACTTACACCTACAGTTATAATACCGACGAACCTACGACTACAAGTATATTATTAACAGAATATCTAAAGCATATGTCACTTTGAATAACGTTCAAATTGAGCCTATAGAAAATACCACAAATCTTTTATTTAAATAGATATTGATATGGCTAAATTTAAGTTAGAACTTTATTCTTACCTATACACAAAAGTGTAATATTTAATTACTGTCAATTATAGTACTTTAATAACACTTCTCACAAATGTATGTGTAATATAAAATGATAAAACAATTTTCAATTTATTATATTAGGTTACCCTTACGTTAATCGTATAATCTAGATAATCGTTTCATTATATTAAACATAAAGTGGCACTTCAATCACAAATACTGGAAAAAATTTGGGGAAACGTCAGGTCCGGCTACAGCCGCTCTGACCGCTCTACTATGATACTCTCAACAAAATAGATTATCCTTACATTAGGCAAGATACTTTACATCACAGGATTACTGGATTGCAGGGATACATACGTACCATCAGACTACCTATACACGGCTTAACCAATTACCGCTAAGAGAATGCACTTCAAATCTCATCGTTTTACAATTTTGTTATTACCATAGTAAACATTACAACTAATCGTACGAGTTTGTCAATGGGCGAAATGCACTTAAACGTTTATTGCTGAATAAAATATCACTAGTGGAAAACGAGGGCTCGATGCGAGTGAGAATTCAAAAAAAAACAGAAATAAATAATTAAAATACGACAAGTACAGATAATAAAACAAGAAAATAAAAACGAACACGAAAGAAACTCGGAACGCAACAGCTCACAGGGCGAAACAGCAACAGCCCTAGAGCACAACAAAATAAATATACGCTATAAAATAAGGCCACGGGACGAGTGACTGAGGTAGCCCGCGAGGCAAATACTCTACCACACACCTACGCTACGTTATATTGTATTTGGTGAACGCGACCGCGGTCTGACCGCGACCCGACCTCATAACACCTCGATACACTCTGCCATTGTATATGTATAATTCTTATATACACTAAATAGTCTACATGAACACTTAAAACACAGTAAGATAATAATAGTATTGTGGACAGTTGGCTACCGCGAGCGCGTCGCGTCGAGTCGCGTCACGTCGCAGACAGGACGGGACGCGCTCGCCACGATCTGACTAGGCGAATAAAATTAGTCGATCCCCGTACGGGAACTCGGTAAAGCGTAATTACAACTAGACGCCGAGGGGCGAGGGACTTCACGTCGCCGGTACAGCGTCGCGGCCGCTAACACTAGCTTATACGATTCGCTTACATACATATTACGCACCTCAGGGCCGGCCACGAGCGCTGGGCCGCGGAGGTGAAGTCCGACGCGCGACACGGACAAATGCATGTACAAGACCGAGTCCAGGCGCTCAGTCTTCTTGTATCATCTTTGAACCCCACAGATGCTTCATGAATCGATCAAGTCGAGTATGTCTGTGAGGTGTGGAGCGGCCTAGATGGACTCCCCGCCGAGTAGGTCGGGCGGCAGGAAGGAGTTGAGCGAGGAGGGCGTGGCCCGCTGGTCGTGCGAGTCGGGCCACAGGCCGGGGAACGCCGCGCTAGCGCCCCAGCTGTCCTTGTTGCCGCCCTGTTGCCGCCAGGCGCCGCCGCCCCCGGACCCCAGGTGCTGCAGGATCATCTGGACCTCGGACTCGGCCGGAGACTCGGCGAATATGGTCGTGTTGCTCAGTACGCAGTTGTTCAGAGCCATTTGGGCCTAAGGATTGACCGTATAATGAGTATTGTTACAGTTGCTATGCCAGCTAACTTTACACACAATTTCTAAGTACCTATTCAGATTTATTATAACATAGTTTCCATGATGAGAACATACCTTAGCGGCTTCTTCGCGAGTCGAGTAGCGCGCCAGAGCGAGGCCCTGGTTCAGGTACAGATGGAAGTTCTGCAGGGGACCATGCTGAACGCAAAGCGTCTTCAGAGTGGACCCATCAATCTACAAATAAAATTCTAGGATGTCATTTCAAACAAAAAGTACAGTACAATAACCTACTATTATTTAAAAAGAAAGAATACTCTCGACACTAGAGTACCTAACATACTAACATTTTCTTAAAACCCTCCAGCTAAATTATAAAATTATTAAATTATAAAGGTCCCCACTGACGATACGTCCATCAATCCAAAGGAAGTGGTCGTCTAGTCAGTGTTGCCAACAATTATTTCAAAATCCCGTTAAGAAGATCAGCATTTTCCGTTAAGTCCATTTTATTTTCCCGAAACTAAACAAAAATAATGGATGTGTTAGTTCTTTATTTCTTTTTTTGAACTTTACTGTTCACAGTTAAACAATATTTAAGGTATGTATTAACCCGCCGGGCGCCACTGGAAATACGTTCTGCTTGTAACCAGAGACGCCCGGCAACGGACGTTAGAGCGGCCGCGGCCTTAAAACAAAAAAAAAGTTATGTAATATTATAATTTTAGACAAAACTCTTTAAAAATGGGTTTGTCATGAAAACGTATCTTCTCTTCAAAGCCCGAACACGAATACGTCAGATTTAACGGAAAATCTGATAACATCGTAACAGTATTTAGAAGAAATGAACGTGCCATTGTAAGTTGTAATTAATATATATATAATAATCACATGCATTTATTCATTATTCTGTTCATTATGCAAGAGACATTGTTACCAAGCAAAATAATTGATATTCGTGAATTGACGAATACCAGTTACAGAGCGCCGATTTTAATTCAGAAGTGACGGAGTCAAACAGGTTTTAAATTATATCGAGACATTGGCAGCAACTCGTAAATTAACTAGAAACGAGTTTGAATAGTTCTTTGTGATAGTACTAACTACCTAATTGTCGTGGTGAACAATTTGGTATTGTTATAATGTATACCATTCTTAGTTGTTGTTAACGAATCAATTATCTACAAAATAATAAATGTCTTGAAGTATTTTAAGAATTGTAAAGGATTATTCCACTATGTTCACCTGGGTGATATCTAGGTGATATCTAGTGATATATAGGTGATTTATTTCCGAGGTGATCAAAGTAGACTAATCAATTCCACTTTGTTCACCTAGGTGATATCACCCAGGTGATTTATTTCCGAGGTGATCAAAGTAGACTAATCAATTCCACTTGGTTCACCTAGGTGATATCACCTAGGTGAACAAAGTGGAATTGATTAGTCTACTTTGATCACCTGTCTGAGAAGGTGAAAGTTATACTAAGAGACTTTTTTACCCAAGTAAAACGGAATTGTTCAGTAGGATGTAAAATCTATGTGGTATTTTCCTTTATAGACGACGCGATTAATGCATAATGCAGATTTACGCAGGCTGCTTCGGTGGCGTGGTCGATAGTGCATCGGCTTTCGACTCCGGAGTCTCAGGAGTCTACAAATATTTGTGTAATGAACAAAGGACAATGCCATAAAATATAACCAAAACCCCGGCCTCAATTAAAATAATTCATGTACAGTGAGATAGGCCAAATATATAAAAAATATCATATTTCATTTCCCATAACCAAACTGTAAAAAAAAACTTTTTTATGGTACATCCCCTCCACGAGTGGGGATGTTTTTTTACAACGCCATCATGTGGGGTATCATTAAATTCATTAGATAGGTATTTCAAAAACATTGAGAGGTTCGTAAGAGAATGTTTTGATTTAGTATTTGTATGCAAGATATTTATATTATTACCAAAACAGGCAAGTGTGTGCAACACATAGCCGGTTTTTTAATACTTGGGGATAGTTTAGGGCCAATCGAATATGATATTTGTAACATATTTTACATATAATTGGCCTTTCTCACAGTACATGAATTATTTTAATTGACTCTGGGTTTTTTTTTACTACGGTTTTATTAGCTTCACTTGTATGTTTGTTTGTAACCAACTCTTTTGGGTTCGATTTTGCCCTACTTTGAACGATCAGATTTAATTCAAAACTTTGCACACCTGTAAAAGACCGATGACAATGCAATAATTCGATTGAAATTAAAAATAAATAATAATTTAAAAAACACGCTTTTATAGAGAATCCAACTAAAAAGTAGAAAATAAATTTTAATAAGTTTAAATTAGGAATAGTGTAAATAAGAAATAAATGCATTGTAAGATAAGTGCATTATAAGATATTATCAAAATGATAATTCTTCTACTCATATCTGTCAATAAAATATTTATTATAACTATTGACACTATGCACCTCACGCTTTTTTTACAATAATATACATTAATTTCTTATTTGCACTATTCTTAATTCAAACTTGTAAAATTTATTTTCTACTTTTTAGTTGGATTCTCTATAAAAGCGTGTTTTTTAGTTTTTTTTTAACTATTATTTATTTTTCAACTTTTAAGTTTTTATTTTTAAGCAATGTCCTTTACTGTTTGTTCCAGAGTTTGGGTGTTTTTTATGCATATTATGTATGTATTTGGAATATACAATAAGTATGTTTATAATAATAAAAATATAATACCAAGTGGAATTGATTAGTCTACTTTGATCACCTCGGAAATAAATCACCTGGGTGATATCACCTAGGTGAACAAAGTGGAATTGATTAGTCTACTTTGATCACCTCGGAAATAAATCACCTGGGTGATATCACCTAGGTGAACAAAGTGGAATTGATTAGTCTACTTTGATCACCTGTCTGAGAAGGTGAAAGTTATACTAAGAGACTTTTTTACCCAAGTAAAACGGAATTGTTCAGTAGGATGTAAAATCTATGTGGTATTTTCCTTTATAGACGACGCGATTAATGCATAATGCAGGTTTACGCAGGCTGCTTCGGTGGCGTGGTCGATAGTGCATCGGCTTTCGACTCCGGAGTCTCAGGAGTCTACAAATATTTGTGTAATGAACAAAGGACAATGCCATAAAATATAACCAAAACCCCGGCCTCAATTAAAATAATTCATGTACAGTGAGATAGGCCAAATATATAAAAAATATCATATTTCATTTCCCATAACCAAACTGTAAAAAAAAACTTTTTTATGGTACATCCCCTCCACGAGTGGGGATGTTTTTTTACAACGCCATCATGTGGGGTATCATTAAATTCATTAGATAGGTATTTCAAAAACATTGAGAGGTTCGTAAGAGAATGTTTTGATTTAGTATTTGTATGCAAGATATTTATATTATTACCAAAACA
The DNA here is from genome assembly GCA_963556515.1 of Nudaria mundana. Lineage (NCBI taxonomy): Eukaryota > Metazoa > Arthropoda > Insecta > Lepidoptera > Erebidae > Nudaria > Nudaria mundana. The sequence goes on from OY748294.1 coordinate 18,027,811, forward strand.
GGCAAGTGTGTGCAACACATAGCCGGTTTTTTAATACTTGGGGATAGTTTAGGGCCAATCGAATATGATATTTGTAACATATTTTACATATAATTGGCCTTTCTCACAGTACATGAATTATTTTAATTGACTCTGGGTTTTTTTTTACTACGGTTTTATTAGCTTCACTTGTATGTTTGTTTGTAACCAACTCTTTTGGGTTCGATTTTGCCCTACTTTGAACGATCAGATTTAATTCAAAACTTTGCACACCTGTAAAAGACCGATGACAATGCAATAATTCGATTGAAATTAAAAATAAATAATAATTTAAAAAACACGCTTTTATAGAGAATCCAACTAAAAAGTAGAAAATAAATTTTAATAAGTTTAAATTAGGAATAGTGTAAATAAGAAATAAATGCATTGTAAGATAAGTGCATTATAAGATATTATCAAAATGATAATTCTTCTACTCATATCTGTCAATAAAATATTTATTATAACTATTGACACTATGCACCTCACGCTTTTTTTACAATAATATACATTAATTTCTTATTTGCACTATTCTTAATTCAAACTTGTAAAATTTATTTTCTACTTTTTAGTTGGATTCTCTATAAAAGCGTGTTTTTTAGTTTTTTTTTAACTATTATTTATTTTTCAACTTTTAAGTTTTTATTTTTAAGCAATGTCCTTTACTGTTTGTTCCAGAGTTTGGGTGTTTTTTATGCATATTATGTATGTATTTGGAATATACAATAAGTATGTTTATAATAATAAAAATATAATAAATCATTTATTTCCGTTATCTTATCATTTATCTAGATTCCATAGAAAAAGCTTATAGCTTAGTTTGGGACAGATGACATTGTGTGAGAATGTCCAAAACTATAAATATAAAAATATACAAAGCATTTGTATTTTGTATTTAATGACCTGTAAAACTGAGAGTGTATTATTTTAATATAAAGTTACCTGTGCAGTAAGATTCTTGAGTAGAAGCCAAGTGGACGCCTGCCAGGACGAGACGGCTCGCTGTTGCGTGTTGCCGTGGTGTTGCGGCCAGGCCTTATTGAGGCCGGGCGGGGCGGGCCTGGGCTTAGCTCCCCAAGTATCTGCCTTCAGCCCACCAGGGGCTGTATTACCCACGCTAGCCCCACCGGGAGGTGCGTAACTCCATGTAGAGGAGGACAGCGATCGTTCTCCTCCGGGCGGGGAAGTCTTCCCCCCCAGCATGTCGGTGTCCTTGATAACCGCCAGGGACAGAGGTGAGCGGCCCACGGAGCCCGGGGTCATCGCCGGGTCGTCTTCCACTGACTTCATCTGATTGCCCTAGATAGCGTAGTTATGTGAAATGGGTAGTGAACAGGTCTATTTTAAAAAGCGAGTTTCTTATCAAAGTTTGAAGAATGGAGAATTTCAGACGATGAATGTTGCCCCTTTGACCGTAATTAAAGGCGCTATTCTATTATGCAAGTATGACGTCACATGGCATACAAGTTGCACAAACCTCTATGCAAGTTATGACGTCATACTGGCATGCAAAACACCATAATGGAATATTTCATTTTGATACCACTTCCTAGACACCAAAGAATATGGTGGTGGTTACACTATTGTAACTTATTGCATCACAAAAGTGTACCATAATAATAAAATTTAGGCTACCTAATTTTTTCGGTATGTACATAGTATGAAAATAAAAATCTCATATGCATGACTTAGCGCTATTTTACTAAATTTAAGAGAAGTGGAAAATTACATTATGAGTCTTCATAATGCAATAACAATAAATCATAATTTACTTCGTTACATCTTGATCTTATCTACACATATTTTTAAAGATAAGATACACCGAAATATGTTTTGCCATATAAAACTCGACTAAGAATTATTATCAAAATTGATAGTGTATTATCCACCACTCGGGCTAGCAAATATTTGTTTAGTAAGGTTGATTCACACATATCAGTGTAGTCTCCGGCACAGTTCAGTATCAGTGCAAAATATTCTTTCATACCGTTTATATGAATGCGTCCCCACATGTTAGGGTCAAATACGACTCAATCATCACTGACACTGACATGTTCATAGAAAGTGTATGAAAGAATATTTTGCACTACTACTGAACTGTGATGGTACTGTGTCAGACGGAACTGAGGTTTCACTGATGTCTTAATCGACCTTAAAACACTCTACTTCTAATATTTTATGAAACTCCATACAAGTTATGAACATTATCACAGTCCTTATCACAATAGTTCGCCGGGCGCCACTGGAAATACCTTCTGTGTGTGAACCAGAGACGCAACGGACGTCAGAGCGGCCGCGGACTTGGGCCGCGGAAATAAAAAATAAAAAAAATAAGATACAATAGTATAGGCATGTACAACGCCCATTTATGTATTCCTGTATGTTTATTAACCGTTTTAACAGGATAAATGCTATAATTTGGAAATTTATTTGTAACTCCATCCTTCTCACTGGATATTATTTGACTAAAATCTGATACAGAGAAAGCCCATAACCTGGAAACAGGATACTTTTAGTGTAAATAAGTTTATATACAGGAATAAGTAAAGACTATTGTACTACTGATCTATACTCTATTATACTATAATAGTGGTACTTAGGATACCTAATCCTCGGTTGCATTGAACAGGCTCCAAAACTACTCAACCAATTTTGAAAATTCTTACACTAATATGTAAGCTTATCCCTTAGTGTTATTTATGGGCTACTATTTATCCCGGTAATGTGTTCCCATGGGAATTGGTAACGAGAAATCCATATCACCCGGGTAGAGCAGCGGTTATTACCTAGTTATAAATAAATATACAAATTATCGCATTATGCCGCAACAACTCGAAGTTTTTGGCTGAAATTTGATACATTGAAAGCTGATAACTTGGAAACAGTATACTCATCCTGTAAATAGCTTCCTATGAGGTGGCGTCTACTTATGATAGTGAAGTACACAGCTTATAAAGACTCACCTTCCAGGGTTTACCAGGCTCGAACTCTGGTACAAGATCGTACGCCTGCGGGTGGACGGGGTGAGTGGCCCAAGCGTCCTTGCCATCGGCCACGTCCGCACTGCTGTCGCCCCAACCTTCATTACTACGTCCAACTCCCCAAGTACTATAACAATGGTATAAGTTTAGGCTTGGTTTAGGCAATGTTGGTTTTAGGCTTAAGATTAAAAATACCTAGATTACCGATCAGTGCTATCAAAACGGCACCACTTCACCTCGGTCCACTATCGAAAATTGCACACTTGGGCGCTTCAGCCGCTTCCATACTAAGTTCCTATTCCGCTTGCTGACTCTCGAGAGATGCGACAACGGCGCTGTACATTTATGCTTTTGTATGAATTATTACAAATTATTTCTATGTCAACCATCAATGCACAATCTTGTTTATTTTATAGATAGTATTTGTAATAATTACCTATATAGTATTCGAGTGCCAAATTTCCGCGTTGTATTTGTACTGAATCCAATATCTATAGTATTTTTGATCTAAGGTTTTAGGTAGGTAAGGTTTGGGTACTAAGTCACCCTCACTTGTACGCGGTGCACTATCTGACAAACGGAATAGGCTCTCGCAAACAAACTGTCCAGAAACGACAATAGGCTCGCCACCTATTACGTGGTGTTAACGAATTGGCGAAGTGTAGACGTAATAAGCGGCACTGTCTATCCCTTCGGGGATAAAGACGTGATCTGTGTCTATAAGTTTAGGCGAGCAATTTTTATTTATTTATTTATTTAACACCACTTTTACAATATCTTTACAGCTAGCCAATGCGATATTGCAAGCGATAAAATTACGACACAGTACAATTACAATTTAAAAACCTACTGATTAAACAAATACAATTAATAAATCCTATTAAATCAAATAATAATATCATACAAAAAAAATCAAAAATTACATTATCATGTCAAATAAATGTCATGTCTAATAAAATCTAATAGTAGTATATAAGATTCAAGTGCTCGGAGTGCAGAGTTTAGTTATTAGTGGTATGTAACTGTCTGTCTTGGCTGTTAGAATTAGATGTATAGTGCCCGGTAACGGTTATAGGCTTGCCGCCTATTACGTGGGACCCATAAAATTATTGGCAAAGCGTGAATGTGTCATGTGTGTACTATGTACGTCTATCTTCTCTATATATAAAAATGAATCCCTATTGCCCTTGGTCACGCCATCACGCGTGAACGGCTGGACCGATTTCGCTTATTCTTTTTATGTTGTGTTCGTAATTATCAGGAGAATCCTTCTCCTGATAATTACGAAGACAACAAAAAAATGGAAGAAAAAAAAAGTTATGCGGAACATTAGAAAAATGAATACGGTACGAAGTTCGCCGGGACAGCTTGTCTATATATAGAAATGGGGAATGTCCCCCTTAGCTCTCGAGAACTGCTTATGCTCCAATGATGGTTGACCCCTCTATGGATAGTCTTCGATCAGGAGGCAAGCCAAAAAATCGAAAATTTGACCTAGCCCTAAGGGGTCAAAAGATATAGGCCAAAACCTATGGCGTGGTGCGGCGCGAAGCACCGCGCAAAACACCGTACTAGTATATAAGAACACAAGGGCACATTGGCTACCTATAATAATATAATATGTTATGTCGACATTCACTTATCGAGAATTTTATATTGAAGTGTTTCATAAAACACAGCAGCTAATGTTAATATCTATTGCTGAAAACTGGCGTACAGAAAGCGGAATCGACTTTGTTTTGTACAAGAAGATACAAAAACAGTCACGTCTGTAACCATGACCAGTTAAACCTGGTCAAAATGTCAGGCAATAAAATACACGTCAAATATTGACACAGCAACCGACTACCGACATGGGACCAAATAGTTATCGGAATGGGACCCCTAGGGCAGCCGTAGCTTCCAATCAAAAAAAAATAATACGAACTGGACCTCCTACTTTTTTGGCAGTTGATAAAAGGTATACTTAATGCATATTGTATTTCGTGTTAATCCTATCCTATGTTGCAGTGAAATAAAGATACTGAAACGCGAAAGTTAAGATTTGTGGCAAGGGTAAAGTGGACGCTTTCGAGCCTGATTTTGGAGCCCCCCGCCAAAATTAGGCATTATTGATGTGTTGTCTATGTGTATTTACGCACTAAATGTTGTTTAAATTTTGTAAAGTAGATATTAATATATTAATAGTTTAAGCTTGTTTAAGATATCTTAGTTTGTGAATACCGTGTTTACCTCTAAGATTGTGGCATTATGGATGTATTTAGTATGTAAGTAACTTCTGTAAGTATTAATGTTAACAATCGTTGGTAGACCTATTAAATAAATAAAAATAAATAAATAAAATAAAATAAGATTTAGTAGCTTAGTAGTACGCTGGTGACCAGTCTGCACTGTTAACAACCACTCAGACCGTCATAACAGAAGAACAGTCCATAACTATATTATATCCTGTGTACACAAATTGAAAAATATGATAGTGTAGGGTTAAACGACTACTGTCTTTAATACTTACGAGTCAGGTTGCAGACCAAGCTGGTTCAGCTGTGGGCTCGTAGTGGACTTGGCAGTTCCAGGGGCACGACTGAACTCTGATCCCTCTACGTCCTTGTCTAGGGAAGGAAGCTTCCATTGGTTCAGACGCGACTGTTGGTTGCTACTTGAGCTATAACCCTAAACAATAAAATGATTGGTAAAGTTATGTTATGGCACTTTTTAGGGAAAATATGGAGTAAATTGTATTGGCTATGAAAAGGTACAAGTCACTGACGAAAATGACAAAATATTCTTTTACAAAAGTTTTATCAATAGGTGAAAAATAAACAGATTTAGGTTATCTATAAAAGTAACGAATGAAATGTCTAGCTCGAAAGTAATAGGCGACCTTTGTCCTAAATATTTTTGTATACCTACTTAATTATGTTCGTAAAAATATACTTTAGTAAAATACAATATTATTTTGTGTTTTTTTTAGAATAATCAGTACTTTTATCTTTAACAAGGTTATTATTTGTTTACAAAATTATTATCAAGTAACACAGAATGTGTCTATCTCAATTTAATAAAATTGAATTGCTGTTCGTTTGTATCGCTATAACTCTGGGATTGCTATACCGATTCAGCTATTTTCGAGGTTTAAAAGGTGAGAAAGTGTCAAAAAATTGAGATTGACACGAAGTTCCTTAGTCAGTTCAATATTAAATTTAAACACATAACATACTGCCTGCGAATCTTTGGAGATGCTTATTTCGCTGAAGCTGTTCTGCAACGGCGAGAGGTGCTCATGACCTTGCTTGAAGAGATCTGAGCTGCCAGCCTGCTGCTGCTTCATATACAGGGCTTGCTGTGTCGCGATCTGATTCTATACAAACAAATATAATCATTTATAATTAAACTAGTTTTATTACATAAATTGTAATCAAAACTTACAGTAGACTTGCTTTTCTATGACGAGACTTTCTATACTACTGACTTGGATCACGCTCTTAATACATACCTAGCACTGAGCTGTTTACAATTTTAACAGAATAGTAAAAAAAACTTACTTGTAGAGCAGTAATCTGCTGCTTAGCCTTGTTTATTTGTACTGAGTACTGCAACGCGAGAGAAGAATGACCCTTCGTCATAGCAAGTGAGTTTTGTTGCAGTAGTTGCTGGAGTACTTTGATCTGGAACAGACATCTCACATTAACATTCACAGAACATGATATACATACCTAGTTGTGTGCAGTTTACAACTTTATCTCATGAGTTTAGGCATTTTGAGAAACACAAACTTAAGAAATTATCGACAATATCGACGGTAAAACTCAACACGGCTGTATGGTCGAAAGACTAGCCTGTTAGTGCAAGTAGAATTTTATCATAATGAACTATGATTCTATTCAACTGTTATAAAATTATTTATTAGTTACTTTACAATACAGATTTGGAAAATGTCGTAAGCAAAATCATTATCATAAAATAAATTTAAAATTTTTATAGTACCCGTGTCATAATCGAAGGTTTTATAATATATTTTATATGTCAACTTTATCAACAAAATAAAAGAAAAAAAAAAAAAATGTCAACTTTAGAAATCATAATCCGAATTTTTTGAAGAGATTGCACTACATTATTATCTTTTCTCCGCCGGCGCCCTGAATTTATCCTAACAGGGGTGTTCAGAAAGGCTCCGAAATGGACGGCCGTGGCCGTAACCACAAAGAAAAAAAAGACATCTAAGTGATAATTTACCTGTTGCAGCAATTGGTTCAATAGAACAAGTGTCTGAGGAGCGAGCGGTTGGTTCAGAATCTGGTGGTTTAAGTAGCCAGCTGAAACCGCCATCTGAATTTGTTGGACTAGCATACGAAGCTGGGCAGCGCTGGGTTGCCCGCTGTTTCCTGTGCCACTACAATAAAAAAAAGTAGATAATATTGTTGTCAAAATATGAAATCAACTATTGCCGTAATCTCCGTATTTGGCTAAGTAAAATCTTATTATATGTACCTGTTAGGATTATAAGATTGGTGATGTGGTGCCGCTTGAGGTGGTGGTTGGTTAAGTAGTTTTTGAACAACGGCAGGTGACACTGGTACAGTTGGAGGCGGCTGGAAAGGCCCAGCGTGGTGACCGCCACCGAAGTGTTCGTCCCGACGCCAACCATCTCCGCGAGCATTCGCCAACAACTCCAGAGCTTCTTCACCGTTCATGTCGCGGCTACGAAGCGCGGCCTCGACCTCATCTTTTTTGAAACCCATTTCAACCAAACACCTAGAAAATTATGACAATAATTAACTTTCATTCACCTGTACATAATCAATTAACACAACTGTAGTTAAACATACCTAAACTGCTTGCTGTTCCACACCATATCCTTTGGTAGTTGCTTGCCAAGTGGACCCCCTTGTGGAGGTTTTGGTCCACCCCATTCACCAATGTCATCTGGCCAACCACCACTTGGACCCGTGGGTTTCTGCTTGGGCACAGCCCATAGCGCCGGCCCTGAGGCTTCAGGCCATGTCGGAGCATCGCGTTCGGGCCACGCAGGTGCATGTGGTTCTTCCCAGGAACCATTGCGTTGGCCGTGAGCACCCCATACGGCATCTGGTTTCGTGGGTGTGGGTGGCATCCGCTGTGGTCCAGGAGGTCCTTGAGGTCCTCGTGTAGCACTCATTCCACCCATGACTCCTCCACGTTGAGCCCAAAGCGATGTGCCATCGTCGAAGCCACTGGGGACACGTCTTGCCGCTGGTGGCGACGGTTCCTCCCATCCTGCTCCTTTGATCGGATCCTTAGGGCCTTGAGCGCCCCACTGGTTCACGCCACCTCCCGGCATCATCTTATTCGGTCCAGCCGCGTGCTGATGGTGTTGATTCCACATGTCGCCATTTAGACGGCCAGAAATGCCTCCGCGCAAGTCATGACGCGGGTCTTGTTGCTGAGAACGTGGATCGGGTGTACGATGAGGGTCAATCCTAGGATCAACAGGTCGGTGAGGCTCTCCCCACGCATTCCAATCATCCTTTTTGGGTACAGCCCATTGTTGGGCGTGCTGAGGTGGTCCCGCGGGCCACTGCTGCGGCGGAGGCGGGCCAGTCCATACATTAGTCGTATCAGCGACGTCATCATCTTCACCCCATGTTCCACCAATGTTTGTCGTCGGTGTATGACCCCAGGGTGTCTTGGCCGCCGGTTGCGGTGGCGGCTGGCCACCGTTTCTCAAATTAGCCTCCCATAAATCAGTACCAAGGAATGCACCATTGTTGACACTTGGTTTCCAAGCTGGGGTACTACCCGCAGCAGTGCTATCTACCTTGGATCCTGATCCTGATCCTGATCCGGATCCTGGTTCAGGTGACCCAGGAACATCCCAGTTGGTGTCCTGGTTCACATGTTGCTAAAAGATTGAAAAATAAATTATTTATTGTTAATAGGTATTCCTAAATACAAAATTATGTAATCAAAGTTAGTTAAATAATACTTACGCCACCCCAACCATCCTGGCTAAACAAAGCCTCTCTCATAGAATTGAGTTGCTCAATCTTAGCGGAGGAAGTACTGTTTCCATTTCCGTTGCCGACGGTGGGCCCATTAGAGTTCACATTTGGAATTTGGGGATTAACACCGCCATTGTTCCCAGTGCCGGCATTGTTTGTACCTAAGAGAAATAATTGGTTAGTTTAAAGTTCAATAAAGTTGCAAATCGTACATTATAATTTATTTCGAACTGACCGTTGCTAGTTGGTGCGCCATTATTGTTAGGTTGCGAATTTGGCATGTTTGGTGGGGAACTTTGCCAATTTGCAGATGCGCCGCTCGGAGGAGGCATTTGGTTGCCACTCTTGTTGCTATTCACTGTAAGAGACAATCCCAACATTCATAAACGCCTGGAGAACATGATATGACGAACGTACATAATGGTATCAAAACCTAATCACTATATAATGATCATTTGCCAACAATAAAAGTAAAATTTTATTTGGATGACTTCATCTTCATTAGTACAGTGATGTTAAAACAACTTACTGTCCGCTTGCGAGGCGGGTGGACGCTGAGCCGCATTATTCCATTGTTGAGTATTGTTTGTACCGTTGTTAGTTTGGCCACTCGAGTTACCGCCCCAATTGCCAGCTTCCGAAGAGATAAATAAATTGTAATAAGTACAATTCAAGACAAATAAAAATATTTACATAGGTAAATATGATTACGAATTGTTTCGAGGTCCTTTGGGTTTCCGTAAACGCGAAAAGTCAACAAACCCTACTGCTAATAAAATATCCCAACATAACATAATTTTGCAAAGTAACTAATAAGCTTGGCTCCGCCCATGTGATCTTATTTGACCTATTTCAACACAACAATGTGATACAATTTCATAGAAATCTAATATAGAAAAAAATGTGACAAGAATGAAGAAAGTCAGGTTTCATAGCTGAAAGTATTATTAAACTTAATTAAAAATCAATAGCAAAGTCCTTACCATTATTAGATGCAGGTGGGCTGCCCCAGCCACTAGCAGTGTTCAGGGAGCTCTCGCCTCCTCCCTGCAGCCGAAGAGAGCGCGGCATCCCCCAACTGTTCACTTGATATATTTTGGACATATCCTTAATTCTTCGATGCTCGTTTCTCGTGAGTTCCAACATAGCATCGAAGGTCAGATCACCATTTGCGAAAGTTCGCAAGCCAACTGCCGATTCATTATTGTCATGGTATGTCTTTATAGACTTGTCTTCTTTAAGTATTCGAGTTTTCGTTTTGGATATCATATAATGAGCAGACTTGTCGTTCAATAGTTGCGTATCGCAAGGCTCATCTCGTTTAATACAAACTGAGGTTTTAAAAGCGTAATCAGACTTGTTCATATGCTCCGGCGCTCCTAACGCCATCTTATATTTTAAGTTAAAGCTACTGAAATATGGGTCACTGTATGAGATACCCTGGACTGTTATGGCGTTAATCGTTAAAGGAATGCAGTAGTTAGGCGTATCGCCAATCATTTGGTTTTGTTGGACACTATCAACAATTTCTACATTATAAATATTTAAATCTACCATTTTTACACTAGTTTCATGACTTTCACTCTTCTCTTCGACTCGCTTAAAAGCACCAAAATTATTTGTGTTCACCACCAACATTGAGGTGGAGTTATTACATTGCATTGGTTCGGTAACAGTATTAATATTGGAGTAACAATTATCCTTAATTAAACGTCGAACACATAGACATATTACAGAAACATTAGACATCAGACAATTATTATAAATAGAATAATTTTCTACACTTTTTACCTAACATTATAATTATTTTCACAGATAGCATATTGTTTCAATTATAGACTAAGTAACAATGGTTCGTAGTGATGCAGTCAATTAAGCAGGTAGCAGTGTTTGGTGCCTCTTTTACAGAGGACAGGGTGAGATCACCGCTCGAAGCTGCTGCGGACTCGCCTCCTAGCCCTAGGTGGCCCAACCCTATAAATAATACAATGTTTTGTTTATAGATGTTTTTAATTTGACCTAAATACAACTAATAAACACAGTAGCAGCTGTATTGTCTAAATTAAAATGACAATATCGATGCAAATCCTGTATCAGTTGTCACCAACCTCCTTTATTATGTATCTATCCCAATAACATCTGGGTTAGACAAAAGATTATTTTTTCAGGGTGGGGCGATTCCTATTGGATTTTGCTAAGTGATTCCAATATTCTACTGATTTAATAGAAATTACACCCAAGGCACTAGTTATTATGTAGATTTGTTGTACATATATATAAATAAATGGCTCGAGTGTAGAATAACAAAACTTTTAACATCATGTTATAGTTACCTTATAGGACGGACGAAAGGCTGAGCTGTATATCACAGATAATGGGGGCTCGGCAAATCCTAAGAGCAGCTTTGAAGGCGGCTCGTATCGTTTCAGAATCTGTACAAAGAATTCACATTCGGAATGTCTGTGCTAAAGTACTAATATTTTAAAGTTTCAAAGCAACATGAAGGGTCAAGTGACAAGAAAGGTCCGTCTGATAATTGCCGAAACTGGCCAAAAGCATAGATAGACACTGCAAGGGTTGACGCAGTCCATATTATCACGTTATACATAGATGTAAATCAACTTAGGCGACGAGGCGAAATAAAACCTTACATTTTGACGAAAATGGTATTCGTGATGGTGTTGACTGTATTGTCAACACCATCATGAATACCAGCCAATGTAATGCGACGCAGGTACTTACCGACCACACCGTGATTGTTCAGTCAAATTGGTATCAATATTCGCATTAAAATCCTATAAAACCTCTCTTCTTGCAATATATACATAGGTAACTATTTGTATATATTTCGGCCTTGAGACTCGACGTCTATGTTGAATATCTACAGTGGTTATACATGTATCTATCTATGCTATATCATCCACGGTACCTATCTATATCTAGAGTGAAAGTTAGCACGACCCATATCAAACAAATAAACGATTGATTTTAGAAATAAATTCATATTTCACATACACAAACACTTAATTAACATAAATATTGCAAAAATAACTCAAAAATTACACTTAATTCAAGCAAAAATACATAAAATCTTACGTGACACGACCGAGCACAACGGTATTATATTACTGGGAGGAATGAGACAGAAGATTGAACGACCGATGACATCCCGTTTGTTAGAGGAAGACAAAACATACATACGCCTGAGAAAGCGATGCCATAAATGCTCAGAGCGAACAACGACGACATAATTAACTAAATCTAATATGGAACATATTTTTATCCTTACCTCTGTTTTGTAATGTTGTTGGCACATAAACTTAGAGATTTATATAAAATCACAATCCCAAACCCCCGAGAACACGGCTTCGACGGCTGGATGGAATGATTTCGTCGTCGGGGTTCGCACGAAGCTGCTGAAACTCTACGTAATGCAATACGAATGGTATCTTTTGAAGAATACTTTGATTGGGCGTATTTTTAACACAGCCGGTTAATATCAATTTACTATATTTATATTTATGTAGTAGGTAGGTAGTTAGGTAGGTATGTACCTACTGACTGCTTCTATCTAGATAACTAGGTACCCTGGTACCTAGGTACCATAAGTACTATAGATGGAGTAAACATTATTCAATACAATATATAAATAGCTATGTACCTATTTGCGAAGTGGAGGGTATATAATAAATAATAGTAGGTACCTATACTGTAGCATACTATCCATCTACAGTTAGTTAGGATAACTAAAATAAAAGTTTTAATCCTTATAAAATTAAATTCGACAAAATGTAATATAGATTCCAACAAGATGTAATATCGGCGGCGCGGGGGTGGGTTAGGCAGGTAGGTCTCTTAAGGTCTCCAGTTCACAGATTGGTCCCATTTTGTTTGGTGTTTGGTGGATAAGTGAAGCTCCGTTCAGACTACGCTATATTATATAGCATAGCTTATAGCCATTCTAGCACAATAATATCCCACAACAATAAAGCCACCGGGGCAATCGGTTAACATCAATTTACTATATATAGTTCGGTTAGGTAGGTACCTTATGTACCTACTTCTACCTAGATAACTATTATAAGCATAGAATTAATAAAGTACCTACAGTACAGGTACTATAGATACTAAAAGTAATTTATTTACATTAAGGATACAAGAAAGAAAATTAACATTAGAAGAAAATACTATTTACACTTACTAAAAACTATACTATATACACTAAAATCTACACGCGTCAAAGAACTCCTCCGCCTCATCGCCAACAAGCAATGTTCCCAGAGGGCTAGCAGCATTGCCACGTTGTATGGCAATGCTTATTCTTTGAGCTAAAAAGTAACCAGCCTTCTGGTCTTGAGAACTAGATAATTTAAATACAAGCTGCAATATCCAACAATATGTCATTGTAATATCGGCGGGTTCAGGTTATGATGTTGGGGGGTATGTGAAGCCTCGTTCAGATTATAGTCGTTACAACACAGCAATATCGCACACTAATAAAGCCTCCGGAGACGATCAAGTTTTGATTGTCAATAAATCGTACGTTGTTGTCAAGGTATGTTCTTAAGTTCTTGACGATTCTTGCTTGACGACATTGTCAATTGCGTCAAGACTACAATGTGTACAGTCAAGTGCAATAATAAGTACACAAACAAAAAAACAGGCATTGAGCATCCTGTTTTATTTCATTAAATATGTGATATTGTATACTCACGAAAGTCCTAAATAATATGTTAAAATTAATCAATATTGAGGTGTCTCCCAAATGCTTTTAATCAAGGTTTTAAGTTATGACTATACATGTAAACATTCATCATCTGTTTTAAAGGACGGACAATCGTTACGAAAATAGGGTATGATGGACGTTTAAATATTAATTGCAGGTATAAAGCCTTTTTTACCGGGGTCTAATGATTTATACTCGTAGTATTGAACCTTAAGCTTTGACATTTTATTCAAAGCAGTATATACTAGGTCCCCTATTATCAAAGATGGCAATTTCACTTTTGTGTCAAAGTTTTGACTCGAAAACCGCCTACTTTTCGCTGACTTTATGAGATATTTAATATCATGGTTTTGCCAATTTACACAACGTATTCATACATTACAGCGCATGTGTTTTTCTGATGAATGAACTACATTGTTGCCGAATTTCATTAAAATCTGTGCTGTAGTTATCGTCTCAAAGAGTAATAAACATCCAAACATCCATACAAACTTTCCCCTTCATAATATTAGTAGATAGAAGTAGATTAAACACTATAACAGAATATAATTATTTATTAAGTAGGTACGCCATTTACGCTTATCTATTTTATAAACACACTATACACCATGTACAATACATCTACAAAAAATATTATATTTATACCATATATTTTAACTCGTTTCACCTTACACGAATAACAGGGGCGGATCCACCGTGATGGGCAGTATGGGCATGCCCACCACCTTCATTGAGAAAATGACGTCACACTTTCAGGGTATTGAGATAACTCTGGATTTGGAAAAAGAAAAAAATAAATCGTGCGTGATTCGGAACGCACCAAATATTACTCATAGACGTACCTCATCTTATTGAGGCATGCATGCCGCATGCGACCAAGACTTATTTCCTAATATAAAAATGTTTCTACAATACTGGCCACTCTACTCTACATTGAGGTATTTTGTACTATGTAGTACATTATACCTCAATGCTACTCTACCGATCAGTGTAGCTACCGCTGAAAGATCTTTCTCTACTGTTACACTACGCAGACTTAAATCTATAAATTATTATATGAATAAATAACGAATTTAACATGCTAATACCCAATTATTATTAGTAATAATAAATGGATATTAGCATGTATTTCATATTTTATATTTGTTCATCATGTTGCATATTTTATATTCTTTTGCTAAAATCGCCTCGGTTTTTTGGAAGTAAAATGTTACATTGTGAAATTAAAAAAACCCGACCCCAACGATGCGGGATAAAACTCGACCAAACTCCAGCGCAGAGGCCACACAGGTGGTCAAAGTCCGCCGGGGGTCACTGGAAATTCCTGGAGTGTTCACCAGAGGGCCTCGGCAACGGACGTGGGAGTAAAAAAAAACCCCAAATTTTATCGATCACAAGTTCATATTGCGACTCACACTTGACCGATTTTCGGCTGGCCGTGCCCACCACCTTTTTTAAAGTCTGGATCCACCCCTGACGAATTATACATAGCACCTCTGCCTAAACTCAAGGCAGCGCGGCGCTATGCCAGCGCAGCGTTAAATAAGGCTCTCGCGCGCGGCATTCGCCGGGTGGCTAACACGACACCCTAAGCTGGCCTCACGCGGCGTGCGAGCCGTACAATCGGGCGCGAGCATGATTGCTTTATATAACTTATTTTTGAGATGAGTTGACAAATTGATGAGCTATTATAATGAGAACGTATTTTTGAATCATTCAAACAGACACAAATTATGATGAGATGCTAAAACTTTGATTTAATGAAAACTTGATTGAGCATCTTTTATTGCAATACGTTTTTAAATACTTGTTTTTGCACTAAACTGTACTTACCTACCAAGGCTACCAATCTTTGAAAGTCAGTGTTACTGTTACCAGTCAGTGTTGTTGTTACTCCCTGATATATTAATCCCTCAAGCTAAATCATCTAAATTGCTTTAATTTATATAAATATTCCCCTGAAAAAATAAAAAATAGCCTTTCTCAAGAACAATGTAGCTACATATTAGTGAAAAAAAAGACTGATGTGGGCTGATATGATGATGGTTTTTCTATCGTGCCCGGTAACGGCAATAGACTTCCTGATTATGTGGGGCTTACGATTACTGAAAAAGTGTGGGTATATATGAAATACACCTCTGCTTAGGACATAGGCGTGAATCGTGAAGTTTGTCTGACTGTCATATTTATCTGTTTTCGGATTTAGTTTTTCTTTGCAAACTTTAATTAAAAAAAAAAAGAAGTTAAATCTGCTCTTCTGTCAGGCAGTATGGTCTTCGGACTCTAGCCTGTCTCTTAAATAGGCAAATTTACAAAAAAGAAATCTATTGGTGTCAAAGTCAAACAAATTTTTACTGACATTTATGAATTTAGATTTATGTTGGAGAGTGGAGCAGTACCTAGGTAGGTAGACTGTAGAGTAGAGCTGTACATACAAGCATACAAGTTGTATGTGTTTATTATAAAAATAATTGGTCTACTATAATATTGAAAGAAAACAGGAACTACATAATTGTTTCATTTTATTGCTGTTACTTGCTGCGTTAGCAGATATCTAGCTGCAATGACGTATTACAACAAAGCATTATGCTTCGTCCTTTCCGGGGTTTGAGGAGAGTGCTCAGGATGCCATCCACTGAGACTGGGGACCAATATTCAATATGGGTTTGTATATTTCCTATACAGATATGAAATAAGACATTTTAACAAGTTTTTCTTAACACGTTGACTGTCCGTGCATTATATATAATGCATTTTTGATCTAGCTGTGACGTCCGTGCATTACATGTAATGCATTAGTAATAGGCAACTAAAATATGATTCCTGGGCTGGACGTGTGAGATAGAATTTTTATTTTCTTAGGACGTATGAACAACAAAATGGTGAAAATAAAACACAAATGTCCCACCGTAATTTTTTAAATTGTTTTTTATGCAGACGTTTTAAGCCGAGAGGAATAACTACTCGTAAAAGTAACAAAAGAAAGCAAATAATTAGTGCAAATCATTGAAACACTTCAAACAGAATGCTTTTTTGCAAGGAAGACACTCAGTCAAGACTTGGGGTGCCTTTTTTCTTGCGTCATTAGTAGTGTCGCCAAGTTCTTTCAGCTTCTTGTAGCAACTTGCGCAGCGTTTTTGCCAGATCGTTACATTGGCCTTTCTGGGTATACGTGTCATTTTGTGACTGATTTGACGCAAAGAACTAGTTGATGGTCTATTCAAAAACGCACTGACTCCGGTTTCCAGCCCAAGTAATTTCTTTGTTATAAGCATCCATCCACCATCAAGCATCTTTAGTTTTGCTGCCGGGTGCAGTTCATTATAGATCAAGATAGCATTGACTACACTTATGGATAACAAGTCCGCGGCGATCTTATATATTTTTTAATTTTATACCAAACTAGGGTTTTTCTCACCGGTGAGTTGTAACTTGCTAGTTGGTCTGCCAAATCTATTCCTTTCTTGCCTTCGTTGTAGGTCAAAACCATCTTTGGCTTCAGAACACGACGATACCCTCCTGACATACGTCTCGTGATTATGGCAAGTAGCAGGGAGCATAAACACATTCCGTTTATCACACCATTTCAGCACAGTCATGACGTCGTTCTGTTGTACAGAGATTTGGCCCTTGGCCAGAGTTTGCCGAAAAACTTGTTTTCACACCTACCTTCATTCATTCAAAATGAGCTGTGACGTCCATGCATTACAAGTAATTACAAGTTACAATTACAAGTAATGCATGGTGAATTTCAGGATTCCTTTTAATTATGCAGTCAACAATATATCAATCCCTTCTAAGCATAAAATAAGTCAGTTTATAAAAACAAAACGATTGGACGTACTAGGTAATTTCTCGAAATTCGCTTGGACAGTTAACGTGTTAATAATTGATAGATTGATAGAGAGAAAAGTCTTTATTGTGTAAAACAGTAAACTAATTAATAATAGAACAAACATATAAATAATGGAACACAGCAATTATATGTGCAATGGGCGGCCTAATCGCCTGCATCGATTTCTTCCAGGAAACTGTTGGATGGAATGGAATGGGGTTACGCGGGTTACTGTGAATTTTTATAGCTTACTTGAGAGGTGTATAGTATCACTTCAGTATCTAAGTAGCCCAGAACAACATTTAACCCAGAAATGCAGTCCACATTAAGTAATAATAAAAAAACGATTATGTCCTGTGGAACGTCAAAATCTCCCAGTGTTTTTGCTTAATATACTTAAGTTATTTTTTTTAGGTGGGATTGATATATATCTTCAATTTGATTGTTGGGACTGGCGCTCTAACTCTACCAGCGGCTTTTGCAAGAGCAGGATGGGGTCTCAGTACAATATCACTTTTGTTTCTGGCCTTTATGAGCTTCTTAAATGTAACATATGTTATAGAAACTATGGCATGCGCTAATGCAGTGTTCAAATGGAAAAGGTTGCAGTCCATTAAAAGAGATAGTGTAAGTATTGTAATAGTTGATTGATGTATGTGGCTCTACCCATAATGTTTACTTGTTTCTAGGCCTCGATACTGGGAAAAAAGTATAAAATTTATGGATCTGGGCAATAGTCTTGGTCTATGTGCCAAGTTTCGATAAAATTATTATTTAGTATATTTGTATAAAAGCCAAACAATATCATGGAATGTATTTATTTTGATA
Source organism: Nudaria mundana (assembly GCA_963556515.1). Taxonomy (NCBI): domain Eukaryota; kingdom Metazoa; phylum Arthropoda; class Insecta; order Lepidoptera; family Erebidae; genus Nudaria; species Nudaria mundana. The sequence continues at coordinate 18,046,177 of OY748294.1, forward strand.
GTTCTACGTTTCTAATATTGTACTTGGAAGTCTGATACAAATATGGTTAACTAACATAAATCATATAACTAGAAAGATCATCATCCACTGAGCCTTTCCTTAACGTAGTCGGTCGACTTTCCAGTCTAACTATGATTCGGCTGAACTTCGATATTTTCCATGAAGCGACTGCCATCGACCTCCACAACCCATGGGCAATATTGAAGTTCTGTAGTTATACCGGTTGGATTTTTGATTTAGGGCTCCAACTACCTCTAACGACCGCCATATATGTTTGTATGACAACCGAGACCGAAGGCTTATCATGCTCTCCGAGGCACGGTATACATATAACTAAAAAGACAAAGTTTCAATATTGTAATAATGAGATGGCAAAATATTCTCGAAACTGGAAACAAAAACAAGGACAAGACAGGTCTTGTCCTTGTTTTTAGTAGTAAATGTGTATAAAATGTATAGATACTGCAGGTAGTATCTATACATTTTATACACATTTACTTATGTACACACACTTTGTGTCAAGGGGCTCGACTATCAACATTTCCAGAGCCCAAGTCATCCTCATCTCGACACGTTGCACCTGGTGGCAAATGGACGAAGCTCTGGCAAATATACTCCCTGGAATCAGCAAATTGACTGCTTCGGTGGCGTGGTCGGTAGTGCATCCGCTTTCGATGCCGGACTCTCGGGTTCGATTCCCGGTCGAGACAAACTTGGTATGATGACTCAAACATTTGTACCGAAGTCTGGGTGTTTCCAATCTATATGTATGTATTTACAAAAAAAAATGTATATAAGTATTTATATCAGTTTATCTAGTACTCATATCACTAGCTCTGCTTAGTTTGATACCAGATTGTGTAGTGTGAAATGTCCTATTTCAAATAGGCTTGCCACCTGTGACTGTACGTCGGTAATGAATTGGCTAAAGGGCTGGACTTTCAACTACCCTATTAGCTACTGGACCCAACAAATATTGTAATTTTCAGATACAGGATCATGATTCAGATGAAGAGCAGTCAAACTCCCAAAGCAATAATGGTGACCTTGAAGAGCCGTTGGTTAGTGGAGATACCATGCCTTCAGGGTATTACAGCTTAGAACGGAATGTTGAAATGGGAGAAATGGCCAATTTGTTCTTCAATAAAATTGGCAGAACAACATTTTATTGTTCACTTTGTACTTATCTGTATGGAGATCTCGCCATATATTCAGCGGCGGTAGCTAATTCTGTCATGGATGTTATTTGGTGAGTCATCATCATCATCATCATCATCATTTCAGCCAACTGACGCCCTCTGCTGGGCATAGGCCTCCCCCAACCAACGCCATAACATTCTTCTTCTTCTTTTTTTAAAAACGTGTTTCCATCGATATTATAATATAGCGGTTTCGCCAATGTCAAGGTAATGCTTGATTAGTTAATAGTCCCGCACAGAAGAACTAGTTATTCCTAACTAGCTCCAGGTGCAGGACAAGAAACGTTGTTCGGTATGAGAGTGTCTGGGAACCCGATTTTTGCGGAGCGCCAGAGGTAACCAAAAAAGCCACTAGCCACGCGCTCAGCAAAAATTTAACTCCATTCCATAACATTCGGTTTTGAGATTTCCTTTGGCGGGTGTTGTATAGCAATTAAAAAGTTTCTCATGTCACTGCCTGACGGGAACATAAAAACCCGGCAAGTGCGAGGTCGGACTCTCACAAGAACGATTCTATTATCTATAAAAATGCTTTTGTTGTATGGGTCAAATATTTATTTTATTCTGCTTCTTAGTATTTGTTGTTATACCTAGACTAGCTAGCACACTTGTTCAAAATCGGCTCACCCAGTTATGTATGAGATAACACACAAAAAAATAAATTGAGAATCTCCTTTGAAGTCGATTAAAAACAACCTAGTTCCTACCGCAATCCATCCCAAAAAATGTAAAAACGTGATAGCGAGAAATACCCCTGTTATGTCAATAAATCAATAAATTCTAACGATTTGACACAGCATGCGGACTTGGGTTTTTACGGAGCGCGTCGCTGGTAGCCTTTTAGGTGACGTCTGGCACTGAGCAAAAATCCAGGCCCAAACGCTCAAATTACAATACCGAACAACGTTTCCTTGTCCCGCAACTCGAAATAGTTCAGAGTAACTAGTTCTTCAGTGCGGGAAAAATCAAGCATTACCATTGCATTAACATTTACGAAATCATCGATGAATATCGACGGAGCCACGTTTTTAAAAAAAGAAGAAGACGCTACATACTTCATGCTTATTTATTTCTTTCTTACATGCGACGATCGTATTTTTCCCGCCTGTGAATTGTCTAACTGGAACATATGACCGGGATTAAAACTAGCATTTAATATTCTGTTGTATGAAATTTAGTTTCTGGGATTTAGTTTTTTCATTCCTTTCATTATTTATTTTTATTATAACGCTTTATTTATTCAGGTGCTTTCACATTCTAGCTGAAAATAATGAAATTATTCAATCATTGCTATTGTTCCGAGTCTATACTTCTCATACGTACCTACAGTACGAGCTAAACAAAATTATGATGGTCTTTGTCTCATGCATCACTTTTCAGAAGGGATTAGAACTTCTGCCGGGCGCCACTGGAAATACCTCCTGGTGCGTACCAGAGACGCCCGGCAATGGACGTAGGAGAGATAGCCCGCGCGCGGACTTAAAAAAAAAAAGATTAGAACTTCACCAGTAGTTTTGAACCTTGATGATGGAATTGAAATTGGTTATTATAAGTAACTGCGAGTTTAATTGGCTTATTTCTTCCGAAACCATCTAGCTACTCACACGATTATCTGATCGTGACTCGTGTAGGAATATGAATAGCCTTGGTTGGTTATTGATGCAGCTCGAGCAATCGCAAATGGCTAGGGTTGCAATCCGTCTGGAATTGTGCCTATAGACATTACAGACAGACGGTACTGGCGAAGTGTGACAAAGGGAGCAAGCCTATTGCCGTCACTGGCCACCGGACACTATAGAATATTCAAAACAACGCTGAAATTCAAGCCCAAATTCCCACAGCCAGGACAGATGTTACATACCACTAAATAGAATCTCTGTAGTCAGACATCCATGATAAATATACACAGACATCTCAACCCTCGTCAGAACCTTTGACTTTTACACTGAATTTCAAAATGGTCAATTAGGTAAATTCATGAAGGTCACAAAGTAACACAAAAATAAAACCTTCCTCGAGAACCATTCTATCCATTAGTAAAAGCAGTACTTATGAAAATCAGTGCAGTAGCTTTTGAGTTTATCGCGAACAGACAGACGCGGCGGAGGACTTTGTTTTACAATATGTATGTAGTGATAATCATAATACTTACGAGTATAATGTTCAATAAATTTGCATATTTCAACAATATTATAAGTTCTCGACATCAGCCATGTGTTTTAAATTACGTTTTATCTTTTTATTGATTGGTGGGTTTTATATCTTTGGCCCAGTACAAGATAAGATTAACTGCGGTGCTATAGTAAAATTTATTCAGCTCTAATAGGAATATACCACGTTATTTTTAATCGGAAAACTAACGAAGAGATGAACACTTACTTAATTCTCTGACGCAATTGTGACGCTAACTGCGATTCGGCTGAACTTCAATGTTTTCCGTGGAGCGCCTGCCATCTGACCTCCACAACCCATGGACGAAATCGAACCTCTGCGGTGAGCCAGTCGGATGTTTTAGAGCTCCCGTATCGAAACCCGTAACGACTGCCATAGATGTTCGTATGACAACCGGGACCAACAGCTTAACGTGTAGACGAGGCACGAATAAACATACTTATGTATTTTAAATACATATTAAATATACTTACATAGAAAATAACCAAACTCATTTTGTGGATTACACCATATTTGATTTGACCCGGGAATCGAACCCAAGACGAATATCCTCGGCATCACATGGTGCACCTGCCGGGTAACATAAAAGTGCCTAGTTAACGAGGGACAAGCAAAGGTACTGGCTAAAAGTGGGCGAATACAGTGAACGCCTCTGCCCAGTAGGCTCTATCTGGGGTAGCGTGATTATATGTGAAGTGGTTGTTGGGAGTTATTGAAACGATAGTAGTAACAGTATGTGAATTGATTTATTATCCAAATGTATTCGTATTTATATCACAAAAATATCCCCGACACAAACAGGTTGAGATAGACGTGGATCAAAACAATAGAACGAGTATGATATACCTAAATGTTTGTAGTACATATCATTTATTGCTTATACCTAATTAGCTAGTTCAATTATAAGGAGGTGTGGCTTATGGCGTATGCGCATATAGAAACTGGTACTCGCATGATGTAGGTAGACGTCTCGTATATATGACGTCCGAGGTGCCTCGTTCAGTTACTTGCCTACACGCCACATATGTATACGTAGGTCACACTATAAGTTTTGCGTAACTTAAAAAAACAACATGTTAAAACCAATATATTATGTTTATTGCTTTTCAAAATACTCTCCTTTACATTTTAAACATTTTTTCATGCGATCGAACCATTTTTTAAAACCGGAGGACCACAGATCTGAAGGCATGTTTTCTACGTGCTGATTGAACGCTATCACTGCCTCTTCGGAGTTGGTAAAAGTGAAACCTCTCATCAAATCTTTGATTTTGGGGAAAATACTAAAATCACAGGGTGCTAGGTCGGGGCTAGGCGCAGAATGGGTGACGAGTTGTACTTTTTCGGAAGCTAAAAATGACTTTGTTTTGTTGGCCGTGTGTGAAGAAGCGTTGTCATGATGTAGGAGAACGCGGCTTTTGGGTCGTCTTTCGCGAACTTTTTCTAACACCCTGGGTAAACAAATGGTAGAATACCACTCGGCATTAACACTCTTTTGATCTTCAAGTGGAATTGTACAGATGGGACCCGTAGCTGAGAAAAAAAACGCGATTATTTTTTTACCAACGTTTCTCGCCTGCCTCACTTTTGTTGGCTTGTTCTCATTTCCAAACACCCATTCACAAGATTGCTGTTTTTTTTCGGGTTCAAAACTATAAATCCACGTTTCGTCTCCTGTGACAATGTCATAAACAGCATTAGAATGTCCGTGGTCGTACTTCAGTAGCATCTGTGAGCACCATTCCACGCGAGCCCGCTTCTGCTCCGCTGTCAGTTCATGGGGGATCCCACGACAACAAAGTTTCCGAACTTTCAATTCTCCGTGTAAAATTTTCTGGATTTGACTCATACCAATCCCCAATAGTCCTCGAATTGTCTCATAGGTAATCCGCGGGTTTTCTTCAATTAACCGCTTAACATTATTTTCGTTGATGGCAGTTGAAGGCCGCCCTTCACGAAATTCGTCATGTAAAGAAACTCGACCTCTCCAATTCAGCAAACCATCGCCTCATGGTGCTCAAACAAGGTGCTTCTCTCCCAAAAGCATTTTGAAGACGAGCGGCACAGTCTTGCGGAGAGAGAGAACTTTTAAAATCATAAAAATCATCGCTCTAAAATCTTTTCGACTTTCCATTTTCGTTGCATAGGTACGTAGAACTTTGATGTGTGATAAAAAACAATTGACAAATGATTTCCCACCAATTGTTTTTTTTTAATTACTAAGAAGGTTGCAACGTTTAAAAAAATATAACATCCGAAATTCAAATAGTTCCGATTAGCTAGAAGTGCAAAACAGTGTGCCCCATGTATAATTAGTATTTATCGTCCACAGTTCCCCTGTACCTGCGAATATGACAGACTTATCTTCATGGAACCAGTTGCCTTGCTTCAACTCGACATCGCTAGACCCCACCGCGTATACCAGAATGAATGTATACAGGATTGCGCTACTTACCTTTGTGGCAGCAATGGGGCCTTTCGTCTTCTTCAACTTACAGAAGACTAAGTATTTACAACTGTTTACGTCTAGCATGAGGTGGTTGGGTAAGTTTTAATCTTATTTATATATGAAGTTGATTGATTACCACGAATGGTTTAATCACCCGCGTGAAAGTTTTCTCATTTCCAATTTCCCACGGGAACACATTACCTGGATTTTTTTAAGAAAGAAGAAAGAAAGAAAATACGTTTATTTCAATCACAGAAGTGGCGTTAACAAGTATACATTTCGCGGATTAAAAATAGCCTATCGTATATCGTACATCCTAAAGTTGCCGTGATCGTCAAGATGGAGGGACCAAGTCTTGGATTTCTGTCACACATATATATATGATTAATACCATTAATCTACTATTTGCTACCATTGCTATAACTTCAGCTACCTCTACATTACGCATATATTTGAACAAACTTCTTGGTCCCTACATTATGATGTCAAGATGGAGGGACCAAACTGATGCATAGCTCCCTGGACTGTTCTACCTGGTTAGTATTTTAATACCTTAATCATACCTTAGCAATATTCATTTTGATTGACCGAAACATTTATCGTTATAAAAATATCGAGTAATGCAAATTGGTCCCTCCAAATTGACGGTTTTATAGCTCAATCAAAGAATCAAGAATCAAAAAATCAATTGTTTTATTCAGTTTAGGTACATAAAGAGCACATATGAATGTCAACATTTTACAATTTTGTCAAGTAATATTATAAAAATACTAAATTAAGTAAGTACATAAATAACCATTACAAAATGATTCTTTCGCTGGTTCGGTAAATTGGTTCTCCTGAGAAGATACCAGCAAGAAACTCAGGTAGATTATCCATTTTCTTTTTTAATATTGTTTTGTTTACATTGTTACAATTAGTTTATATACGAGTGGCCAACAACAGAAGATTAGGGTGACCATGCATTTTTATCATTAAGATATTCGTCTACATTATAGTAGCCTTTCATCATCAAACATTTTTTAACTACTATTTTAAACTTACTAATCATGGCATGTCATAATCATGGCATGTAATAATGGCATGTCAACCAAATCCAAAGAATTTTATTATAAATTTTTATACATTTGCCTACAAACGAATTACCAACTTTATGAAGTCTAATTTTTGTCATTGCCAGTTTATTTTTATTTCTTGTATTATCTTATCTATGTATATATATTATTGTATTATGGTTATCGGATTTTTTTTTGAAGAGATCTATGTTCTTCCGTACATATAAGATGTTGTCGTAAACATATTGAGAAGCAACTGTTAAAATATTAATTTCTTTAAATAGTTCTTTCAGCGAGTCACGGGGTCCGAGTCTATAGATTGCTCGTATAGCTCGTTTCTGTAATATGAATATTGTCTCAATATCGGCAGCTGAGCCCCACAGCAGCAGACCATATGACATAACGCTATGAAAGTAGGTAAAATAAACTAATCGTGCCGTTTTTTCGTCAGTCAGTGACCTTATCTTTCTAACCGCATAGGCAGCTGAGCTAAGTCTTCCTGCCAAGGCTGTGATATGAGGACCCCATTGTAGTTTACTATCTAGAGTTATCCCAAGAAAAACTGTGGTATTGACTATTTGAACTAATTCATTATTCATAGTAATATGAGTATCCACCTGTCTAACATTGGGCATAGTAAATTTTACACATTTTGTTTTCTTCGCATTGAGCAGCAAGTTGTTACTTGTGAACCAATGCAATATTTTCGAAAGGGTATTATTTACATCGTCAAGTGCTACTTTTTGTCTATCACTTTTAAAAATTAATGATGTGTCATCAGCAAATAATACTATCTCACAAAGATTTTTAGTGAAATAAGGAAGATCGTTTACGTATACTAAGAATAAAAGGGGTCCTAATATCGAGCCCTGGGGTACTCCCATGACTAATGAGGCGCCAGAAGAGTCGGTGCCATTAATGTTTACTTTTTGTACTCTACCAGTGAGGTAAGACTCGAGTAAGCCAAGTGAGCTGTTCGAAACACCATAATAACCTAATTTTAGTAGCAAAGTCTCATGATCAACACAATCAAAAGCTTTGATAGATCACAAAATATACCAATGGCATCCTGCTTTTCCTCCCAAGCATCAAATATATGTTTCACAAGTGCCTTTAGTGAAACCAAACTGTTTGTTATGAAGTAACTTATTGTCTGTAAAATGTGAAAGCAATTGATTAAATATTATTTTTTCAAAAATTTTACTGAGGGTTGGGAGTATGGAAATAGGTCGAAAATTTGAAGGATCACTTTTGTCTCCTGCTTTAAATAAATGAATGATTTTACTGTACTTCATAAGATTAGGAAACTGATTTTCATCTATACATTTATTGAATATGAATGCAAGGTGAGGCGCTATAGCGGGCACTATTGATTTTATTATATTAGTTGAAATGCCCCAAAGATCCTCGGTATTTTTTATATTTAGTTGTTTAAAAGTTTTAAGTATAGTGACAGAGTCAATATACTGAAAATCAAAGTTAATTCTACATTTATCAACACTAGATTTAAGAAGAGAATTGGCTACGTTTTTTGACGAATTTAACTTATTTGTAGTGGTGATTGGAACATTTGTGAAAAAAGATTCAAATGCATTGGCCACTTCAGAATCAGTTTTAATATGTTTATCATCCATTTTTAACTCGAAGGATCGATCATGTGACCTTGCGTTACAAGTTTCTTTGTTAATAACATTCCATATTGCCTTCGTTTTATTATCAGATTTTTCAATTTTAGCCCGTATATAATTAGATTTAGCTGTTGAACATACTTTTTTGAATAGTTTGGAGTACTTTTTAATCTGTTCAATTACTTGTGGCTCATTAGTAGATGCCTTTGTCTCGTATAATTCATATAATTTCCTTCTACTTTTATAGATTCCAGGCGTAGCCCAATCACTAAATTTAATTTTGAATTGATTTACATTTATTGTTTTTTTAGTGAAAATGTTATCACATTCGTATTTGATTACTCCGAACAAATCTCCGTAATGATCATTCGGGTTTTTATCATTATTCAACTCCAAAAGAGGTACTTTATTCTTAATGTTTTCTTTAATTTTTTCTAATCTATAAGTTGTGATTGGTCTACAAACAATATTTTTTGATAATGGAACATGTTGGTACTTAAATCTAGCTAACTGACCTGCATGATCTGAATTTATAAAATGTATTATAGATTTCTCATCTACATCGCTGTTAGAAAAAATATTATCTAAGCAGGTAGCTGATGTGGCTGTGGTGCGAGTTGGTTCACAAAAAAGATTTTGTAAGTTAAAAGATTTAAAAAGGTTGAGGAACCTTAGCGAGTTCTGAGAGTTTTCTAAAATATTAATATTAAAATCGCCACATACAACTATAGTCTTCTTACATTTACATACCTTTTTTAAGGCTTCCTCCATTATGGACTCACAGGTAGTAATCTCCAGAAGGAGGTCTATAGACGCTAATAATAATATATTGTTCTAGCTCTGCACATGATAGTTCAATATTTCGCTCACTTGTGAGTGCTACTACGTCTTTTCGGTCTTTTGATTTTAATTTGTCATTAATTAAAATGAGAGACCCACCTCTTATAGCGGAATCTCTAGTAAACGCACTAATGATTTTATAATTATCAATATTAACTAAGAGTTCATGTTTTTTTAACCAGTGTTCAGTTAAACAAAGTACATGGATACGTTTTTCATTTAAAAATAATTCTAGTTCTAACTCTGCCAGAAAAGCCTTCAATATTTTGATGAATAATATTCATGAACATAGACTTTTCCTTTGTCCTTAAATTTAATTTGCTAGGGATTTCCTCTATTGTCCTACAACTAAGTTTAAATTATTGTCACCCTTTTTTGGAACAGATTCCAAGGTCACAAGACAAACATTGTCACTTTTCTGCTCAATAAAAGCAGATTGTTTAGCCAAGTTTTTGGCTGAATAACTAATAAAATATGATAGCGAAGATGCTATCTGTCTCTTAAAATATCTATTCAAATAGAATTTATCTTCCGTCAATAACAATTTATTTTCTAAATACATGTTAATGTCAATCAGATGGAATTTATTTGGATTATGAAATGTCAACGTATGTATTGTTTGATTTAGCTTATATCTAAGATTGTTTTCGGCCTGTGACAAGCTACGGCTATAAGGAAGTGTGAATAAAATAATGTTTTTAACATCTAATAAGCTCAGTAATTCTAAACAATTTACAATTAAATTTCTGTCTGCATTTCCCCTATCTCCCACCAAAATTAAAAGTGTACAGCTGCTGTTTAAATTACAATTTTAATTTTTTTTTGTAATGTTACAGTAAGTTAATCCCGGCATACAATAGTTAGTAACATTTTGTTCTAAATATGAACTAAGTAACTGGCCCATTGATTTCCCTAATATCATCACAAAACATCACTATTTCAGATTTAATCATATTTTGTTTGGTGAAGGAACCACTGGGTTTCTTGTTTGACTCAAGTGAAGGGCTTATGTTTGAAGTCAGCGAGGACTTACACACCGGCTCAGGACTAATTAAATGGTTGTTTGATGTCAATGTGGAATTTGGACTCATAAGATCCTTCATGGCCAGAATGTATTCCTGATACTCACTTTTAACATTACAATACCTGTCAGTCATTATGTCTAGTGATTTTTTCAAATTATTAATTTCTGATTCTAACTTTAAAATATTGTTATTATGATCAGAGATATTATTTTCAATTAATAATGAATACATGTCAAGTTCATCGCCTAGTTGCCTTCTCTCATAAATATACTTGACTTTTTTGTACATACTTTTTTGTCTTTTAATAAGTTTTTGTGTTTTTCTTATGTATTTATTAATTTTCACATATTTCTTAATTTTGTTTCAACAATGAGCTGTTAAGGTGTCATCCTTTGTTAAATCTATAGTAATTGTGGGTTCTAAGCTGGGTTCAGTAGCAACAAGGCTGGGCACACTATCAACTAACTCCTCAAACAAGTTATGGGTATGGGATACTATGGTGTCACGTTTCTCAGCCTCAAGGTAGGAAATGAGGTGGTGGGCTTCGTGCAGTTCCTGTTCCAAGACTGACATGCGCTTGAGACCCTGTTCATACTCGTCACTACACTCTCTGAACCCAGTCACAATATTTTGTAATCTGTCCCGCTCATCTAACACTAACCTATTCTCTGTGTGCATCTCAGCCATCTGCTTTTTTATGAGGTCGTATTTATTTAGGCTATCTAATAGCTCAGTGCGACAAGTAGGTAGGCTACTGTTTTTCTATTTTGTAAGGATGAATATTTAATAACTATTTACTACCTTCAAATGATGTAATATTTTTTACCTTATAGTTTATTTTTATGAGCTAAAATCTAAAACTTGAAAGGAAGGAAGGGTTCTGTCTATGGTTGTAATAAAAAATATAATTGGTATGATTAGTTATTCCAGTTTTATTTGCTTAGTTATAATTATGTTATACTATTAATCATCATCATCATTATTAACATCATTTTAACTTCAAGACGAATTATAATATTAAACAATTATTTTAGAGCGTAAATTTAACAGTGTGGTATAACATTGGTTATGGTAACTCTTCTTTTCATATCATCATAAAAACTCCACTTCCCCGGAACTCTAGAACTATTTGCCCTGTAGTGGCCAATATTTCCACATACTGGAGGGATAAAATCAATTACTGAAAGAATTCTGTAATATTTGCCGTCCAATTTTAACTGATAAGGAATTTCGTGCAAGTAAATTTTTTCATCAGTAGATATCTCAAAAAATATTGTATTGGTAAGAGAGTATTCTTCTGTTTTTATACCATTACAACCGGCTATACTACATTGAGCCAAAAAAATATTATTCAAAATAACTTCCGCAGAAGCATTTAACCCTCCAATGCCTTAATGTTTAATAATAATAAACGCACATTTCCTTCTCATGGTATTACTAAGACAATTACAGTTTGTACAAGACCTGATAATCTCTGCACTATAAAATATATCATTGACAACCTTTTCTACAATATAAGCAATATTACATTCGCACAGTATTTGTTCTTGGTTTGCCACTGATGTTAATCTAAAATGTTTCTTTACTATGGCATTACGCATTTTATAAATATCATCACATTTAGTATTGTTACTTACAAGTTTTTTAATAAAATCAAAGAACATATTATCATCTGTATTATGTGTATATATCATATGGCTATTGATCGAGAAAAGGCATCGAATGCACACGTATTGACAGATGTTATGCCATCTAACGCTTTCACTAATGAACCATTCATCAATATGGGTATTTTTCTGATAGTATATTTCATCGTAGATGATTTTTTAGTATTACCTTTGCCACGCCAATTCTCGACAAATGATGGATTCTTAGCAAAAACTGAATCAATTTTAATATCTTTTTGGTCTTTACATTTTTTTTGTGATTTAAGTTCATTTCTTTTTTTAGGAATTATGATGTTGTCTGAATGCAAGTTACTAAGAGCCAACTTAGTTTCTCCTGACAAGTATTGATTATGTTGTATAAGGTAAACATTTATTTACAATAAGAACTACAATATACAAAATAAACATAATTATAGACTAAAAATATTTACATTACAAAATATCGTTTAAAAAATCTTCCGCGTCATTGCCGACTGGGAAGGTTCCCAGAATGCTGGCTGTGTTGCCACGTTGGATGGCGATACTTATTCTTTGGGCCAGAAAATAGCCAACCTTCTGGTCCTGAGAAGCATCGATTAGACGTTTAGCAATGTCTCTATAAAGGCGGCGAGCACTTGGACCCCATGACCCCAGTGTCTCAACCCCAAACGGCTCAAATATGTAATCACCTGCTAGGTTAGCATATTTACGCCGTTTAAAGCCTTCAGCCGATGCAGCAGCAGCGCCGGCACATCCGGATGTGCTTGGAAGGTGTGAAGGTGCTAAGGTGTCAACGCATGTAGCGTCCCACACCAAAGGCCTTCCCATCTTCCACGGTAGCAACGACATACCGTCCGGTCTCTTTCCATCGCTTCGCGCTAAACCATTTGGTTCGCGTTTTTTTCGTTAATTTACAGAGCGGTGAATCTCATAGTCGCTGTGAGCCTATATAGGCGTGAGGGCAGGTCAGTGTCGGGGCAAGACATCCTCCAAGCATTTATGGCATCGGTCTTGCATCGCACCTCGGAATCAATCAGTGTATTTGACAAAATTTTCCTGACTAATTCTTCAGTGCTATGGACCGACGACAGAAATGCTGGCAGACTGACATCTGTGACTCTGCGAATACCTAGCCCGCCCAAGCGAACTGGAAGAGACGCTTGGACCCAGGCCCGGTCATTAATATTTACATTTAAAATATTACACAAAGAATTTTGTATTAACGTTGTCTAGTCTGCCCAACATTTCTACATTTTTCCAAAATTGTCCTGAACGGAGGGCATGTGTAAATTTGGGTACGAAAAGACAAAAACGAAGAATAGTGAAAGCTGAATGAATACTGATATTACATAGACTATCAATAACCTGATCAAAATTTTGAATTTTTTCCTCGATAAAAGTGGAAAAGCCATCTTCTAAAATCGGGGACCCTAGGAGGCGTAAAGAAGTTTTGTCCAAAACTTTTATGTTGGGGGCCAGACAGTTGAATTTGGAGATTGTTGTTAATTTATCTGTGTTTTCAGATATAAAAATCTCACATTTATTCGGGTTCAGTTCTAAGCCAATTGACTGAAACTCTTTCTTTATTAGGGCTACATCTTGTAAAACTGTCTCTACTTTTCCCCCTAAAGTCCCGTCGTCTAGATACCAAATGTTAAATTTGGATTTTATTTTTTGAATTATTGGGTTAATGGCCAAACTGAAGATGACTGGTCCCAACGGATCACCTTGCTGACATCCAACGGCTGAATTCAAAAGGTGGTCTTTATAAATTAATTTTGTTGGCTGACTATAGCATTGCCAAAGAAAATTAAATATTTTGGGGGTTTCTAATTTGGCCTGTGTCAGCAAGGTGTCCCTGTTTACAGAGTTGAAGGCGTTTTTCAGGTCAACTTTCAAGATGACCTCTCCATCTTCGCTACTGTCAAGGTATGTTGCAAGCGCATGGATTGCGGCCTCACAACCTCCTTTTGAACCAAAACCTAATTGAAAGGGCTGAAATTTGGTAGTAAGCTCCGTACTATAAAAACGACAACAAATTTTGGCTGTCAAACGCCGCAAAGTGCTACCTACGGCAATGGGACGAATGCCACCATCCTTCTTGTTAAGGGCACATAAATTGGCCCCATACAAAATATCTGTGATGCCACTGTCCACATTGCCTGAGAGCATGAGGTTGACTAGAGCTGTTAGCTCCCTCAGAAGTGCATCACTAGCTTCCCCAGCGCTCGGACACAACAGATCCTTAAGGTGCTGTGGTGTCAGACCGTCAAGTCCACCTGCTGATCCAAAACGAAAGGAGTCAACAGCTGTGCCCACATCCTTGGCAGTAGTCTCAAGATTTTCTGTATCGTTGTTCGGAGGATCAGGGAAAGAGAGGTCAGCTGCGGATGGTGGGTGCTTACTCTGCAAGCCCGTCAAAGTTTCTACAGAATAAGGAGCCAGCACGTCGCTACTAAAAAGTAGCCTTGCCGCCCCCACTGATGTCGCCTTCCCTTACTTTATTCTCTACAAGTTTTAATTTCTTGGCCTGAGAATAATCAGGGGCCGAAATGTGGATTGAATTTGAATTTAAAATGTTAAAATTGTTTGTACAATTTTCTTTGATTTGGACCGTCAAAGATGTCAACGGCCTTTTCTTGTTGTATAATGAAATCATCGACTCTTAATCTATGAGATTTAGTTTTTAAGTTACATAAAAGCGTTTTTATGTTCTTAAATAACTCTCGACAGTTGAAGAGGTAGCATTTGTAACATTACTATCATAATATTTTTTCATAACGTTAGACCACAGAGGCAATTGATTAATGAGTCTTAATAAGGTGTCTATCATAATTGGAAAGTAATGTAAATTTTCTGTATTATGGAATTTCTCATCAATTAAATCATTAATTAATCGCTCTTTGGCAATGTGATTTGTGAGCCATTTAATTCTCTCTTTTAAAGCATTTATACAGATTAGTTCTTCATTAGTGTTTTCTTCTTTTTGATCATTATATAAGACAGAAACACTTAAGACACTTTGCAGTCAACTTCAGAAAGTTCATATGTAACCATAAACTTATATGTATTCTACTAGACAAGGCGAGTAGTGCTGCAATTTTGCGCACGACGTTGCGGTGCATGCACCGCAACGCGTTCAGTCAACTGCGAGCAAGCGAGCTGAGTGGACTAGTACTACGCAAAACCGCGGACTGTGTAGTAAACGAATTTTCATACAAACTCTTTAATATTTACCTAATACCTCATTGATTACAGTGATCTGATGTTTATTGTCGGTAAATAGTTTACATATTTCGTAATTATTCACAAACTAGCACATAATACAAATAAATTCATCAACCGCCATTATGTGTGCCAAATTGTTATTCGATTCTCATCGACCGCCCGACCAAACAAAGTATGCACCTCCCTGGTATGCGGCGCTATCGACGTGAGGTGCCAACTTAGCTTGGTCGAGTTGTCGATGCGAACGAGCAGTAGGCACTGACCTAAGAAAGACATTGATTATGCACACAGACACGACGAAGTGGAAAAAGGTTTGTTTATAAAACATATCACACTGCTGCTCCGCACTTACTAATCATAGCGTGATGTTAAATAGCCTATAGTCTTTCTCCATAAATGCACTTCTCAACAAATAAAGAATTTTTCAAATCGAACCAGTCCCTACTTCCTGAGATTAGCGCGTTCAAACAAACAAACAAACAATCAAACTCTTCTGCTTTATAATATTAGTAAAGATGTATATTATAAGATATACTACTGCAAATAAAACAAAACACTTGGTTTGCAGTAATATGTACTGATGATGGAAATAGGCATTAATATGTGTTAATGTCGCTTCTGCGTAAGCGTTGCATAATCACGGCGATAAGTTTTGCCGATGACGTCACCGGTCGGGTGTCGGGAAGACACAATTTTTATTCACTACAGCTTGTCTAGTAGTATACATATAAGTCAATGTATGTAACACTTGTAAACACCTCTTGAGATGTAATTTTCTGTTTTAATCTTAGCTTTGCTTCTTCACTACTCGTTAATATTATACTTTCTTTC
The DNA here is from genome assembly GCA_963556515.1 of Nudaria mundana. Taxonomy (NCBI): domain Eukaryota; kingdom Metazoa; phylum Arthropoda; class Insecta; order Lepidoptera; family Erebidae; genus Nudaria; species Nudaria mundana. The sequence goes on from OY748294.1 coordinate 18,062,250, forward strand.
ATCTCTCGGAAACATTTAATATAAAATAATTTCACTCTTTTATCACCGTTTTTAAAGCATGATAAGTTATGTAATATTTTTATAAAATGACTTGTATCAATTCTTATAAAGGTATTCAGTTTTATATCAGGATTTCCATTATTTAAAGTGTCAAAAGAAATATCAAGGTATTCTTTAGTTGATTTACAACCAGTAAAAGCTTTAACTGATGCTCCTATAAGTGCAGAAGAATCGTCACAGACAATTTCGTCTGGAGGTGCATTATTTTTACACCAGGTTTCTAGCCAATTAGCGATTGTTTCCATAGTCTGACTTTCTGATTATCATATGAAACAAAGGTACACTGCTGTGACCAGGAAATGTCTGCATAACACATACATATAGGAATAAATGCTTGTTTATCTTACCATACGAAGAGGGCTCTAGATCTTTAAAAATACTTCCAGTTGCATCAAGACTATCTACAGTCCTATGTTCTTTTTTAAATTCTTTATAATACTCTTCCTGATTAGATGACCAATAGTACACGATAGTACTATCAGGAAGAGTATTATAAAGAATTTAAAAAAGAACATAGTGGATGTAAACAAATAAACCGTAAAAGATCATTATATGGTGCATTTCGTGCCATTAACCAAAGAGCCATCACAGGTTTTTTGTCAAAGTAACGAGATGCATTTTATTCATATTTTATCTGACGAAGTGTCCCTAATTTAGGTATATGAGTTGGCTCACTGTCATTGGCATCCATTGAAGAATCTATTATGGAGTTTCTTACTGATACTGCAGAAGAATTTTTCAAGTTGTTACCAAGCTCCTTACGTTTAATTGGAGATATTTTTAATCTTCTTATTTTTTTATGTATAAAGTAATTTTTTATATTTTTAACTGTACAAGTACAATCAATTACTTTTTCTGTTGGCCACTTTATAAAAACTTCTATAGTAGCACCACATTCCTTACAGGAACCATAACACGACACAGATTCGTCCGGTTTTACTTGAGTTGAATTAAAACACCAAGTGCAGGGTTTCTTTGTTTTTTCCCATAATTTTTGTCTTATTAATTCAGCCCATCGGTAGCTTGGTAATGTCCACTTTTTACGGTATTTTGATATTGTGTTTGGGTCATTTCTCTTTACATATTTTTGAATAGGTTCTATATCTTTCCAAGAATGTATATCTAAGTAAAATTGTATTTTTTCCTGATTTACTGTATCTTCTTTCACGTCCTTATTTTTATTAATTGTTTCTAAACTATACTATCCGGCTCAGAAGTATTTTCGTCAAAAAAGTAATTATAATTAGTTTTCAGAGATATGTATAAACTTTTTACAGACATTTTATAGTCTAATTCTCTACTAATATCACCAAATATTTGATCACATGGTGACGGTAATTCACTGTTTTGAAATGCACTTTTGTACTTTAAAAACACAGTTTTCTGAATATTTAGGGCAACTGCGCTCTTCCTTCCCCTCTTCATGATAAATGGGTTAGTATTATAACAATTACAACGGGAAAATTATAATTAAATCAAATTGAATGCACTCAGTCAGTCAGAGCTCAGTTATCACAAACTGATTCTACACTCAAATTGTATATGCAACAAACGATATTTTTAGACCTACCTTCAATTTATTTATTTATGTTACCTACGCTGGACATTACGAACATCAAATAAAATGTATTATTAGCTAAGTAGGTATTTTTGTGTTTTTATATTATTCACACAGGTTTATGGTTTTAATGATGATGAGTTTTGTTAATAACTAAGTACGTACATTTGAGTAATATGTACATATCTACCCATTCGTCTTGAAGTTAAAATGATGTTAATAATGATGATGATGATTAATAGTATAATATAATTATAACTAAGCAAATAAAACTGGAATAACTAATCATACCAATTATATTTTTTATTACAACCATAGACAGAACCCTTCCTTCCTTACAAGTTTTAGATTTTAGCTCATAAAAATAAACTATAAGGTAAAAAATATTACATCATTTGAAGGTAGTAAATAGGTATTAAATATTCATCCTTACAAAATAGAAAAAAATTAGCCTACCTACTTGTCGCACTGAGTTATTAAACCGTCAATTTGGAGGGACCAATTTGCATTACTCGATATTTTTATAACGATAAATGTTTCGGTCAATCAAAATGAATATTACTAAGGTAGGATTAAGGTATTAAAATACTAGATAGGTAGAACAGTCCAGGGAGCTATGCATCAGTTTGGTCCCTCCATCTTGACATTATAATGTAAAGAAGTTTGTTCAAATATATGCGTAATGTAGAGGTAGCTAAAGTTATAGCAATGGTAGCAAATAGTAGATTAATGGTATTAATCATATACAGGGTGTTACATAAGGGTTATATCAACCCAAAGACACCCTTATCAGCTGGTCGACCAGAACCCGTTTCGATATGTGTCGACCGCCAAACAAGAAAAAAAAAACACCCAGAAAAAAACATTATTACCGAATAAAACACTCTTGTTTGAACAACACTAGCTAAAATCAGCTGATAAGGTCATCGACATCAAGTAAGTAGTACAAATAAAGCGCGCCTGTGAAAAACCTTCTCCCTCTTTCTCTCCTGGCAGGAAAATTTCGTCTCTGTTCCGCATCAAGGTCTGAACTTTTTTTTTCTTGTTTGGCGGTCGACACATATCGAAAGGCGTTCTGGGCAACCAGCTGATGGGAGTGTCTTCAGGTTGATATAACCCGTATGTAACACCTTGTATATATGTGTGACAGAAATCCAAGACTTGGTCCCTCCATCTTGACGATCACAAGTTGCCTGTAAGAGAACACTCTTGGTGAAAAGGCCGCCATTTGTACATACTAAATTGATAACAAGTTTCTGTATATTTATTGTATTGTATTGGTGTACAATAAAGCATATTCTATTCTATTTGGGGATAACTAAGCTACATAATTAGTAAAATTTCTTTTCAAAATCGGTTCAGTAGTTTCTAGATTTAATGCAAACAAAATCAAATCTATCCACTTTATAATTATAGTACAGAAAAAAAAATAGTTCCTCAGCGTACTGTGTACTTTAAAATTTAAATGACTGTCTTGTAATGTTTAATTTGTTGTTCCAGCATTTACCATTATGATCTCGATGGCTATTCGGCTGCTGGTCGGCCGTGGGCCTCAAGGCCATCCTCCAGCATTCGACGTGACCGGCATGCCGACTCTCTTTGGCGTATGTGTATATTCCTTCATGTGCCATCATTCTTTACCAGGCCTTATTACACCAATCAGAAAGAAATCACACCTCGGCTTACATCTCTCACTCAACTATGCAATAATAGCTATATTTTATCTCCTACTAGCTTACACTGGAGCGTTTGCGTTTGCGAATCTCAGTGACCTATATACCCTCAATTTCGTACCGGCGGATAATGAAAGTATATTTTTAAAAATCGTAGAATACTTCCTTGCATTGTTCCCTGTGTTTACTCTGTCCACCAGCTTTCCTATTATAGCTATTACTTTAAGAAATAATTTAAGAAGTCTCTTTTTGGACACATCCAATTTGGAAGATTACAATTTAATTATGAGAAAACTTCTATTTCCAGTAGTGACTGTAGTCCCACCAGTACTACTTACTTATTACCTTGAAGATATAAGTATTTTAATAGAGTTTACTGGATCGTACGCGGGAACAGGTATTCAATACTTTATACCCACTTTTCTTGTCATATCTGCTAGGCGTTACTGCGGGAATTTGCTAGGATTAGGCGTAATTAATCAGTATAGGAGCCCGTTTTACCACATAGCGTGGGCCGGGTTTGTATTGCTGTGGGCCGCTATGTGTATTATTTTGGTAACCGTTCATATGTTTGAAAAAAAATTATGACATTAGAATGTTAAGATAAATTTTATAGAAATGCTCAAAGTACATACGTATTACGCATAAGGAATTAATTGATGCTAATATTCTAATATGTGAATTGTCGTAATATATTTATATTCCATAGTCTGATTTGATGACAGATGAAAAAATACCCAAATTGTAAGGTCTTAGTTTTTTCACTAAAAAGTACAACGTTCCAAGTACAAAAAAATGTGGGTCAGAGACAAGGAATACCACCTACTTCATTAATTTACTCATGTCAAAATCTGACATTAAATTTATTTTTAATTCATGTAATTTACCGAATTTACCCTTTACCTTACATTCCAATCTCTATATTTGAAAAAAAAGTTAATATTTTTTTTTATTAAGTAACGACTAAAAATCAGAAAATAATATCTTGACCGAATTACCGATTGCATTTACATTTTATTTTGATGTATGTCATGCTCTACTAAGTATAATTAGAAGTAAGGAAAATAAGTTTTATCTCCTTTCATGTCGAAAAGTTCGAATTATGATTTCAAATTTGACATACTATAAATCTTAAGATTATGACAGCGTGGTAAATTAAAAATAAATTAAAACTTATTTTATGATACAGATTTTGTACAAGATTTTCTGCAAATCTGTATCATAAAATAAGTTTTAATTTTTTACACGACAATTTTTCTAAAGTACCTTTTTAAACACAGTGGGATAGAATCATAGTACATTATGGTAAAATGATACTAGCCATAGCATGCTAAGGTCTGTCGACCATACCGTCTTGTCGAGTGTTGCCTCCATGTTGTCAACAACTTTTTTAAGTTTGTGTTTGTCAAAATGTTTAAACTTATGATACTAAATTAAGTAGTGTATGAAACTGCACATAACTGGATATTAGAACACTCGTAGAATACTATAAAAACAAGTTAAAAATATGGCAAAAAATTTGCCATATATTTTAGAGTTTTCGAAAGTTTTTTCATATAATCTAAAAAATGTCACATGACATGAAGTTCAACATCATTTTAGAGGTCTTTGACCATGCTGAGTTGATTGCAGCTGGTCTTGAGTCTCTGACTATTACCGTTCTCGATTGACCTTGAGATCAGAGGTCATGTTCATTTCAAGGTCATGGTCAAGTTTATTTTCTGTTTTCGACTATGCTAAGTCGATCGACGTTTACACTAAGTCTCTAGCTCTTACCGTTCTCGAGTTGAAAGTTGTTCACGGACGGACGGACGGACGGATATTACTGTTGTATAAGAGATTTTCGTTTCGAAAACTCTAAAAAACTCGCCAGGGCTCGTTCCTCTGTATCCAACAGTTCCATAAACTACTATTTTCGTTAAGGGCCCAGATCGTGAAAATCACCAAAAAGAGTGTTACGATTTTTCATATTTAACCTATTTACATATGATTAATAACAACGATAATTTGTATATATTAAAATGAAAGACCAAAAATGATGTTAGTGCTAATTTTAACTCTTAAAACCCTGTAGTTGTTATATAATAAACGTCAACAAACGCACAAAATTGAGAAAAAATTCGAAAACCTGCCTTCGTATTTTTCAGATTTAACCCAATAAATCAACACAAATTGATAAAAAGAAACACTTTTTGAACACTGAAAAAGCCAATAAATATAACCATGTACTTTTTTTTGTACCTTTACAAACAAAGACTTCCCCTTTTAAAGCCCTAAAATCTAGATATGTTTTACGTAAATTCTCCATAGAAAAATGTATGCAAATTCAAACGCGTCCCGATAGAACGATCGTCGCAACTAATCGCCAGTGCGCCATAGAATTTCAAAGTGACTCCACGCGTGTCGGATGCTACAGCAAAATTACGTGTTGTGAATTTGTGTTTTTTGTGAAAAACTGTAAGTACAATATTTTTATAACTAATTTACTTTCAGTAAATAGAAAGTACCGATATAATGAAAGTCTGAAAGAAAACCATGATGGAACTAGATATAAATCGTAAGAAATACAAAATTATTTACTTTGTTGCGTAGGTCATTTTATGAACCTTGTAAAGTAGGTATCAATTCAGGCTTGAAACAATCAAAGCCCTGCCCACCTTATTTTCTCGAGATATGAACTGGCGGGGTATATAGTTCTCTGCACGACATACATAGATTTTTCAACATGATAAAGGCAATAGGTATCATAAACGTAATTGGTAATCGAGGGTCTCTTTTCGCAGGATAATTTGCTGAGTGCCATGCCAGCGAAAAGAAAATTTAGTACGCATTATAAAAACGTGAAAGCCAAAAGATCTCGGAATAAAATGTAAGTTCCTCCCTACTTATTTATTTACCTGCCTACTTGACTACGTCTTGTCCTAAATACCTAGAAAAAATTTACTAGATTTGTGTTAGTGTCAAGTAAAAATCCTAGTTTTATTACTTTTATTTGTGTGTATGCTTATCATGTCTTAGTAGTAATAATAATATAATCTATTTGCATTTTGAACAGGGTAGGTACATTACAAAGCAAATAGGTACAATGATTTAGATCGCCTGATTCAGACATATACCTACAACAGCATGTAAATATTGATTTGACATGTAATTAGATAGGTACACAATTAGGTATGTCAGTCTAAGAAGAAAAATTACAATGTCCAGTAGGTAATAATTACGTAATTTCAATATCTATATAAGTAATAAAGTCAATTTCTATAGGAACAATTTTCATAATAATAAATTTTATTACATAATATAGTATTAGTTTTCATATATTTATGTATTTCAAAGCAATGAGTTTGCTTACACTATTATTAGTTACAGTATTATTAGTTTTCATGTTCATCATGTCTAAATATGTGGAAGTGGAAGTAGGTATGTTTCCTATCAGAAATTGCACGGGCGCGCGCGCGCCGTGCTTGGCGTAGGGTTGTACAAAAATTACAAAATAAATAAAAAGTGGATATTGATGAATAATATTTCCAGTACTGAAAATGAATACGTAATTCTTGTAGACTTGTTACATAAATAAACAAACTAGCTAGTGATGGGCGAAGACAAAATCTCAGTACCTACAGTTTTTTTTTTGCAATATTTATTATTTTCATTGTGAGACAAACACATACTTCTCAATTACTTTCTCAAAAGAAAATTCACGTTCAAATCTCGTATTTTACCAAAATCAAGAATTTTTTTTGTAAAATATTATCTTTTACGCGACTGGTGTACGTATGTATGTATGTATACTAAGTAATATATCTTTGTGGCACGATAAGTTCAAAATTATTGAACCGATTTTAATGTTTTTAGTATCATTAGAATTGTCTTCTAAGCCCGAGTGACATAGAATAAGTGACGCCATAAAAAACCAATACGTATAGCGTAAAGGAAATTTATAATTTCTGTTCATCACGAACATAATATTGTATGAATTCTTTTGCACTTTTATATTTGTCTTCGTCAGTTATGAATATAAATAAATAAACAATAAAAATGTTAAAACCCGACAGATTAAAAAATGAAAATGTGTAATAAAAATAAATAACAACACCATTGTAATATAGCGTATTTAGCAGTCGGGGCCTATTTTTATTATTTTTGTAGTAGTATTTTTGTAGACCTGACACTCGTCGAATAGAACCTGTTGGGTTACTTCCAGCAATTGTTGGATGCGGATTAATGGACGCGGTAGAAATTTTAAGTAAAAGACTGTCATATCATTCTAGAAGTTTAATTCATAATTGCACAAGTAATATAGTTGAAAGTTTTAACGGAGTAATTGCCAAATTAGTTGGGTGTAAGCGTGTAAATTATTCTTCCCGTGGTTCTTATGCGGGCCGATGCGCAGCTGCTGTTGTGTCTTTTAATACTGGATCGATTCATAGTAAAACTCATGAAGTCATATTTAAATCTAGTCCTAATCCTTTGATCGCGAAAGTGGAAAATAGTAATCGTAGAAACCGTTTAATTGCTAAACCTAAATTAAGATTGAAAAAAAGCCACAGCGCTGTATCGAAAGACGCTCGCTATGGACCAAACTGCGAAAAACCTGATCTGAGTCCAGAATTATATGAGAAAGCCAAGTCATCTTTTTTAGTTGATTTAAAGTTGTCTTGTGCTGAAAGAGAGGAGCTTGAAAGGTCGACCCATTTGCAAAGAAGTAGTGCTGAGTGGATGAGTACAAGGAGAAAATTACTAACCTCATCATCGTTCGGGGAAGTTTGTAAAAAACGAGAGAGCACAAGTTGTGCTGCTCTTGTTTGTAAAATCGTTTATGGTAGTAATATCTCCAGTTTGCCTGCTGTACGGTACGGTATCGAAAACGAAGAAACTGCAATTAGACAGTTAGAAATTCAAGAGAATATTAGTATACAAGGTTGCGGTTTGTTCGTCGACGATCAATATGAATTTCTTGGTACTACACCAGATGGCATTTATGCAAACGGTTTAATTGAAATTAAGTGCCCACATTCTTTAGCTGGCATGACTCTTGATGAAGCAATGGCCAAACATACCTTTTGGGTTAAGGACAAGGCTTCCAAGGGTTATGTCATAAATAAAAATCATTACTGGTATTTCCAAATTCAGGGACAGCTACATATAACTAAAAGAAACGTTTGCATGCTTGGCATCTGGTTTGGTGCTACTGTACCTATGAAAGTTTATATTATGGAAAAGGACGGCAAATTTTGGAAGGAGAAAATGGAGATGAAATTAGTTAGATTTTATTACGATTGCCTCCTTCCAGAATTAGTTGATCCTCGGCAGTCACGAAGCATGCCTATTCGTGACCCGCCCAATGTCATAGAGGCTATGAAAGAGAGGAAAGAAAGAGCTTTACGTGTTTTGAAAGAGAAGAACGTCTAATGATTTTGAAAGAGACTGAGGTAACTTAACTACCCAGCCGGTCGATTCACGTAAACACGCCAGTTCAAAAGTCGTTTTAACTTAGAAACTTAGAAATCGCCTTTTGGTTTTCTGTTTTTAACGCACTTACTTATCTAGTCTTGGATTGTCATAAATCTTCCAATAGCTCAATTTCTATACAATTCCTATACGATTTTGAAGAGTTACCTGGTGTAAACCCAAGGTCCGATCCTAATGAAATTAAAATGTGACCACACGGGATCACCAGCTTTCAAATAAAAATAAAAAATCATCAAAATCGGTTCAAAAAATACAGCGAATTGAGAATCTTCTTCTTTTTTTAAGTCGGTTAAAAAGTGTGCGAAGTGACATTTTTAAGTCACTACGCACACCGTAGGGTTTTTATTACGTGAATCGGGCAGCTGGTAACATTTTCATTCTGATAGGTTTTGCAATAGCAATTGATTTTATCATCAAATTAGTAGAAATCAGAATTTGATCAGTAATCATTAAAATGAAAAAAACATTAGAAACTCTTAAACTCATATTTTGTTATTGTTTACTTTCGTTTAATTAAGTATATGAATAATTTATAAATTTCATGTTTGTTTATAACTAATTTTTGTACAATCCTAGCACGCTTTTTAGGTGGCGACTCATATTTTGTTTACTTTTAATTATATGAACCATTTTTATACTTGTGTTTCATTTATTGACAATTTTTTGTACAACCCTAGAAGATTTTTTAGATTGCGAGGTGATCGTAAGTTGAGTTTACGCAATAGGCACATTTCCTTGCGTAGATATAAACACTAGCGAGGAAAGGCTTGATGTTATTTCGACCGTACTTCCTACTGAATTTGCAATTATTTTATTGAATGAAAATTTTACGAAATAAGAATAAACTTTGGTAGTAAAATTACAAATAAATACATAGGTACTCGTAGTTGGAATTTTAGGTAAGTAGAATACAAAAAGGTCAGTCCGGACCTGCTCTTGATTGTTTATTATAAATAGAAAATCATAAAAATTGTGTCTCAAACTACTCTTATTTATTTATCTAGTAATTAGGATCATTTTATAACGAAAACTACTCTTGGAATATTTTACAAATAGGCAGTCGTTTATTTCCAATAATTCAACATTTTTGTTATGCTGTAAATATTCAACTTCAATAACAATAACTCAACGTGGAACGTTTGTCGCAAAACATTTTCAAAATCGCGCTCTCTGGGTCATTCACCCGCCCGTCGGATGATTCGGGCAACAATAGCGCTGCTGTCGCTCAAAATCGACTTTATCCGTGCGCGGCCTGGGCCCTTAATATATTTCGTAGATTAATTGTTAATTTAACGTAAGGTATGCTTTATTGGTCTAATCAAAAATATCGTAAGTATACGCATAAAATACCTACTGTAATTTCGATTTTTACTATGTTGGCTAATGATTGCCAATAGAGTAAAAGCTAGAGAGAAATATGGTTTTACAACCAAAAGTATTATATAACAGCCAAAAATAAAAACTGTTCAATATATTTGCATATTGATATTGCCAATGCTTCGTATTTATTAATATTTGTGATATTATTTAGGCTCTCAGAATCAATATTTATATTTATACTAATAAAAATGTTAGGTACCTTTAGTTCCAAAGACTAAAGAATCAACTATTATATACCATTAATTTTGCATGTTATTTTTTTATTTTGCCGTGGTTGAGGGGCTCGTGTTCTAGTGGTAACCGACAATGTTAATACATTGCAAAGGTTAAGCAACATCCACTCTGTCCGGTCTTAGGATGGGTGACCATTTCTTAAAACATTGAGACCCCTCCGTGCCTCGGAGAGCACGTTAAGCCGTCTCGGTCCCGCTTGTCATACGTACATCTATGGCAGTCGTTAGGGGTCAGATGGCAGTCGCTTCACGGAAAATATCGAAGTTCAGCCGAATCGCAGTTAGACTGGAAAGCCGACCCCAACTGCGTTGGGAAAAGGATTTTTTTATTTAGTCATTTTATTTGTTTGAGTTGTACTCGGCATACTGTGCATGACATTTAGTTTTTAACAATTTTTTTTTATTATTTAATCTAGTAAGATTAAAAATAAAACTTAACGCACACGATTGCATAAAAAACCATTTAAGAATTTTTCGGTTTTTTGTATTCCTTTATAGGCATTCTTATTAAATTTATGTTATTTTCGATAAAGTACAAACATAATACTTACAGAATTAGATAATTATCTTATATAAATTATGGACACGATATTGTTTTATCTGTGCCAGATACATTATTTTTGTATCTTTTAAATTATATACAACTTTTCTTAATTAAGTACATATACTTACTATTTTAAAATACTAGTCTATTACATTTCAAAAAGGTACTGGCGATTTTTTTTATTAAATAATTAGATTATATTATTGTGTTCGAAGGCAAAAGTCCCGGAAGTTTCGGTCTCAGTCGATTAAGTGTAACCACAAGAACATTTTGGGTGAACGGAAAAAGCTTTAAACACTCTAGTCCTTCACATACAACGTATGCCAAGCGACGTGGGAGACAGCGACACACAGGTCCTACGTCTTACGACGTCTGACGTTTACATGATTTACGCGTAAACGTGTGTGACAACGTCGTACGCGTGGGATAGCATGGGAACACGTGACTCTGGTGGCGCGTAAGACAGCGTGGTGAATGACCAGTGTGTTCGTTACCATACACATTGTATATGCCAGATCCTGTTCAGATTATAATGTGTGGTGTACGTCGCATGTGAAGGATGACTTTGACCGTCCCTTAAGAGTACGACCGCTTCGGTTTCATTAGACTTATAAAATTAATATATGGAACCGGTTGTATCGCAGGAAACTTTGATCTCGTGATCCAATTTACATTCTTTGGATTTTTCTGCAATATTATTAGTCGACTGCGATATTATTGGGTTGAATAACGAAGACTAGTATAATGCTCAACTAAAACGAACCTACAGAAATACTGAATAGTCAAATATGTCACAATTGCACAAAAAATTGATAGTCAACATGCAGTTCAGTATTTTTGTTGTTTAAATAACTATCCTTGTATTTGTTTTTGTAAATAGTTAAGGATACATTTATGTAGTAATTATATAAACAAAAACCTTCCTCAAGCACCACTCTATCCATTGGTGAAAACCGCATCAAAATCCGTTGCGTAGTTTTAAAGATCTAAGCATACATACGGACGGAAGCGACTGTTTTATAATATGTAGTTATAGTGAAGTTATAATATAATAAAAAGCTATTAGTACCTATAACAAATCTTATATACACCGAACATTGTGTAGATTTTCTATTTTAAATAATGTGAAATAATAATAACTATATTTTTATTATCAGGATATCGACAAAGATTAAGATTTTAGGTGACAAATGAAACAGTAACATGACAATTAGGTAGAAATTTCTATAATCAAAATACCGCTTCGGTATGCTTGAGGCTTTGTTAGCCCTATGTTCGGGGAGCGCGCTTTCGACTGGGCTGGGCTAGCCTTGAAATATGACTTCATCGAATTTATAACCTGATAAGACGGCCTTGGTATTTGACTACTTTATTGTCATGGCGCTATATTGTCACCTAAAATCCTTTTCCTTGCTGATTCCGATAATGCCGGGCCTAACTAAGGTTTTGCGATTTATATTGTAAATGTAAGTAATTAAAATGTATAATACTAATAAGTATCTATGTCATCTATTCGTGCCAAAACGATTGTTTTTTTTTTAACTAGCTGAACCTGCGGAATTCAGCTAGTACTCCGCCCGCGTTTTATAGTTTTTTCGTTCCCGATTGTAACGGAACCACATTACCAGAATTAAAAGTGTGTAGGTGTATTTCAGATAGGCAGCGCCCGGTGACGTTTCGTATTTGTGCTTCAAACGATTCGATGACGTCATACTTCTAGCCTAACCGTGATGTTATAGTACCGCAATAGTGTGCTCCCCAAACATAGGGCAAACGCCACTGGACGCATCCTATCTGAAATTTACTATAGTGAAAAAAAATTCTGATTCGGTTAAGTATTTCTAAAAGATTATCGACATACATTTAACAAACTTTTACTTCTTTTTACATAATTTTTTATACTCGTCGATGTACATAAAAAAAAATATTGTTAACGGAATTGTTTTGATTGCTTATTACTGTGATAGGAATACAATAATAATTGAAGTCTTCAGAAATAATATATTTTTTAATAAGTAAATAAATTATTAATATATGTGCAATATATTTGGTGTATTTATTTTTAGTATGATAAGGGGTACCCCACCAAGACCCACTGGACTCATGTCTATCGGAATGTTAGGCGCGGTACTGCGTTTTATAAGAGATGATCATCTGTCTATCCAAATACTAATTATACTGTACCAAATTTCAAGAAAATTAGTCTGGCTGTTTTTTCATGACCCCTGAACAAACTTAAAAGTTTTTATATGTAGAGGTAACTTGAGACCATTGGTATTTATCACATTTACCCTAGACTGATCCCTCTTTAGGAGAGCGCGGGATCGTGTCCCACTTAGATGCTATGTTATTTCAACTATAGGGCTCTCATCGTCTCGCTGCCGGAAAAGACCAAGCCAATTGAAGCTCAATCTCCTTGGATATGTGTCCGTAGGATTGTAAAAACACTCGCATGATTGATCGAATAATTGTAATTACTGACGATTTAAAAAGAGTGGCCTTGAGTTTTGAACGATTCTTTCACAGATTCTACCTTTAAAACTCAGAATATCACCGTTATATTGTAAACATCGTCAGATTACAAGCAGCCTTGGAAGACTAACAATAAGTGCAGTTACAGTTCGCGAGGGATAAGCTGAGCTTTGCATTTGTGTGAATGCAGTGTACGTGACCTCTTTTACACACAGCACACAATGAGTTTTTACTCTATTTTTCGTGGTTACTCAATGCAAAGCTCGGCTTATCGCTCGTGAACTGTACTTGTAGTCACGGGCTAATATCCGCAAGTCCACGTCTAGTGCGCGGGTTTTGCGTGGCTCGTGAACTGTAGGTACTGGCAATTAGAAAAGCGTGAACGTGATTTTTTACAGGTGGAGTGTGTGAGAAAAGAACCGGTCGGTCAAAAAAAAGGGCTACTTTTCCAATCATTCTATCAGTCATGCGAGACAGATATACTCGTACTATAAAATAGATCCCGGACTGCCGAAATTGTACGTAGATAACATCCGTTCTGTTGGAATTGAAGTTCGGATTACATACAATGGTTTATTGATTTTCTAGTATACGGTGCCCGGTTACGGCAATAGACTTGGCGTACGTGGGACTAACAAATGTGTGGATTTCTAGCTAATAAACTTCTACCTATAACGCCTTCGAGGATCGTATGATGTGACACTGTTCAACATTATTCAACACAAGAGAGTATGTGACGACATTATTGAAGCTAAGTAATTGTCGACTGTACCTTAGTCCGTTTTCAATGAAGAACTCTAAAACTTCTTTATATAAACATGAGGTCAATATACGATATGGATCAGTTTTAGATAGGTAGGTACGTCTTCAAGCACCGTTAGTTTCACCGTTATTCTAATCTCGGTTCATCGTGTTCGCGGTTTATGGAGCGTTACGCTCTAATTGTCGAAATACAACTATAGGTACCTACCTACACAATGTTTGAGATTAAAATAATAAGATTTATTATTATTAGCCTATGTGTTTTAATTAAAGGTGCCAGCAAAATACTTCAATTGCAAGAAATCACCCTTTTGCAAGTATGAGTTACAATAACAAGTTGCAAATGTATTTCATATTGCAAATCCAGTGGCACAGGGCGGAACGGGCGGAATAAAGGATTTGTTGATGGCTTGTGGAAAGAATAGACGCTATTCGTGTATTTCCGGGCTAGTGGGGCGTGAGACGGCACGCGTCGCAGCCTCGCAGCCTGCCTCGCTCCCAACTTCTTGCGAACACGCGATGCCTCCGTGACGCTTTGTTTTATATCAAGTGTTTCTAAATCTTATAATAGGTACTGTACATAAATATTGTCTTGTTATACCTTCAACTATTATGACAGCTAGAGAAATGCTGTGAAAGTGATTGTATCGTCGCTGTCAATTCAGTGATGCTTGAGCCTTCAGGTATAAGATGGTGTTGTATTACTTACCTTGGTGGCGCAGTGGTATGAGTATGCGACTGCCGTCCCTGAGGACCCAGGTTCGATTCAGGGTCGAATCAAATATTTGTGATCCACAAATATTTGATTCGGAGTTTGGGTGTCTTCTATGTATATGTATTTATTTAGAAATATATAAGTATGTTTATCAGTCGTCTAGATCCCATAGCACAAGGTTATATTAGCTTGGGCTAGATGACGTAGTATGAGAATTTTAAAAAATAATAAAAAAAATTACTACTGGTAGTAACACAAACTAGGGGATTTCCGGCGGAGAAGTCCATGCGAATGAATAAAATAAAAACCGTTTCTAATTTTTACATTATTTTATTAGGCAACAACAGTTTTTTTATCATCAGTACCAATTTGCTTTTGTTTGTGCTCGGAAAATATCCAGGGACGTCTTACAGTGAGTGCATCCGACTGAGCGGGACTAAAAACTATTGTTATTTAAACGGGACAAGTATTATACAATACTATTCAGAAAAGAATATTATTCAAGTGTTGAAGAATTATTTATTATTATTTTATATAATTATACATATAGTTGTCACTTATACACAAGCGACAAAAGCCTTCCATAGCTGAATTGACTTTGGCATAATGTTCAGTGTATTTGTGCTACGCCGCCGCTGAGCCAACGGGAGCCCTAAATAACACTATCAAGCAATATCAATGGGCAAACTTCATTCTAAAATTATATTTCGATAGAAAAAAATTAATCTAAATTTAGAAAATATATATCACTAAAAGCGCCAAATTAATGGACATCACATATTTTTTTTACACAATTGGAAAATATCACCATAAAATGGAAATCAATCTTTTGTGACGTTTTAGAGCGTGTAAAGGAAATAACAAAACAACAGTCTACTCGCACTTACCTAACTGTAAATTCATTAATTGCAATTTATTGGTAACTAGAATGAAAAAAATACAACAACTATATATCTATAGATACAACATACTATATATCTATAGATACAACATACTATATATCTATAGATACAACATACTATATATCTATAGATACAACATACTATATATCTATAGATACAACATACTATATATCTATAGATACAACATACTATATATCTATAGATACAACACTGATCTACAATGTTTCCTGAGCGAGTGAACTATCTTTAACAACTGTCCTATTCTCATCTTACCCAATCATATTTTCCATACTACAAAACAAAAATAATCAAATAAAACTAAGAAAAAACTATAATTACATAAAAATGAGCGAATGCAAATATATTTTTTTACACACATACATAAAGTAAACATTGATGAGATACTCGTATTACTCGCATATAGCATTCCCTAATATTGATAAATAGCTTCCGTTCAAATATTTAAACAATATCTGAGTTTGGGAACAAAACGTTCTACAAGACATTAACATTAAACCCGACATGTCTCTAACGTACATTACAATACACAGTACAACAAGTTGAGTAGCAAACATCCGATATAAGACAAAAACCTTAACCTCGGTACAAAGCACAGAGTAGAACAAACGGAACAGAGTTTCAACTTAGAACAAACGTTGAAATCACAGAGACTGGAAACGATTACACACACGCGCACATCCAGTGAACAATCTTAGTACTTAATACGACGCACGTTGTTTGAGTGCAGTTTTTTTTTAATTAATTTTAAATTAGGACGCTGTAACTCTGTTCCGTTTGCTCTACTTTGTGGTACAAAGTATGCAATTTTCAATAAGAACCTACATGTTATAATCTAAACATTACAACGTCGAGTGTAGAATTAAAAAGTAGACATTACCTCGTAACAAATAAATAATATTAAACTACGCATTAATAAATCTATTAAACACATCGTTCGCACAAGAATGGAACGGTTTAGAATTTATTTATCGGTAAATTTAAGATTTTTTTAAATAGAGGAACGGTCGACGGCGATCACGATAGATCGCGAGTCTGATCAATACTAGAAAAAAATACATCACAATAAATACTATACTATTGAGATTAGGTCGGCTATAACGTGGAGGGAGGGGCTGTGATGTCGTGTCGACGTAGTGCTGTGCGGTACGAGTCTAGAGACGAGCGGAGGGTCAGACAGAACCCTCGCGAGGCCGGCACTAGCGGGTACTCCGGCCCCGAGCCTTCCACGAACGTGTCTGCGTGCGACAGCGTCACGAGCTCCTCGAGGCGTCGACACAGAGGAGCGGCCGCACTCCGCATGTGAGCGAGTATCTCTGAGCGGAACGGCTCCGGAGGGTTCACCAACATTTTAGTCATGGATTGTACAAGCTTCAGTAACACCATCTCGTTGTACATGCGGGAATTTTCTCTGCCCTGTTGTGTACCTGTTCATATTTTTAAATTATATTATGATTTGTCGCTGGTTTGAATTTTATCCAATATTATTTATTTTTCGAAATTTATATTGTAGTAAGAAAAGGAGATTTAAAAAAATATCACAATTTCATTGCGCATGTAAAGACTACCTCGGTGGCACAATAGTACTATGTACGGACTGCCACACTCGAAGTCTCGGGTTCGATTCCCGGGTCTGGTGGATAATGTATAATTCTCTTTAGAATTTCATCCAGATAATTATCCCAGAGCCTGGACCTTGTGCCCGGTAAATGACAATAGGCTCGCCCCCTATTACATGGGACCTAACATAGCTGGCGAGATGTGGGTGTGTTTGCACACCTCTGCCTACCCCTTCGGGGAAAAAGACGTGATGCTATGTATGTATATGTATGTAAATCTAAAATAGATACCTTATTGTTAGGTGTACAAAAAAAAATATTCCGACTACTTATTGTTATAAGATATACCTTCTTTAGTTCTTAATACGAGTGACTATAGTATATTCCAAATAGTTTGAAATAAAAGGTTCTGCTCATTTTTTATTGTTGTTTTAGGTGTCAATGACCTTTTATCTCAATCCATTTTAAATAGGCTACAAATCGTTTTTAAAGTATGTATAAATTAATGAATAATTAGTCACCCTTCTGTTTCTCGTAGCCGGCCTCATTGAAGTATGGCTCAGCGTTCAGTATAAGCCCTTGTAGTGAGACGATCACTTGAAGCAGCGAGCTGTCCTTGCCCCACACTTCTACGCCTCGACCTGACCACGTGCCCAGCAGCGACACACACACCTACATACATACATTCGATAGAATAAGGCTATTATATTTTTTGTATTTCAAAGCAATGAGTTTGCTTAAACTATTCTTAAAATATATGGATTTGGTAAGGATTCATCTATAAATTCAGTGTTTAAATATCGTTGTAACACGATACACTGGTACCGTCAGTTCGGTAGAACTGCGGTAGGTGGATCCAACGCTAACCTTAATAGCGCGATCTAGAAATTATGAATATGATATGAAGCAAAAATTCGATGTCGTCGGTAGGTAGTGGTCATCGTAGCTCAGTTGGTCAGAGCACTCCCCCTGTTAGGGAAAGGCCGTGGGTTCGAGTCCCGCAGACGACATCAGTTTTTGTGATTTATTTATAATTTCTTTCTTAATATTTTAAGGCAATTATATTACTGAACAAGGGTTATGATACTAGACCACGACTTGTGAAGACTCGAATAAGAACCAACCGTTTTATGTTAGGTCATACATAACGTAGTACATGATTATTAGCTCGTTTCGAGGCAATGTTGAGTGTCACTTACTATGCAGTTAACATATCGTCTGTGGCCGGGCGTCTCTGGTATTTCCAGTGGCCCGGCGGACTTTGGCCACCTGTGTGGCCTCTACGGGGGTTTTAGTCGGGATGAGAATCCCGCGTCGTTGGGGTAGGGTTTTATCCCGCGTCGGTGAGTGAACCTGGTTGCGTGACCCTTCTATAAGGTAACACATTATCATAATACGTCTTTACCCCTGGAAGGATAGACAAGAAACGACTGGACTGATGTTAACGAGACTTTCACTGGCATATAGCTGATGTTATAGTAACTAAAGCTATTTTTTGTCCTAGAAATGTGTTCCCATGGGAATTAGGAACTTAGAAAATTATTCGACGCGGATAGAAGCAATGGGCTACATATAAAATTTTGCGTTTTTATGTGTCCATTCCACATAATGAACGGAAAATCAGGAGCATTTCTAGCGCTCGAAAATGACACAGCGCAGATCTTGTCGTCACTAGGCAGATCTTGCCGTGATTCATTTCCCGCCCTAATCATGCGATAGCTGCTATACGTTGCTAGCCAATCAGAGATGTACATTCACAATAGAATCAATCATTCAATTTCGAAATTGTAATTGTTTATAGAAAACCAAATATGCAGGCAGCTGTTTATTTTAGAGATTATTTTTCCGGTCACTGATTCCACATATTTACGACACTGACAGTCAACGCTCGGCAGTAAGCACTGCGAAAACAAGTCGTGCGGTCGCAGCCGGCTTGTCTCTGTTTTCTACAACTACCCACTACTGCTAACTCCATTTTGAGTTTGTAGTCGAGATTGGAATGGCACCTTAAGTTAATTAATGTGGAATAGTAAACAGTTTCTTCCTTACCTTGCCATCCTCATACAAGTTGGGATTGAGCCTATCCGTGCAGTACGAGTGGTAGTGACACAGCGGCGGCGCCCGCGGGTATTCCCCGCCGAGTTGTACGTCGAACACGAACAGACCGCCCTCGTACGGGGTCTTGGTGGGGCCCGCGATCATTAGCGATAGCAGGTCGATGCGATTCTCGTACCCACGTACCCATACCTGCAAATTTATATTTGTCAATATTTTAATATATCGAAATATGTATAAATTATAATAAATCTGTAGAAGTGAAAATTCTGTACATTGAAAATATCAAAAAAATAAATGGCAGGGGGTGTTACTAGACCGACACCGAACCCAAATGTGATTAAAAAATTTTTGTCTGTCTGTCTGTTTGTTCCGGCATCACGCAAAAGTATATACAATAAAAAACAAACTTAATTTTGCGGTTTGATCCCTAGACCCGATTATTGTACTAACCGCAAATAATAAGTTTGTCGTAGGTTACGTCACCCGCAGTGGAGTTCACTAAGGGGCGCTGCACACGGCTAAGATACTATTATATTTTATCTTAAGATACAATATCGCTCAACAGCTATACATAATAAATCAGTAACTGGTGATCAAGAAAGCTATAACACGCAGGCGGAGCTGCGGGCAACAGCTAGTGTATAAATAAAATTAAAATCATCAGGTACTGATAAGCCACCGATGAGGTGTTTCATAGCTTTGAACTTTTGCGTCATTGAGCTCCCTATTTCTAACTAAAGCGCTCCATATACTAACAGTCCACGAGGGAGATCCGCATGTCAGTTAGTTGATAAGGTTGAAGTTGGCCAGAAATTCAAGTCCTTACAGAACGATATCAGCCGGTGGACTGCAGACGATAATGTTAGCGTGTTTAAGCCCGCAGGCTGCAATGATGCGGGAATGAAAAATAAAATGATCAC
Source organism: Nudaria mundana (assembly GCA_963556515.1). Lineage (NCBI taxonomy): Eukaryota > Metazoa > Arthropoda > Insecta > Lepidoptera > Erebidae > Nudaria > Nudaria mundana. The sequence goes on from OY748294.1 coordinate 18,082,576, forward strand.
TATGACTTTATTTAAACGAATAATGAATATTTTAAAAATCTATACTTACACCAGGAGGAAGATCGCTTTTGAGTAATTTAATCTCCCTCTTGACTGCAGAGTAGAAGGTCCTAGGTTCAGAAGGCTGTAGCATAGACAAGCTGAACCTATGACCGGCTGGGGCGGACTCCAGGATACAGAACCCTTCACCGCCACAGTCGTCTGTGGGCGATGACGGTGGCAGTATGTCTATCGGCTCTGGGTCTTCGGTAACTTCCACTGTAGCTAGGGGAGCTATTTCACTTGCCGCTGTGAAAGTTTTAAAACTATATATTTAGTTCCGTTCACGAACATCTATGGCAGTCGTTAGGGGTAGTTGGAGCCCTAAAACAAAAATCCTCGCGGTCTAACTACAGAACTTCGATATCGCCCATGGGTTGTGGAGGTCAGATGGCAGTCGCTCAACGGAAGACATTGAGAATTGCAGTTAGACTGGAAAGCCGACCCCCAACTAGGTTCGGAAAAGGCTCGGTGAATGATGATGTTTAGTTCCGTTCAATTCTGGATTACTGTCATTTATGATAGTTTTCATGTGTGATGAACCTTCTTTGTAGTTGTGAATTTAACAGACATACATACATCACACCTATGCCACCGAAGGAGTAGGCAGAGGAGCATTACACACCCACACTTTCCCAGTAATCTTGTCCGTCTTACGTAATAGGGGGTTATCTATATCACTATAAAATATTTAAAACAACTCTGGGATTCAAACCAAAATTTCCACAGCCAGGACAGATGTTACATACCACGGGCGGTGAATTTGGAGCAGGTAAAAATGATATCTATGTTAAATGATAAATACGAACGCGCCCGTACACGATCAATGTCATCCTTTTCCCGAATGCCATAAATATTATTTCATTTTAAAACCGGGCAAGTGCGAGTTAGACTAACGCACAAAGAGTTCTGTACCAAAACGGCAAAAAAAATCACGTTTGTTGTATGTATTTGTTGTTATAGAGTCAGGGGTTCCCAAACTTATCTTGTCTACTGCCCACTTTGATACACTTTTACATTACATACTACTACTATTTAAATTGAATATTTGAGCTTCTTCACGACCTTAATTGAAATCAGTTATTAATTTAGGTGAAAAATTTTTAATTATCGGTCAAGAGGTTGCTGAGAAACGAACATTCGAACATGTTACATTTAACCTGCTCCATGGGAGCTCAATTATTTTTAAGCGCCCCCATTTTATTTACCTACTTAAAAACCACTATAACTTCAAATGAAGAGTGCGCCCTGGTAAGCGCTGGCGTCCCCTAGCGACACCGACGATTTTTATTAATCTTGGTGAATACAAGACATTTTTGAAAAAAATCTCTAAGAATACTAGACACAGGAATTTGCAATTTTTTGAGATGTATGTTGTGTATTTTATGTAACGTAAGAAGTAACCAAACTTTGGATTATTGTCTAAAGTGGCGACTTTTGATAATACTTCAAAGTTTTTCTGGGTCTTACCGCCCCCCTTTAGGCCTGCAGTGCCCACAAGGGGCGTTATCGCCCACTTTGGGAAACGCTGTTATAGAGGCAACAGAAATACAAAATCTGTGTAAATTTAAACTTTGTAACTACCACGATTCATGAGATTCAGCCCAAGACAGACGGACGGATGGACAGCGAAGACTCAGTAATAGGGTGTCCATTTTACCTTTTGGATACGGACCCTAAAAATTAAAATAGAATCACTGTATAAGGTTAGTACTTACGTGGTTCATCATATTTAGGTGCAGACTCAGTAGTAATATCTTTAACTTCACTGTCAGCCGGTGGTTTCTCTTCACTCTTTTGATCGTGGTCCGTCAAACTGACCACCAACGCACCATATTGACTATAAAAAGTTTAATGACAATTAATAATTTGAAACAACTTTTTATTGGTACAATTTCCGTCTTAAGATACTTATGGTTGGATGAGGCAAGAATTTATTATACAGGGTACAGTACCCGGCGATAAATATTGCACATCGACCTTTAGAGAGAGACAATCGGTTAATTTCGGTTTCGTAGAGCATTATCTCTGTCGCACACTACCTATGTGACGTTTCGTCAGTCATAATGTGAACATGTTTTTTATTTTACCCGAACCTAAAGACAACACTTATAGAAAAATTGGTGTATTTTATACAAAGAATAAAAATAATTATTAAAAGAAGCAAATCATAATTGTTTTAACAGCTCCTAATAGATACCGGACTGTTTGTATTTCGTGCGACAGAGATAACGCTCTACGAAGCCGAAATTAGCCGATTGTCTCTTTCCAAAGGTCGATGTGCAATATTTATCGCCGGTTCTGTAGTAATGAGTCTATTGAAAAGAATGGTCGTACTTTACTTCCCAAGTAACTGGAAACCTATGTTTTACTATAAATCTTTGCAACAGTATATTCTATGTAGCAGTACGTTATTGGAATAATTAGAACTCCTAATGAAATTAATGGGGACAGGCAGGTTGCGTACGACACTGCCAAACCAGTACATGTAAAGCGTAAATATCTACATAGAAGTCAGTTTTACGGTTATTATTTAGATAGTGAACGATAAAATAACATAGAAGCATTTCTAGAGCTCGAAAATTATACTGAAATTGTGCTGTAGTTAGACAGGTCGGGCCATGAAGGTGTTCGATTGTTGTGTAGCCGACCTGCACCAATCATGCGATAGTTGCTATACGTTGCTAGTCAATCAGAAACCAATATTTTTTATCGTAATAGTAATCGTTGTTCATAGAAAACAAAATACATATCGTGACACCGTTTATTTTAGAGATTTCGTTTGAAGTTACGCTTCTATGTTTTTTTTGTTCACTGGGTTTAATAGCCAAAGTCTATGGTAGAGTTAATAGATGAACTAATGAACCAAATTACTGCATTCAATCTGAAGTTATTATTCAATTTTCTTTTTATATTTGACGGTAATTGTACCAATGTATTGTAACATATACATTTAAATGACATACAACATAATCGAATCCATTAAATACACATCACCAACCAACAGCAGGACATGCATACCATTTAGTATATATAGATAGGATTAATACAACATTTATGATAAACAAATAAGTATAAGTTTTACATAACATCGTTGGGGTTTTTAAGTTACCGAAATCAGAGAAATTAGGTTACCACTTTTTCGTAAGTAAAAAAAAATATATAAAAAAGAATCAAAATTACTAAACTGCAAAGCTGAAAAATGCTAAAATTAAAAATGGCTGATAGTGAATTACGAAAATAATTTTACCTACAGATATCTATAAAATATATTTGTGCTAATTGCTAAGTCAGTATTGTTATAAAGGTTTTGAATTTAACGTGCATCAAATTATTGCACAAATTTCTATACCTACTTACTACAAAATTATATAGGATAAATTGCGTGCTAAAGTTAAATCCTGTATTTACTAATGATTAATTGTTTGTATATTTCCCTGTAAAATCGCAAAGAAACGAGGACGGGGCGTGTGTTAACCCTTAGATAATTTAAACCACGCAACCATTTTCATGAAGAAATGTAAGTAATTCTTGAGAACATAATTATTTGCTCTTCTAGAACGATAACCTTTATTCTTGATGAAACAAAGTTACATACTTACATACATACAAAAACGAAAAAACTACAGTTTTGTTTCATATTTTTTTATATAACCTACACTCATGTATGTTCTCCGATAACTCGACGATGTCTGAACCAATTTAAAATATTTTTGGCTTGGAAGGGTATTTGATTTGACGGTTCTCTATACTTTTAACGAAGGATATATACAGTGGCTGTTAGTTCTAAACGATAACTACAAAATTCAAGTCATGCGTTCAGTACTTTAAAGGCGCGATTCCATAAGGGCAGCTTTGCATGCAAGTGTGCTGTTTGACATTTGCAACTTGTATACACGTTGTATACAACTTGAACAAACATGTATACAGTTAGTATTAGAATGTTTCGATATTTCGGCACAGTAGCAAGCGCCATGATCACGCAGGAACCAACATTACAAGGTAAATATCCCCATAATTTTAATACGAATGTAAACGATCATGATATTTTAAATAACTTGTATGTATACACGTTTGTTCAACTTGTATACAGGTTTGTTCAATTTGTATAAAAGTTGCAAATGTGATGTCATACTTACATGCCAGACTTGCATAATGGAATCGCACCTTAAAAATAAACAAACATCATCCAAACGATACAACACAAATTACACGATACATATGAACATAAAATGAAAAGTAAGTGATCAAAAGCTGATATATTATATACATATATTTTACAACACAAAAGTTATTGAATCATTTTCAACTGAGCATAAAACACTGGGTTAGGTTTTTAGAATGATTATCCATGTTACAGTTTTATTGTTACGAATTCCCACGGGAAAACATAACGGGGATAAAAATTCAGATTTTTTTCTATCTAAGTGCTAATTTTTATCAAACTCTGTTCAACAGTTTAGACGTGATTGAGTAACAATCAACCTACCTGAATTTCATTCTAAAACCTATTCTATCACACTGTATAAATTTCACGTTTTTAACTCTGTTTTATTCACACTTGTATATTTGTACATAAGAGTAACAGATATATTAAAAAAACAAAAAAAAGGACTTTAATATACTCTACACATTCAAACATACAAAACCTTGATATGTATGTACAAATAGTAGTCTTGCATGCAAGTATGACGTCATGCAAGCATGTATACAGGTTTGTTCATGTTGTATACAACTTGTATACATGTTTGGTTTAGCACTTTGATTTGTATAAAATAAATGTATACTTGCATAATGAAATAGCGACCTTAGTTAGAGTGACTTCTAACAGGCAACCTTTGTATAGATATGAGTCAGAAGAAACTTCAGATGAAAATGATTTAATAGTAATAATATACAACAATAATGTAAACATAAAAGGCATGTAAATAAAAACAATAATTGTAGGCTCACACTGAAAAGTGGTAGAGTAACTTCTCCTCAGACGCGTTTCGTTTCATCATAAGCGTGTTTAAGAAATCGGCCAATTCTTGAGGCCTTCTCCTGCGAAACAAATTGTAAATATTTTACTGTACTGTTCTTGATGTATACTTGACACTCCTTTATGCACATTAGTGTGACACCTTTCTGTTGTGTTTGGAAAGAAGTAAGGCTTTTGGAGTAAATAAATTTTAAGTTGGTAAAAAAAAATATAGTTATAACAATACACATTACAAATACCGTGAGGAAGATTCAAAATTTATAAGTAAATAATTTTTAAGTCATTGTATAATTCATCATGGTGCCGTCACTCCATGGTAAACAGTCTCACGGGGATATCTGCTGCCAATATAAATACAGTAAAGGCACTATTCCATATACAAAGCTGTATGCAAGTTGTATGAAATAATATGTGACATGCCATGATGTGCATGCAAGACTTGCCTAATAGAATGGCGCCTTGCTTGATACAAATTTATAGAAAAAATAATTGGCTGAAAATGTTTTTTTTTTGTTAGATCTAAAATATGTTCAACTTTATACAATTTTTACTTTGTAACTGTGGACCCATTTATCGACTTTTGAATCTCCTCCTTCGTTGAAAACGAGGAGATTCTCAATTCGTCTGCAATTTTTTAGGGGAATTATAAAACGATCGAATAATATTCTATCCGTGCGACCACATTACTAACTGAGCGACTAGAAATACAGAGAGAGCGACTAAATAAAATGGGTAGGTTAAGTTAGGTTAAAACTGTGACCTCCTACGCACGAGCCGAGCGAGCGAAGCTAGCGGTGCCACGGCAGCGGCCGGCGAGTGCCAGAAACGACTTGCATCGCTCAAATGTTATGAGTCGCTCACTTAGTAATTTCTCGTCACTCGCAGTCAGTCGCTCACTTAATTATTTTTGACACTTAAAACTTTATTTTACGGTCACCCGTTTTAATACTACCCATTCTCTTATGTTTGTTACCTCATAACTTTCGACTGGGTGAACCGACTTTGAAAATTATTTTTTTAATTGAATGCTAATGCTTCCCGAGTGGTCCCATTCCGGTAATATTAAGTGGTTTTTTTCACGATTTAGAATTTTTAATGTTTTAATTTCAAATATATTATTATTTTAGTGATAAATGAGCAATTGGAACAGAATCTTACCGGCTCACTTCGGCGTGCGCTTTGACAAGTTGTGCGTGTATCAAGTTGCATAGTTTGTAGCACACGTTGCGACTGTTGCCTTCGCCGTCCATCATTTCGCCGGACGCTACAAACGATATGGAATTTATAACATTAACTATGTTAAGACAATAAATAAATCATAATCAATAATCACCTACTCCCCCATAATAGGGGACGAACCTATTGCCGTTTATGGGGAACTTTTATCTTTATCAGACTCGGCCGTTGATCGAATGAGGTTTTTTTAATCCTTAAATTACGTACTACTATGATTTGGTACACTTCAGATATAGGCACAGACACAAACCACACCTTTATCCCCGGAGGGTAGAGAGAGGCGCTTATTAAGCTTAAAACACACTGGTCCTTCACACACGACGTATGAGACAGCGACACACTGGTCCTACGTCTTACGACATCTGACGTTTACATTATCTACGCGCTATGACGCTTTAAACGTGTGTGACAGCGTCGTACGCGTGGGATAGCATGGGAATACGCGGCTCTGGTGGCGCGTAAGACAGCGTCGTGAATGTCCAGTGTGTTCGTTACTTGTATAGGCCAGATTCTGTTCAGACGTCATAATGCACGGTGTACGTCGCATGTGAAGGATGAGTTTGACCGTCCCTTTACACCCATTTTTCTTTCGCTTTGCATTTCGCTGATTCTTTAACCCCCACGTGGCCCAAAAGGTGGCGAGCCTATTGCCGTTTTTAGGACTGGGTATATTTGCCAGAGCCTCGCCCGTTTATCAACAGGTGTACCGCGTGTAGGTGAGGATAACTTAGGCTCTGGAGATGTTATTAGTGCCCCTTAGCACCATACAGATATACTGTACGTTTTCTTTTTGATTGGTCACCTCAACGTCCATTGCCCGTCCCCGGGTACGCCCTCATGAGGAAAACTTCAGGTACTATAGCCACCTACGACCCACTTTGTCAAGATAAAGTAATCCTATAAAAAATTAAATAAACTTACTATTTTCACTAATAGCTAGAGTAAATTTGCTCGAGTTGTCTTGCATGACGCTCGTTTCTGATCCAGACGCTTGAGCCGTTTCAATGTTCAAGTGCAACTGCTTTTTGCTACTCGTTGATTCAATCTAAAATTAATAAAATATTATAAAACTTAAAGAGTACATAATTGAAGTGGCATTGCTGGCTTGAGATCATGACCAACACATTGTAGGTTTAAATACAACTGATAGCAAAACAGTAATATTAGTAATAATTTGCAAGCTTTAAAGTTTGATGATCGGGATTAAGTGACACTGAAACGAGAATATTAGACGATTACTGCGTTACATTGCGATAGCGAGCTATTTATATCTCTGTCCTTATCACTCATACCCAGTAATGAAGTAAGTTGGTCGACGAGAGCTTTCGTTGCGTGTTTCATGGTACAGTAAACATTTACTACCGTAGTTGTCAACTATTTGTCAACATAATAGAATAAATAGTTCTGTCATAAATCATGCTGGTCTAATACAGATGATAGTAATTAGAAGTCTTAATCTCTTTGTTTGTTACACTTTTGGCTTCCTAACACACAATAATATGTGACAAAAAAAGTGTACATACCTCCATAGGCTCAACAGTGACATTAGAAGCGATGATAGCCTTCGCCTTATCCTGTTCCTCATCGATCAACATAGCTTCAGTGGATTGAGTAATTTGTGGCTCCGGTATAGTCGGGTCAGGGACGGGTTTGGACGGCTCGGTGACGGCCGGTGTGGAGGGTTCGGCGGGTGGGGGGATAGAGTGGGGGGTCACTGGGGGGTCGGGGGGCGGGGGTTCGGTCGGTGTGTCGGAGGGAGCGAACAGACGAGCTAACTGTTCGTGGACTCGACGTTCGCCCGCACGAGGTGTGCTGGCGCCGCGTTCTCTGACTCGTTCTAGTAGACCCTGGATAAATCATTATAAGTTACTAGCTGTCACGGCAACTTCGCACCGTGACAACAGCGCCACCTACCGAGTCCAATTGTAAATCTAACCCGTCCTCGAATCCGCCTAAATACACATTTTAAAATCGGTCCAGCTGTTTAGAAGGCATTCAGAGAGACAGACACAGGCATAGAAGATATATAATGTTTATTAAGATAACGCCTATTAACTTCTTCAACATTTTCCTTGGCGAGGAATTCTTACATAACAAAAATACTCGCGTCTAACTTGACGGAGTATTATTGCTTAGCTTTAATCGTTTAAGCACTGCGGAATGAGAGCACTCAATTTTCTTCGTTTTGTGATCATATTTCCTACCGAATTTCGTATGGAATAATAGTGGAGAATCATTACATAATTTACTTACAAGAAAATGATCTTCATGGAAAAATGTGGTACCCATTAGTCTGTCTAAAAATCGGCAGTCTTTGTACAGATTTAACAGTTTCCGCATCACCTGAAATAAATCAACATCATTTGCTCTTTTTTTCTAAATTACTTATACAATATTTACACTTAAAATCATTGTGATCTTTAGGGTTCCGTACCCAAAGGGAAAAACGGGAACCTTTTTAATGAGACTTCGCAGTCCGTTGGTCCGTCTGTCTCAGTCTCCTCGCTGTATCTCATGAACTGTGATAGTTAGAAAGTTGAAATTTACACAGATGATGTATTTCTGTTGCTGCTATTACAACAAATACTAAAAAACAAAATAACATTAATATTTAGCAATTTTTATAACTAGATATCCCGGCGAACTTCGTACCGCATTAGGTTTTCTAACGTTCCGCACCAATTTTCTTTTCTATATAAGAACCTTCTCCTGATAATAACAAACACAACAAGAATTAGCGAAATAGGTCCAGCCGTTCTTGAGCCATTAATCTCCTAACCAACCCTTCTTGCGGGAGTCCGACTAGCACTTGGCCGGTTTTTATGTGTGTGTGTGTGTGTGTTGTGTGTGTGTGTGTGTGTGTGTTGTGTGTGTGTGTGTGTGTGTGTGTGTGTGTGTGTGTGTGTGTGTGTGTGTGTGTATGTGTGTGATGTAATACTTACATCCTGGTTCTGCAGCGAGGGTTGTTTAGCGAACATCTCCTCGAGCCTCCTCATGGCCACGCGTCCCCTCTCTATGTGAGCGGCCACCCGCGGCTCCAGCAGCTTGGGCACCGGAGTCCCCGCCGAACTGGTGAGGACACACTCCCCGCCAGAGAACTCGAAGCCGCTCAGCAGAGACACCGCTGTTACACACAAAACAATATACTATAAGCCGCGCAAGATGACAATGGGATTGGCGGCCATGTTGGTGAAGCCATAGTGACGTAGGTTAACCTACAATACTGATTTGTTATCCGTACTTCTCAGCGATTGATGAAGTCACGGAGCGGTTATTGTGACAAGGTTGTTTCCCACTCACATCGTGAGCGGCTTATAAAGTTAAATACACTGTTCAACCAAAGACCAAAGAAAGCAAATACGATTGAAAGTTTCTGAAGACGTCTCCCTTACTTAATCTGGTTGTAAACAGACGGACACATTAGTTGGTTGTTGGTTTGTATGTGTTATTTGGCATTTCTACACAATTTATTAAAAATTAAGAAGATAAAGTCTTGTATTGGTGAATACCTATTTTTGGTACTTAGTTAGTATGATCTGAGGTTTCTACCCACGTTAGTGATTGTGAAAAATCCTACATCGCGATAATGAAATTTGCACACGTTTACTTATAAGCAAATATGTTCTAACCACAAATTTTGATAATGCCTCGTTTAGAGGCGAAACAATTGTCGACGTTTTGTTGTCTTTTTTAATTCTGCGGAAAACAATGCTATTACAAATTTAAAAAGTTTAAAACATTTTTTTTTTTAATATTTTACTTACCATTGCTTTCTGAAGATGTTTATTATTCAATCATAAGTAAAGTAAGTAACGAAATGAGATAAATTTTGTCAACAAACGAACCGTTACCAAGTTACATTGCGATAGCAAGCAATTATTATTTCTGTCCATATCACTCGTACCCAGTAATGACGTAAGTTGGTCGACGAGAGCTGTTTTTGCTTGTTTCATGGTACAGGTAAACATTTAGAACCGTAGTTGTTAACTTTGATGAATTTGATGAAGTTCTGTTATGAATACGTCTGATTCGGACTCTTCCGACGAATCATCCACGTCTAATACAGGAGACAGCGAGTACAGTAGAGAATTAAACAAATAAAAATGTTTTAAACCCTCGAAATTATGTTTACATTTTTTCTCTCGTTTCGATGGCCTTAATTTAGTGGAGAACTCTTATTAATGTTGGCAGGTTTGTTCAATGTGAGTCGAGTAGTACCTGTGTTGTTGCCAGCAGCGGCGGATGGCACAGCGACAGCCGCGAGGTCACCGTCGGGCGGCGGCGAGGGAGGCTGCTCGGGAGTGTTCGGCTCCAGCTCGTGAGCCGAGCTCTGCGTCTCCCACGAGTCCTCGGAACCCGAACCGTCTGAACCCCATAGTTCACCTTCCTCGCTGTCGTATTCGCCCACCTACACACATAATACACTATGTAGAACAATTATCACGAAGAATCTGAAGGTAACTCAAATGTTATTATCTATACCGAACACTTCGGGAAAAAGTGAAGAACGCATACTTCATACATACACCACCGAAAAGCGAATGCTTCGGAATAATTGCATTAAATGACGAATGCTTCAGGACGTGCTGCCGCCAATCGAATGCTTCAGGACGTGCTGCCGCAAATCGAATGCTTCAGGACGTGCTGCCGCAAATCGAATGCTTCGGGACGGTAAAAGTTACGTCATGATATTTTTGTATTGAAAAATGACGTACGATGATGTAATTTGTTTGGTGATAAAATAAGAAATTAAATTTAAAGAATCCAAAACACCAAATCAATTTAATTATTCACACATCCCACAACTTTACACAGCCAGCATTCTGGGAACATTCCCAGTCGGCAATGACGCGGAGGATTATTTAAACGATGTTTTGTAATGTAAATGTTTTTAGTGTATAATCCTACTAATATTATAAACGCGAAAGTTTGTGAGTATGTATGTATGGATGGATGGATGTTTGTTACTCTTTCACGTAAAAACTACTGAATGGATTTTAATGAAACTTTACAATAATATAGCTTATACATCAGAAAAACACATAGGCTACAATTTATAAAGATATTGTGTGAATTGTTAATATGACGCGGCGGACGAAGTCGCGGGCGACCACTAGTTATGTATATTGTAATCCTTATTGTCTTTATAATCAATATATTATAGATTCGATCCTAAAAAAAATCTAGAACATAACATAATATATTTATTGGAGTTAGTCATGTATTAAAAATGCGAACATTTGACTGTATACCCGAATGACATAGACAGATGCATATTATAATTATGCTAACTTTTCGCTACTATCTTTGTAGATACCACGGAATAGATGGCGAAGATAAGTCGCTTATCGGGAACTGTAGTTTGTCAGAGCCTTGTCTGTTGATCGGCAGGAGTACTAACTATAGGTGAGGTAGTGTTGGGACCCTAAGATATTGGTGGACCTCTTTCAAAATCAAAATATCTTTATTCATGTAGGTCACAAAGTAACACTTATGAACGTCAAAAAAGAAAATGCTTCTACATTTACATTTACCGCCAGATTCGCAAGGCAATAGGTAGAGCCTGTGAGGAAAGAACCTTTTATACCCTTTAGCAATCATGTGCTTATAATTGTGCTTTTGTAAAGGTAGATCCTATGGACACTTTGAATAATATAAATACAATAAAAATAGGAAGTAAAGGGAGCCCACAATCTACGGGGAACTAAAACATTTTTGTCAAAAGAAAAATTCCACGAGAGCAAACTCGAGGGCATTTTCTAGTAAGTATACAATACATTACCTTATAGAGATCCTGGGGCCAACACATACTTGTGTGTCCATCGACCCACCACACCTTGACGCGTCCGGATGGAAAATTGTCGATCACCTACAAAGATATAACACGGATAAAATAAATGGGGAAGTTTGTGAGTACCCTGTGTTATTGGCCACTGGACGGAAAAACCATAGAAGCGTGACTTCAAACAAAATGTCGAAAATACACGGCTCCAAGATATATTTGGTTCTCAATGAACAACAATTACCTACAATTTCGAAATAATGATTGGTTCTATTGTGAATGTACGTCTCTGATTGGCTAGCAACGTGTAGCAACTATCGCATGATTAGTCGGCTGCACAACAATCGAATAGACCTTCGCATGATTTGCCTAGCGATGGAACAATATGCGTTGGGTCTTTTCGAGCGCTAGAAATGCTTCTATGTTTCTTCCGTTCACTGTTATTGGCTACTTCGAGAGTCTCTATCCTCAATATGTTTGTGTAATCTGGGTGTTTTCTATGTATAAAATCAAAATGGCTGTGTTTCATAGCGAACGTTAATTGACACCATTGTTTACATAGATAACGCTTCTTATTTATTGAGATCTTTTTAACAAGGCTTCGTCCGTTGGCCAGTGCATCAAGGGCCTCTAAAATTGTGTTGGGACCCATGGGGATCAGAAACGAATTAAAAAAAATGTACTTATCTTTCAATACATACAGTATAAGTACAACAATATTATGATGTTACCTGTCCGGCTGTACAGTTGGCGTCTTCGCCGGTAAAGTTGGCCACCCTAATGACCACAGTTCCGGGCCGATACTGGAAATCCGGGTGGTCTTTCAGATCGTACACGCTCACTTCACTCTCGTGCAACATCTGTGGCCTACATGTATAAAAAAACAAACTATAAAATTAAAAAAATAACAACAATCACAGATACTTACCTCTAAGTGCACTTTCACACGGCCTTTTTTTGACCGGACAACGGACCCGGGGAAGTCTCGGTACATTTGGCGGCATTTGTTCGACGGAACTATGTCCGGTGCGTGTAAAAGCCACCGGTGAATCCGGTGAAAACAACGGTCCGTTGTTCGGTGAGAAATACGCTCGTCTAAAAGCGCCCTAAAGCTATGGCCAGAAATATTATTTAAAAAAATCATGTTTTTTGTTTAAATGTTTGCTATAAAATAAAACACTTTTTAACGTAAGTACATATAATCGCGAGTTATAATTTTTAAACTCGACGTTTAGAAACCTGTACAGTCTCCCTATAGACACGAACCCTGTAAAGGCTATTATTTAAAAAAAAACAGCTTAAGTGCGCGCACGAAGGTTTCTGTACCATTATACATAAAAACTTGTTGTTTTTAATTATATTTCTGGCATGGCTTCAGAGGCGTTTGTGACGTCAACAAGATATTTCAAAGTTCTACAGATAAAAAAAATAAAGATAATCACTTACACAGGCTCTTCAGCGCTCGTGTATGTCCGGTACCAGTGGACGATGGCTGTCCGACCGTGGTGGTCTACCCGCTGTACTACTCCGTATTCTCTGTGTTTTAACTGCAAACAAACCAATAGGAATAATTTAACTGAATCAAAACATAATTTTTTTCATATGGCGTATAAGAAATACTAGAAGTGACGAATGGTTCGGTTCAAAATTTGTTTTTGCATTAAATGTCATGATTGCAAACATTCGCAATCATGATATTTAATGCAAAAACAAATTTTGAACCAAAGAAGAGAAGCTGGATTTGTTAAGTGACTGATTTATTATCAATATCTCTAATTCACACAGTGAAAGTGATTGAGAAACCCTACGGTTTCATTATAAAATAAACGATTAATACTTATTCTAAATAGCGCTTCTAAAGAGATAAATTCCTCTGTACGAATTTCATATTTTGTTTGGTTTTAGAATGCGATATAAAAATTAAATAAAGCCACATCGAGGTTATTCATAGGTCTGCAGCAAAAAAAAACATTTTGACAGGTGATTTTCATTACTGTTTTAGAGTGAAATATCCTAGTAGGATGTTATGAATATGAAGCAATGTATCTCGTGTAATTTGTAGTTGTTTTTTTTATTTTTTTATTTTAATTCCAGATTAGGCATTACATTTTTTACTTATATAATATCTCGCCAAACTGCAGACGCAGTTTGTTGGCAAGCTTCCACTCCTTACCTATTTTTACAATTAATACCTAATATCTATAAATTATACCATCTAAAAACCTATCAAACCTTAATAGTAAATGAAGATGAGAACTATGTAGCATTGTAAGTTTCTAGTAGTGCTTTTCTAACCCTTCTTTTCAGCGTATTCTTATATAGTCTCCCTTCTTCCCTTAAAAAATCTCTTTTATTATATAATTTTGGTAACAGGTACTTATTGGTTCGTTGACCATAATCATTTTTAACTTTCGGGCATACATATGTTCTTTTCCTAGCTCTTTTAGTATTATATCTAGTTCCGATCATCCCCGATGTTGGTCGAACGCCAAAGTGGAAATAATTGTACTGGATCTACCTAACTATGACAAAATTAAGTACCTAACCCTTATGCCAACCTTTAAGCACATCGGATAAAAAGCTTGCACGAAATATACATACAGAGACAAGACGAAAGCAAAATTGTACTGGACTGGTGCAATTTTGCAGGCTCTCATCATATTTTACAACATAAGATGTCGTTCTGTTCTGTCTTAAGACCTCTGTAGAGCCAGCTATTTAAATATAAAAAGAAATTTATTGTTACCTGTTGGTTTTCTTCGACATTGGCAGCGCCGCTAACTACAAAGTCCCCGGGGAAGCACTCCTGTCCATCCAAATGGTGTATAGGATACAACTGTGTCGATGGAATGCCCAATTCTATTGTGCCATCCTGGAAGTTACACATGACAAAAATATTTAGATTATATATTTTACGATTTTACGACAAAGTTAGAGTTATCTATCGGTACTAGTTTCGTGCCTCGGAGAGCACGTTAAGCCGTCGGTCCCGGTTGTCATACTAACATCTATGGCAGTCGTTAGGGGTTGTTGGAGCCCTAAATCAAAAATCCGACCGGTCTAACCACAGAACTTTGATATCGCCCATGGGTTGTGGAGGTCAGATGGCAGTCGTTTCACGGAAAATATCGAAGTTTAGCCGAATCGTAGTTGGAGTTGGAGTGGAAACGAGCCTTTGAACTCATCCACCGAGCCTTTCTCCCAACTTGGTTGGGAGAAAGGCTCGGTGGATGAGTTTCATAAACTAGTCCTTATTGCGGTATGCCATTTTACAACAATCTTTAGACACTATATAGATGTATCTGTGCTCTCAAAATCGATTGTTTAACTAGTTTTATTTGATCGTTTCTGGTCTAATGCTTTTTTTTCTTTCTTTCTCTTGTGGTCATGTTGAAATTTAATGTTTCATAATGACTTTGATAAGAGTTACTGTGACCTAAGAGAATAAATAATTAGAAAAGAATAGCGAGTTAAATACAATGTATCGTACCTGCCACACAACATTAGCCCGACTGGTAGTATGCAGCGTCTCCACCACGACCCGGTCTCCCCTCCGCGGCGGCGGCGCGGGCGGCGCTCGGCGCACGGTCCGCTTGAGCCGCTTGCCGCGCAGCAGGCGCACCGCGAGCTGCGGGGAGCGCTTGCCGCGGGCGGAGGCGGCTGACGAACAACGGGACGACCAGGTTGCACCGCTGGGAGTTTACACATATTAGATTCTCGAAAGGCGGTAGTTAGCAAAAAACTTGTTTATTTACGTAAAGACTGCCACACACTGCTTTGTCTGCGGCTTAGAATGCCGCCAGCTTTGCTCGCTTCGGCATCGCCGTGCGCTATTCCTAGCTTTTACGTGTAAGTACTATAATAAGTGCGCGGCTTTCTGCGGTATAAGCCGACGGCACGTGTTGCACGGCAAAAGCCAACGGGTTGAGCCGCCGTCACTGTAGGTAGGCTTTAGTAACTCGCACGTAGTAGGTATATATAGCCTGGTTTCTACGGCCGTCCGTCCGATTCCTCGCGAGACGGTAAGGTCAAAGGCGCAGCGGGACGGTGCCTGTCGCGGATCGGCGTGTCATTCGATCCCACGTGTGATAACGCGGACTGTGGCTTAAAACGCAAAGATTGGATGTCGACGGTTAATTTTTCTAAAGTTAAGCTGATAGTCTTCCCCCACAAAGGGAAGGCTGGTGCAAACCCAGCCTAACCAAAGCCTATTCGTTATTGCCTTTTATATTGTGAAATAAGCAACCTCCAATATACGTTACTAACACTCTCGACAAACTCGCCAGCTAAGCTAAAAGTGCGTGTGTTACGAATGGAACGTCATTGAAACGCAAAACCTCTTTTATTACCTGTCAGTATCGCTGCCATCGCTGCTCGTGTTCTCCCAGTTGTCCGAGTCATCGTCATTGAGTGCGGTGTCAGACTTGCTGTCACCGTTGAGCAGCGAGCTGTCCTCACGAGTGGGCTCCGGACTGTACACATTAAAATTAGACAATTTAAACATCCATATTAAATAAGTAGGCAGTCGTTGCATACTCGTCACGACTGCTGTTTAGAGCACAAAAAGTTCTTCCAAAAGGTTGTGGAGGTCAGATTACAGTCGCTCCATTTCACATTGAAGTTAGACTGGAAAGCCGACCCCAACTGAGTTGGGAAAAGGTTCAGTGGACGATGCAAACTAAAATATACTTTGATGATTAATGTTGATTATATAAAAAACCGACTTCAAACTACTGAAATGGGACCAAATTGAAATTGGATCGTAAGGAAGTAGTAGCTTACAATAAAAAAAAAAAATTGTATAGACTAGAGGTTAGATAGGATTATTATTTTCTATAAAGCGAATATTTTTTTATTCTATAATAAGGGTGTTATCTAACCTGATACCAGAGTCATTCTTCTCCTCAGTGGCGGTATCATCCTGGCTGTTGGTGACAGGTAGACTGATGGCGTCACCTATCGGTTCTATTTTAATACTGGGACATTTGACAGTCTCCTGTTTAACAGGATCATCACCGAATGGTACAAGCGCGTCGTCTGTCCGCTCGTCTATTTCCATCTCGTTCTGTAGAAATAATGTTATTAGATAAGTATTTTCGTTTCCGATCTCCGTGGGAACACATCACCGGAATAAACAGTAGCCTCACTCCAGCCAGTACTCACGCCAGCCAGTACTCAGGTGTAATGAGCTACATATCAGTGAAAGATTTTTTTTTATTCATTCAGTAGTTACGGAGATTCAATGTAAACAAACCATCAAATATTTTCTCTTTATAACGTTAGTATAGAAGTCCGAGACGCCCAGGATTTTAATAGGCTGTGCCATAGCGGCGGGCACGTAAGATTTTTCTTTGCGATGAAATGTTGATGATAGGCAATAGCCTATCATCAACATTTCATCGCAAAGCAACGGGTTTCAAATTTAGTTTTCAAATTTATAATAAAGCTGCTTATTTTATTAAATTAATTCAGCCATATTGGACATAACACACTTTCTAGAGTGATCAGTGACGGCAATAGGCTTGCCCCCTATTACGAGGGACTAAAAATACTGGCAAATGAGGGTGTGTAATGCACCTCTGTCTATCCCTTCGGGGATATAGGCGTGATATGTGTGTGTGAGACATACATAACACCATACCAATATCCTCGTAAGAGTAGGCAGGGACATGTTAAACGCCTTGGTTTCGCCACTAACTTTGTTGGTCCCATGTAATGTGTGGCGACTCTATTGCCACTTCTCGGGTAATTTTATATTTGTCAGTCTCTGTTAAGCGGCAAGTGCACACTACTTGCAGGTGAGGTTGACTTGAGACTCTTAAAATCTTGGATTTGATTGGGGGATTGTGAGTCCCCCCTTTACACCCTAATATTATTATGAATATGATTTTGCAGCGTTAAATTAAGATTTTCAACCCCATCACTTTCCAGTTGAAATCTAATTCAAAGCTCCACGAGAAAATTTCCCTGCATGTTATAAAATGTCTGTAAGCGACAAACTACTAATCTACTAAACATTATTTTTACTCGATTTTCAAGAGATTCATGAAAATGTTAAATATGTTTAACGTTTAAAGTTTAAAGTTTTGAAAAGGCAAGTTCCTTCCATAGACAGAACCCTAAGTATAAATACTTACATCAACAGATTTGAGTTTTCTATGTGAGGATGCACGTTTTTTGGGTCTCGATGGTACATGATCTGTTGAGTTTGTGTCAGACTTGGATGGCTTTTTCACTGGCCGTGCTTGTTTCCGGAGATTCCTGTAGAATTTACCTACGATGGGCAGAAAAAATATTATGAGAAAGCGTCGAGAACATTTGCAATGTGGTATAATGTCTTTACGTCTAAAGGAACATCAGAGTATCGAGTTATGAAACTTTGAATGCTACAATTTTTTAAGGTAAAAAACTACTTCTCATGTGAATATGCAAAATTTACATCTTCTTCGAGTCAATGGGTACAGTATCTCTTTTCTGCTAGACCTTGGCAACCCAATAGTTGGCCACGGCCACGGCGTTGTCCGTCGCTCCATATAAGTCCTCGACAGTGCAGGTGGAAGGGCACAGTGGGCAAGAGAGCAAATGGGACATGGACTGGTATGAGGCACCGCAATCGCAGGACACTCGCGACTGGTCAATATAGCCCCACTTTGCCATATTTTCCTTACAGCGGCCAACTTGTGTCCGCAGGCGATTCAATGACTTCCAAGTTGGCCACTGGAGATGATGTCCAGGCGGCAGGTTTTCTTTCGGTGTGATAAAACCTGCCGGAACTGGATGTTTTTCGGCCCACGTTTGCTCTCTCGCCCGCCGCGGGACGCTGTTTGTGGCAGAGATCGTCCTCAAGAAGCTGCGGCGACACATTAAGCGAACGGGAGGCATTATGTGGTTGTGCAGTGGGTGTCGCGAATCTGTTTGTTGCCTGTGTTTCTCCACTGCACAAGCTATGTCCCGTCGAACTCCCAGGGGGGCTATGCCTGCCAGAGGATATATAAGATTGAGTGGTGTAGGTTTGAGGCAGCCCGTAATTATCCTACACGTGTCATTTAAGGCCACATTGACTTCCTTCGCGTGGGCTGAACGGTGCCACACTGGGCACGCGTACTCTCCCACGGAGAAGGACAAGGAAAGTCCGGTTGTACGGAGAACGTGAGGAGACGCACCCCAAGAAGCCAAAGCGAGACGCCTTAACAGATTGTTCGTGGTCCCTATTTTTAGCTTCGTGTTGAAGCAGTGACTTCGGAAAGTCAGCGCTCTGTCCAGGGTAACACCAAGGTAGCGCGGATTCGGACAGTGCACAATATTGACACCTTGCCACGATAGCTTCAGAGTTCTAGTTGCCTCATGATTGCGGAGGTGAAACGCACACGATTCAGTCTTCGGACGTGACGTCGACGGGTTTGGTCGTAAGGCATTGTTATCGTAGTAATCGCCAAGTGCATTCTAGGCGGTTGTGAGCGATGTTTCAGCATCTTCGAAGCTACGTGCCTGAGCAGTAAGCGCAAGGTCGTCCGCATAGACAAAACGCTGGGTGCCAGGTGTGTGTGGCTGGTTATTTG
Source organism: Nudaria mundana (assembly GCA_963556515.1). Lineage (NCBI taxonomy): Eukaryota > Metazoa > Arthropoda > Insecta > Lepidoptera > Erebidae > Nudaria > Nudaria mundana. Next base: position 18,102,173 of record OY748294.1, read on the forward strand.
TATACAGATTAAATAAAGCAGGAGCCAGTACACTTCCTTGTGGGAGGCCGTTCTTCTGAACACGCCATCTGCTTTTCGAGGAGTTCAGGTGCATTTGAAACCGTCGGTTATTCAAAATTTCCCTGAGAATGTTCACGAAACCCGAAATTTTACATGAGAATATGTTAAACACACTGACATGTAGTCACGCCTGTTTCCATCCAAAATTTAATAATGTATTTGAAGTGTTAACTTACTCTGTTGTTTTCGCCATTGCTTCTTGCTAACAAAGGTGTCCTCAGGCCCAATGGTTAGGAAGTTCCTGTCACCAACTTGCAGTGTACAAGGTTCGAACACATTCAGTAACTTCAAGTTCTTTAGGTCTTCACCTGTTTTGCAGACAATGGGTATGATTAAAATTTAACTGCTTTAAATACCATAATCAAAGTAATAATTCGACTCAAGCCGGTCTTAGGATGGGTGACCATTTCTTAAGACATTGAGACCCCTCCGTGCCTCGGAGAGCATGTTAAACCGTCGGTCCCGGTTGTCATACAAACATCTATGGCAGTCGTTAGGTCTTCGCGGTCTAACTACAGAACTTCGATATCCCCCATGGGTTGTGGAGGTCAGATGGCAGTCGCTTTACGGAAAATATCGAAGTTCAGTTAGACTGGAAAGCCTTGGGGTCGGCTTTGGGAAAGGGCTCGGTGGCTGAATCAAACTAATAATACTAGTGATAGTGGTCGCCCATACGATCGAACCTCGCGAACATTAAAAACATTATATCAGCTTTTTCCTCCATTCCCCGCGTGTCATAGTTGTCTAGATTCGAATTCCAACGGGAGCATATTCCTGGGATAAAGTGCAGTCACCTTATAATAATCAGCTTTATACCAGTGAAAGTACATACCGTTAAAATACGTAGCCACTTTAAAAATTAGCAAAGAAGTGAAAAAGTAAAAACAAAAATAGTGCTTTTATGCAAATACCGATAGGTATTTTCTTATGCATTTAGTGAAAAGATGTTAATTTGAAATTACAAATAGATACTGCTTCGGTGACGTGGTCGGTAGTGCATACGCTTTCGATACCGGATTCTCGGGTTCGATTCCCGGTCTGGACAAACTTTGTGTGAAGACAGATACGTTTGTACTGAAGTCTGAGTGATTAATATGTGTAATATGTATGTATTTAAAAAAAAATGTACATAACTATTTATATCAGTTGATCTAGTACTCATATCACAAGGTCTGCTTAGTTTGAGACTAGATGGCGTTGTGTGAATTGTCCTAACATATTTATTTCTTCATTTATGTGTATAGATGTTAGAGAGCAGAGATTCTATTGGAATTGTGGTTTGAATTCGTGTAAATCCCAGTAACGGCAATAAGTGGGTAGAATCAAAATGATTGGCAAAGTGTGGGTGTGTTATGCACCTCTGTAACGTGACAACCACCGTGAAGATATGTAAGTTTAAAGTAGTACCTTCAACGAGGAATTTAGGTTGATGAGGTGTGGCCTCGGAAGGGTGTGTACAGAGTGCTCTGCATTGCCAGTGTACGCTTACACTCTCCGTGACTACAGCTTCTACGGTGAACTGAAACAACATTTACAACATTATAGTACGCGTCTATGTGGACGGAGCGCAGCGGGTCGGGGCTGGTCGGGTCGCAGCGGATTGACGGAATCTTAGTACAATCTTGTACAGCGTTTGGTATAGCACACTGTGCCGAGTATTCCCGGGGAGTTGCGAATTTTTTTGCAATCGCACGTTTTTATATCAATTGTAGTATAGTTTGCCTGGTGTCCTAGAGCCGTCGACAGGACACGAGACGGAACCAGAACCTTGAATGTTCAAGGGAATATTCGGATCGTCGAGCAATAATGCAGACAAGGTAGTACATACAAGCCATACATGCCTAACTTGCAGATAGCTAACTCGCGGGGCGCGGTCAAGGATTCTAACTTCGTGTTATTAAATGTTTAACGAGTATTTTACATATAAATTTGTATGACATTTATATATACAAGTAAAAATGTGTAGAACCGAAAGCACGCTAATTTAATATCACGCAGGCGGAAACGCATTCGTCCACTAGTATTTTATAATAGCAATAAAACCGTTACTAACTTTATGATCATGCATTTTGTGTTTTCTAGCAGCTTTCATTTCCTTGCTGACTTGCAACCAGGTGGCGTTATCCAAAGAGCCGACGGGCCCGTAGACCACCTGACCTGGATAGAACTCGGAGGACGAATACGGGGTGGATCGTCGACGACGCATGGAGTAGTCTTCGAGGGGGCAAGTGTCTAGGTCGGGGTATTCGAGGCGTGATCCATCAGCTGATACAAGGCGAAGTTTGCTGTGGACAGACTAAAAAAAAAACAATAAAATTTAAAGGTTTCTTAGAATTCCTGGGCCGATATGATGGTCATATGTACGCAGTGGTGGTGACTGACTGCTTGGATTAAGATACTGACAAATATATCCCAAGGCAACAACAATATTCACGCATCAGATGACCGGTCATTAAACAATAATGTGTTAGGAATCGATTCATGACGGTGGTATGGTGAATTTAATCCAATGCCTTAGCATCTCTACTCACCCCCTCTGGCATATAGGCGAAATAAAATGTATTACTATGTATGTAGTTAATTAAATACCTGACTAAATGTTAGTTGAGCGCAACTGTACATTGCAATATGATTTAAAACAAACTAATTAAAAAGTCGATATCACTGTAAAACAATGTGTTTGTGTGTGATTGTTTGTGACACACACACATATCACGCCTATATCTCCGAAGGGGTAGGCAGAGGTGCATTGCACACCCACAATTTGCTAGTATTTTTAGTCCCACGTCCCACTAGCGTCACACAAAAACAATAATATAGTATAATTTCAGCTCTCTTTGCTAAATTCGTGGTGAGTTTACGTCATGTGGCTTTCGAACACTTCCATGTTGTATAAAAAAAAGTTGCATCATAAAATAGCAGCTACACATTACTTCCGCACACACATTTTATTAACAGCCAATCTAAGAGAAAACACTTGTATTTTTGTATGAACACTCAATAATGATTAGCCTGTTTTAAAAAAAAATTTCATCATGACAATGCAATGATTTTATATACAATGGATTTCGGATCATCGCTCAAAAGTGTCCGAACTAAAAGAGCAACAAAACGCTAAAAGAGAAACAATCGCGCGCCAGTCTTGATTTTGACAACTGAACGACAACACGTTGCACAATGCCGTACTGTATTGTAAAAACGTGTAAAAACTACGGAAAAAAAGCAAATTGAAGACGGTGTATCATATTTTCAGTAAATAAGCTTTTGTTTTATCATTTGCAATTTATTATTTCACTTAAAATACAGTATTTCGTCGATAATAAATTAAAAGACAAAAGTAAATATTGCAATCCAGTCCAATACCGAAGTATCTATCTGTCTCTTTCGAATTCATCCCAAGCTCAGTAAAAAGAAAGAGACCATTTCATTTTCAATGAATAATGTACTAACAAAATGACCATTCAGATTTATTCGGATTACCGATAGCGATGAAACTATTTGGAACAAAGATTATAGTGGAGACGCCTTGGCTCTTTATGATTTTTTTTTCGTTATATGAACCAACATCTATTTCAGTTTTCCTCGGGATCCAGTACACTGTGCACAATGAAAAATATTATTGCCCTAGCACGGCGAGAAGAATATTTTGATCCAAAAAATAACAATCTTGTTTATCCGGCTCATTTTATGGACATAACAAAAAGAGGTCCGATCTTTATGAAACTTGTACAAGAATCCCTTGATTGAATACAATTTTTTCTTTTGATTGGGATGGAGGAGATAAGCCCAAAAATGTTTTTAATTTTCACATGGTATCATTGTTTTGTCATAAATATAATTACATAATAACACATGTCATTTTATTTCGTGTATGTACTGTTATTTTTTTTTATTTGGATTCTCGGTAATGTATTCCCACGGGAATCGGGGCCGAGATAACTATATCTCGCGGGCGGAGTCACGGTGATCAGCTAGTAGCCAATAATTTCGTATCCCAAAAATTAACCATAAGATAAAAATAAATTAATGACGCGCAGTTTTAGCAACTAATTCAGTCACTTGAAACACGGCTATCTTGTAGTAGACGTAGCGACATAGCGTTATGAAAATAGTAATGAAAGCGGAAGAACTTTGACACCCACAAGAAGTTTGGCATTTATAATATTATAATTAGTTAAATTCATTAATTCCCTTTTTGTTATTCATACACTATAGTTACTTATTATGAAACTGACTCGAAAAAAAAAATCTTTGTCAGTCGTTAATTAGTTTTTCAGCTTATTTCGTCTAAAATAAACAAGTAATTACAATTTATAAGATTATGGAATTTATTATAGTCTTACATTAATTATTACGCGTACGTAGATACATATCATGGAATCCTTAAAAGACTAACAAAATAAACCTACTCCATTGTTTCTATGTTCACGTAATTTTAAGTATAAGCTGCATAAGGTGAATTAGTCAGGCGGACAGATAGAAGCTACGTAATGCGATAAATTAGTGCAAACAAAAGTGAACACTATTCCGTTGAATCAAGGTTTAAATTTTAATATGAAATTAGTTTATATCTATGTATGCCTATGTATAATGTATAGGTCGACTCGGGACATTATTTTCTTGCGATTTGTTCTAGATCCTATGTCCATTGTATTATAATGTCTTTGTGACAATGCTATAATTTTAGATTTTAGAGAGAGAACTAACATAGGTTTTATTTATTACCGTGACTTTAACCCGTTTGACAATACCAAAACCTTGCTTAAAAATCACTTTTTCCTTTAAAAAAACCCCATCAAAATCGTTACGTAGTTTTATCGTAGCAGGAAGCGCTTTTGTTTAGATTTATGATGATAATATTATTCCAAAATATCTTTAAAAAAAAGAAATCAGTCTAATGAATGGACTGTTCATGAGATGTAGGAGTTATCACTACATTATTTATACCTTCAGTATATTAAAAGTATGTCAGAAAGGAAAGTTATAATAACTGAATTTTGATTCAACAGTCTAGCTTTCATTATTAATTCAGTGTGGGCAATAAATTTCACAAACATTTTAGAAATCTCTCTCTCGACCTTGGCCTTTCAGTTGTACAATTATCTACGAATAGTAAAATTTTACACTCCGTTTGTTTGTTTGAGCATAGAGAATGACTGATATGACAGAGCTACTTTTTAAATTCAATAATCCTATCCTACTAATATTTTAAAGGGGAATGTTTATAATGATGTATGTTTGGATGTTTGTTACTCTTTCACACGAATACTAAGTACTGAACGGATTTTATTAAAACTCGACAATAATGTAGTTGATACACCAGAATAACATAGGCTACTTTTTACCCTGATAATGTGTTCACGTGAGGATTGAGAACGAGAAAACTGTTTCATGCGGCCATAACCCTTTCAAGTAGTAGGTTAATACGGATAAGAAAAAGAATATTTCTGAAGTAACAAGAATGACAAATTAAAAGTTTATGATGATTTGTTTTGTTGAGCCATTACTGAGGGATGCGATGACCAAGGGAAATAGGGCTCCACTTCTATGCAGATTATTAGATATATTTAGATTTTTAAAACAATCGTAACTTTGTCAATTCAAATAGTAGAAAGAAAAGATTATGTACCGTGATAGGTACGACTTTGCTGTGCCTATCCTTAAAATTATCACAATAATTAAAACTAAGGGTTTACATATATAAAAGTGCTTCAGACGGCTTCTGCCAGTTAAAATTGGGCCGATATGGGCATATGGAAAAACGTGATAGTTCAGGCTCAAGGACAAAGGGAAAGTTAAAGACCACATCTTTCCAGTTTTAGGTTAGTATACGTGTGGTGATTTTATTACATCTTGACTTCTGGCTAACCTACAATATAACAGGATATTTGGAAACATTTCTCTATGACAAATCTCACACTATTTTATTTTAAAGTACTAACCTTAGATGTCCCAACCCATGAATCGAGGCACACTGCTAAATCAGGAGTGAATTCTTCTAACGGCTGCAACCTTTCACTAGCAACACTTGGTATTACATGTTTTGTGCCGACTATCTGTAGCGCAGCCGTCATTATTATATCCCTGCAGTAGCCTCTTTGAGTATCTTTTCCAGCGATCAAACGGCGAACAACATCGCCTGGCATCAGTGAGCGATCAGCTAAACCAACCTGCCAATGAAAGATACTTTGTATTAGTAATTAACTATGAAATTATTTAATAGTGGTAGCTGTATACTCGCAATAATATTAAATTAAGTACACTAGCAAACATTATAGTTGCTTATAAGCTTGTAAATAATATGTAATAAACATGTATTTTTCGTTGGAGAGTAGACAGGCATATTATTTGTATTTATACCTACTTAATATAATAAAAGTAAATCGAATAAACACCCTAGTGTGGACGTCGCTTATTTATTTCTCATGATCCTGAGATGTTGAGAAAGACAACAGAAATATATAATTACTGTGTCTGTGTCAATCCGGGTTTGACACAGACACAGTAATTATAATAACTGCTTATGGATTATATGATAATATGTATCTTAGCAGAGAGTATTTAAAACATTATCAAATTAATCAAAACCCTTGTATATTCAACTCTAGAATATTTTTGGAAGTGGCATGGTTATCGGCATGGCATTTATTACTATATGGCATTGTTATAGGCATGGCATTTATTACTAAATGGCATAGTTATAGGCATGGCATTTATTACTAAATCCTCAATAACACAATGCCAGTATACAATAATTTAAGTAACTCCTTGTGGTCTTTGAAATGTAGGTATGTCCTCAGATTTCAGTCAATAAAATACTAAATTATGAATGTAACTTGTGGGTAGAGAATTTAAGTAAACTGATATTACCCGCGACATATTGCCATGTGTAATTAATTAATAAAAACTGGCAATAACTAAGGGTAAGGGGTTGTTCGTGTCAGAATTAATAAGTAACGGTATGATTTACTAACTGCAACGGTTCACTAAATGCGGACGCCGCGCTGGATAATTTATAGTTCTTTTCATTATTCATCACTTACCGACTTCTCGGATATGACTCGCTCGGTGCCGGAAGGATGCCAGACAACACGAATTTCGCCTTTTTGTATAGGTGTTTCAATGTCGCTCTCCTGGTCGCTGGAGTTGGCTTCATAATTCTCGAGCACCAGACCAAAGACCACTTGACCGCGATTGTTGATTTTATACACTTCATCCTCATAAAAATATTGAAAGTCAGTCGGCGAACCTGGATTTTGCCCCGCCATATTGACGGGAATTATCTAAAGACACAAATAATTTTGTTTTTTACGTGATTATGTTCTTTCTGACAGCTGATTGCAATGTGTGGCGCATGCGTCAATTAATTATGCAACGGGAACGCCATCTGGCGAATTCATTTGGAATTTAAGTTCATTCCGTTTCACGCCTGTTACGCACTATTTACTGCAATGAGTTTGTGAATATCCATAATTATATCACACTTTATTAAAAAAGTCTCTGTAGATTGTTGCTCACCAAGTAATAAAACAATCAATTTACATGGTTCACAAAGGTATTAACACTTGATGTGGTTCACAAAGTATTTCTTCGATACGTGGATACAAAAAGTATCTCGACACGTGGATAAATAATGTTTAGGGTCAGGCAGGATTATACTATTGTCATCTTTGGTTAGTTAGAGTCTAGTCTAGACCCTCAACACAGCGGCACGTAGCGTAATCCTACTACACGTTTACGATACGCGGTAGTGTTGTGTTTTGTGTAGTTCGCGAACGACTAGTTCGTAAGAGCACTCCCGCGTCCCGCAAGTGAACTGTGAAGGTGAACTGCTGAACTATGGGAGTTCCCTCTTTCCCCGTTCCATAGTTCAGTAGTTCGTGATCGAATGAGCGAGAGTGGACCTTAACGAAAACGCAAAGTATGACGTTATGAACGGGACGGCACTACACTAATGACTGCCTCTCGCTCAATGCACATCCGCGTCTCGTTTAGCATTAACTTACTACATCCATGTTTATAATAAGTCGTTCATGTTTTAATTATTCTTCTCTTCGCGTCACCCTTATGTCAGTCAGTGGACCTCCCACCCGGGTGCCACTGGAAATACCTCCTGGTGCGTACCAGAGACGCCCGGCAATGGACGAAGGAGGCCGCGGGCGTCAAAAAAATCTACACAGTGTCCTAAGACCATGCTACATGGAGGGAAAGTACTTCGAATATTGTAGATAGACAAATTTACTAAAAGAGACTTCATTTTATTTTTAAAAACAATTTTAACTGCATTAATAGATTTTTGAAAAATTACCTGTGTGGACGAACCTACAAAATGGTATAAAAAACAAAACATGTTATTTTACGCCACCGATCAAAAGGCTTCATGGGAAGAATTATATAGGTACTTCTAAGAAACTTAGCATCTTAAATAAAAGGAAGGCCGTGAAATTTTACATTTATTAAATAATTCACGTTTAGCATTTTTTATTATGGCAGCAAATCCTTTCCCTCCAAGTAGCATGGTCTTGGGACATCCTGTTTATTATGTGGTCAATAATTTGAGAACCACTCTATCTATTGGTAAAAAGCGCATCAAAATCCGTAGCGTAGTTTTAAAGATCTAAGCATATACAGGATTACCTGGTAAGTCGTGCGAACCCCGTTCAGGGGTGGTAGTTCCCACCATTTCTGACAAATTTCACCTTGGACCCCTGCCCCCTACCCTAACCCTTTTCAAGTTATAAGGCTTAAGTTAATCGATACGGAGGGAGCCTACTCAAAACATACAAACAATAACAATCAAATATTTCATAATAATAATAATAAAAATCTTCATAATAATAATTTACAGTCCCAGCGTACTTCGTACCGCCTCAAATTAAAATAAAACGAATATTAAATGAAGCGATGTACTTAATACCTATGAAAAAAATTTGTTAAATCGCTTGATGGGTAGGTACTTGTAACTGAACTCCTCCTAAACGGCTGTACCGATCATGATGGAGTTTAAAGTAAGTGTCTAGTTGAATTTAAAGATAGTTTAGATTTATAATTGGACCCGGTAGGTGTCACTGCAGTCCCGGCGAAATTAGTATCGTCACCTACCGGGTCGAAATGTAAATCTCAACGATCCCTAAGAAATTTGTAAGGTGTGTTCAATAACACACCCTAATATACATTTCATAAAAATTGTTCCAGTCGTTTATAAAGTTGGTCAATTAACTGCTCCTAAACGACTGGACCGATTTTCATGAAATTTTTGGTATGTTTAGGTAGATACGAAGGTAGTTTAAATTAGATTATTGGGTACCTAGGTAGGTAGCTAGCTACCTATGCATTGCTGATTACCGCATGATTGAGTTATCTTGTGCCCAATTCATTGCATTGAATAATCGTATGTAGACACCGTAATCATCCGGAACCTATTCAATGCAAATAATATATAAACAATTCCCCCCATCAATTCATTAAGTGAGATAACCCTGCAATACCTAATGATTTATTTTATGAAACTATTATGCAAGTTGAAGAAATCCTTGTATTATTAATCGAGGCGTGTGTCATTCAAGTCACAGAGTCGCAATCGCAAAGCTATGACGTTATCCTAGCCGGTTCTATTCTCGCTGCCCGATCAATAAAATTTTATCAACATAGCTGTGTAGGTGTTTACATGCGCGTAGTAGTAGATACACAGCTTCGCTTGAATGAGGTTGTCCCCGGTGATAACGCGGCATAATAGTCGCATATAAACCTACCAAAGGAAATGTAAACATATTCAGTGTGAAATGCCGCTGCCCGAACTTCTGAAACGTGCTTCTAGCTATTTCCTCGGCTTAGAGTTCGATGAAAATGAAGAACCGCCGGATTACGTCGATAACGAAATATTGTTTTGTAAGAACAATGTGTGCGTGCATCCTCCGACTGTTGCGAGGCATGAACTTGATATAGTGCATCATCCAGGATATTTAACAGTCACAACGAAAGTATTTACTGATCAGCACAATAACGCAAAACGCCCAACACTTTTCCTAAATTGGATCCCTAATTCTACATTAAAGAAATGTCCTTCAGCTGTTGAAACAAGTCCTAGTGATGAGCTGGGCTGTACAGGCAAGTTAGCCAATCTAACGGAAGTTCAAATACTGCGGAATGCTACGAAACCCGGGAAACTGGATACAAACAACGAGCAAGCATTTTCCGATTCATCAGAAACAACAAGTTTGAACTCTAACTCTGATAAGCAGAGTATCAAATCTTCTGAAACTAGATATGCTCAGAACGATACAACGCAAGACGAACTAACTTCCAGTTCTAAACCAACAGTCAAGTCGATAGATTCTGTAAAAGATGATGTTTTCGGTAGTTTTGAGAAAGATGAAGCGAAAGATGAGGTATTTGTTTATGATAAACATGTGCGCTCACAATCGATGACTTCAGTAAATATCACGATTGCTAACCCAACAATAGAGAACATCGACTTGACCCCTGACTCGGTATCCGGCGAGAAATTTTATAGGTCATTGTCAATGAGTTCATGTGACGAGGGTAATCCAAACTGGATGAGTACGCCGGAGTTCTTGGCTCTAAAACACAATCTAGTTTTTCCTGATAGTGTTCAAAGTTCTCCGGTACCGCAAAGACGATTTCCATTGAAATGTCGGAGGTGAGTTCTTATTGATTTTATTACTCTTTTTTGTTCTTAAACGACTTCAAAATTAGGAGGAGGTTTATCTATTCGACCGTTGCTCGAATGCTTGAGGTGGCTACCGACTTGGTAGGTATCTACTCCTACGTAATTTTGATAACCAACTTAGGTGCCCTGTAAACCAACATTTTTTTTTAAACATTTCTACATTTTTGACAAACACCGCGTTACACGTCCAAGTACTACTAGTTGACAAAGATCATTCACACGATGACAATCCAATTTTTCATCAAACAAGTCAAACACTTAGATGTTTGACAAACGCTTCAAACAAAACGATAATACTATAAAATTTGTTGACAAACACGCAAAATTTGTCAGAACACGGGAGTTAGGTAGGTACTCTTATTATTATCTAGATACTTTTTTAAATTCCGCGGCCCAAGACCGTAGCCGCTCCTACGTCCATTGCCGGGCGTCACTGGTACGTACAAGGAGGTATATCCAGTGATGCCCGACGGACTTTGGCAACCTGTCTGGCCTCTTTAGATAAAACCGACCTACACCCACGTGTAGGTCCTTCCTTATGTGCCGACGAGGCGTCCTTCCCAAGTACCTACATCATTATCAGTATTAATAGGATGTACTGACCTTTCATTTATTAACTAGCTAATCTGATACTCGCACAGCTCCGCCCGCGTGGAGTAACATAATATAAAAAACGATCACTTATTTTGCTGCAATCCGATTTTAAAGAAACAATATCCTAAATGTTACCCTGAGTCGAGTTTAGTCTGTCTGCGAAAACCGCACAAAAATCTGTTTAGTATCTTCAGAGATATACAGACAGACATACATACAAGAATAAAAATAAACTCCATTAAAATAAAATCGACCAGTTAATGCATCGGGCGCCAACGCACTAGCGACCAGGCCGCGGCGACCGTACATGAGACATAGGTGGATGTTGGAGGGTTGCAGCATATAGTTAGCAGCTTGTTGGTGTTTGTGCTGAGGACTCAAGTTTCAATTCCTGTCCAATTAATATCTATTTAGACCAATATGTAGAGTTAGTAATATTCGTTTAATAACGCTAGACGGCGTACCATTGCCAGTCTGCTCCAGCTTCCGATACCTCGGCTCTCTTATCCAGGACGATGGGGAAATCGATCGTACAGTGAAGCACAGAATTGACGCAGGTTGGATGAAATGGCGGCAGGTCAAAGCCACTATATGCGACCCCCAATTTCCTCCGAAACTTAAGGGGAAAATTTACAAAACTGTCGTCATACCTGCCGTCCTGTATGGACTTTCATATGTGGCCGTAAAAGCGACGGATGAAAGAAAACTGCATTTAGCGGAAATGCGAATGTTAAGATGGATGTGTGGTGTAACAAGGATGGATAGAGTAAGGAACGAGTATATTAGAGGAAGTTTGAAAGTTGCCCCAGTAAATGAAAAAGTGAGAAGCGAACGGCTATCATGGTATGGACATGTTATGAGAAGAGAGGAAAGTAATGTGGTTAGAAAGGTGCAAAGTATGAATGTAGATGGCCTGAGAACTCGAGGTAGGCCCAAGAAAAGATGGATAGAATGCGTGAAAGAGGATATGACCAGGAAAGGAGTGACTGAGGAAATGACGTGTGACAGGGATGTATGGAAGATGAAAACATGTTGCGCCGACCCCAAATAATTGGGATAAGGGCAGGCAGATGATGAGATGGATGGAAATTCATTTGGAGAGACAGTAATGCGACAGGGGGAGGCAATATATATATATATATATATATATATATATTAATAACACTACATAATTAGTTCATAATCCACCCCTGTGGTGCCATACGTCTACTTGCGTCTATAGGCCGTGGACTAGTTTTATAAATTAATTGGGACATTCTCTTGGGTGCCCGCAATATTACGACGGCGCGGGCGGCTTCGATTACTTGTAGGCGCTAGTATCTTATTATAATCCTTGACTATCCCTGTTTCTGAAGAATGATTTTGAATTATTAGTGGGTAAGGGATAACTGATTAGTTACACGTATTGCAAAGTTGAGATATATATACTAGCCAAGTCTGTGTGACATTGTGACCCCTCCGATTCTCGGAGAACATGTTAAAGCCGTCGCGTCGGTCTCAGCTGCCATACGAACATTTATGGCTGTCGTTACGGGTAGTTGGAGTTGAAGCCCTAAAGCAAATCCGACTGGTCTAACTACAGAACTTCGATATGCTCCATGGATGGGTTATGGAGGTCAAATGGTAGTCGCTTATCGGAAAAGGCTCATTCGATGATAATTAATGTTTTGTGGTGAAAATATTCTCCTCTACAAAGTGAAGAGCCACATAGTCGATTACGTGACGCAACTGGCGAGGACCTAGTTCTACTCGACTGAAGTCGACGGAGAGACCAATATCGGTCTGATATTGGTCTCACCATCGACTTCTCGTATGTGCCAATCTATCACGTAGAACTTGTGGGCGTCCGCTAATAACTACAATTATTGTGTGTACTCCAGGGACCCCAATTGCGTTCAGTTTTTAAATCTGTTTTCTGTTGCTTTACTAACTGTGTCCTAATATTCTACGTCTGAGCTTTTTTCACGTGTCGTTTCCTCACGACGAGACGCGACGATTAAAACGGCGTGTTTTCATAGTAAATTGGTTTCATAGTAAAAAATGTACGGTGCCTGTTTCCCCTGCAGGGTAAGCAGAGCCATGATAAACACCCACTTCACTTCGCCAGTAAATTTCTGGTTCCACGTAATAGGTGGCAAGCCTATTGACGCTTATAGGGATTTTTTATGTTCGTCAGAACCTCGTCTTTTGATCGGAAGCTGTACCACTTGAGGGTGAGGTTGACTTGAGTCTCTAAGATCTTGATGGGGCCCCTCTATAACCTACATTATTTTCACAGCTAGTACCAAACCTATAGTTTTAATTAAATTCCTGAGTATTCAATATAAGTTCATCCTTCCTAAATAATGTCTTTTAGAGGCTTATATTTAGTAGGCACGATATGCTTCGAATATCAGAAATTCTTGGCAACGCCATTACGTATTCGGGGTTAAAAATGTCAAAGGTTAAGGATATCTACAAGTGCTGGCTTTTACCACAGTATAATATTATATAAAACAACAATGAAGTACCTACATAGGGCGGATACCCTGTTTTACCAAAAATATGGGCCTTAAAGTTGAATATATCGCAAACGGATTCTTAAATAATAAATCTGTTTTAAAAATCTACAAATGTTTTTAAAAGAACTATTTAATGATACCCCAGATAAACGCGAGAAAAAAAAATCCCCACGTTACGTGTATGGGAGCTACCCCGAAAAAAAATAAGAGAAATTTTATTTATTTTATTTAATATATTGATTTTATTTCAGCACTTTGTTGGTTTATTAAATACACAATACATACCTATCCATGCAAAGTTTCATCTTTCTAGTATCAACCGTTTGGACAGTTAGCCTTGAACTACGTAACCCTAAAAAGGAGTACGTGCCTAGTACATACCTATAGTAATGAATTTCGTCCGAGACAAGTAATGGAAAACAGCGTCTCTGGCCTTTGGCGTTAAGGGCCGAGACCGCGCACGGATAAAGTCGATTTTGAGCGACAGCAGCGCTATTGTTGCCCGAATCATCCGACGGGCGGGTGAATGACCCAGAGAGCGCGATTTTGAAAATGTTTTGCGACAAACGTTCCACGTTGAGTTATTGTTATTGAAGTTGAATATTTACAACATAACAAAAATGTTGAATTATTGAAAATAAACGACTGCCTATTTGTAAAATATTCCAAGAGTAGTTTTCGTTATAAAATGATCCTAATTACTAGATAAATAAATAAGAGTAGTTTGAGACACAATTTTTATGATTTTCTATTTATAATAAACAATCAAGAGCAGGTCCGGACTGACCTTTTTGTATTCTACTTACCTAAAATTCCAACTACGAGTACCTATGTATTTATTTGTAATTTTACTACCAAAGTTTATTCTTATTTCGTAAAATTTTCATTCAATAAAATAATTGCAAATTCAGTAGGAAGTACGGTCGAAATAACATCACGCCTTTCCTCGCTAGTGTTTATATCTACGCAAGGAAATGTGCCTATTGCGTAAACTCAAATACTTTTTGCTTACGATCACCTCGCAATCTAAAAAATCTTCTAGGGTTGTACAAAAAATTGTCAATAAATGAAACACAAGTATAAAAATGGTTCATATAATTAAAAGTAAACAAAATATGAGTCGCCACCTAAAAAGCGTGCTAGGGTTGTACAAAAATTAGTTATAAACAAACATGAAATTTATAAATTATTCATATACTTAATTAAACGAAAGTAAACAATAACAAAATATGAGTTTAAGAGTTTCTAATATTTTTTTCATTTTAATGATTACTGATCAAATTCTGATTTCTACTAATTTGATGATAAAATCAATTGCTATTGCAAAACCTATCAGAATGAAAATGTTACCAGCTGCCCGATTCACGTAATAAAAACCGTAGCGTAGTGACTTAAAAATGTCACTTCGCACACTTTTTAACCGACTTAAAAAAAGAAGAAGATTCTCAATTCGCTGTATTTTTTGAACCGATTTTGATGATTTTTTTTTTATTTGAAAGCTGGTGATCCCGTGTGGTCACATTTTAATTTCATTAGGATCGGACCTTGGGTTTACACCAGGTAACTCTTCAAAATCGTATAGGAATTGTATAGAAATTGAGCTATTGGAAGATTTATGACAATCCAAGACTAGATAAGTAAGTGCGTTAAAAACAGAAAACCAAAAGGCGATTTCTAAGTTTCTAAGTTAAAACGACTTTTGAACTGGCGTGTTTACGTGAATCGACCGGCTGGGTAGTTAAGTTACCTCAGTCTCTTTCAAAATCATTAGACGTTCTTCTCTTTCAAAACACGTAAAGCTCTTTCTTTCCTCTCTTTCATAGCCTCTATGACATTGGGCGGGTCACGAATAGGCATGCTTCGTGACTGCCGAGGATCAACTAATTCTGGAAGGAGGCAATCGTAATAAAATCTAACTAATTTCATCTCCATTTTCTCCTTCCAAAATTTGTCGTCCTTTTCTATAATATAAACTTTCATAGGTACAGTAGCACCAAACCAGATGCCAAGCATGCAAACGTTTCTTTTAGTTATATGTAGCTGTCCCTGAATTTGGAAATACCAGTAATGATTTTTATTTATGACATAACCCTTGGAAGCCTTGTCCTTAACCCAAAAGGTATGTTTGGCCATTGCTTCATCAAGAGTCATGCCAGCTAAAGAATGTGGGCACTTAATTTCAATTAAACCGTTTGCATAAATGCCATCTGGTGTAGTACCAAGAAATTCATATTGATCGTCGACGAACAAACCGCAACCTTGTATACTAATATTCTCTTGAATTTCTAACTGTCTAATTGCAGTTTCTTCGTTTTCGATACCGTACCGTACAGCAGGCAAACTGGAGATATTACTACCATAAACGATTTTACAAACAAGAGCAGCACAACTTGTGCTCTCTCGTTTTTTACAAACTTCCCCGAACGATGATGAGGTTAGTAATTTTCTCCTTGTACTCATCCACTCAGCACTACTTCTTTGCAAATGGGTCGACCTTTCAAGCTCCTCTCTTTCAGCACAAGACAACTTTAAATCAACTAAAAAAAATGACTTGGCTTTCTCATATAATTCCAGAATTATATGAGAAAGCCAAGTCATTTTTTTGCTGCGAAAAACCTGATCTGAGTCCAGACTCAGATCAGGTTTTTCGCAGTTTGGTCCATAGTGAGCGTCTTTCGATACAGCGCTGTGGCTTTTTTTCAATCTTAATTTAGGTTTAGCAATTAAACGGTTTCTACGATTACTATTTTCCACTTTCGCGATCAAAGGATTAGGACTAGATTTAAATATGACTTCATGAGTTTTACTATGAATCGATCCCGTATTAAAAGACACAACAGCAGCTGCGCATCGGCCCGCATAAGAACCACGGGAAGAATAATTTACACGCTTACCCCCAACTAATTTGGCAATTACTCCGTTAAAACTTTCAACTATATTACTTGTGCAATTATGAATTAAACTTCTAGAATGATATGACAGTCTTTTACTTAAAATTTCTACCGCGTCCATTAATCCGCATCCAACAATTGCTGGAAGTAACCCAACAGGTTCTATTCGACGAGTGTCAGGTCTACAAAAATACTCCTTGCAATGTTGGTGATTACCAAATACGTGTTGTGGACCATTTAGAATATCTTCACTAAGATTTTTTATTTTTTCTTCGAGTGACTGATTTTGATCCCCCCAATATTTAATCGCGCATTTTACACCCGTTCTTAAACGCAAATACCTTTCTTTTAGGAATTTCCGCAACTCGCAAGGATACTTAGTGTCTTTCGACAATTTCTCCAAGCTATTGCAGTAGTTTCGTAAAAGATGATTTTTGCATTTAATTTTCTCTACTATTAAATTATCGTACGGACGCGAATCTAATATTTTTTTATAAGTACTGGAATCGCCGTCTGCTACAAATTTATTATAAATTACACCGTGATCAACAAAGGAACGTTTAAACCCCTCAACTATTATGGTCGATTCCATCCCGGTAGATGATCCTGAATAATTCTTGAAACAATGGTGTTCCGGGGGCTGACTGTTGTTCTTTGCAGCTCGTGCACAGACTACGCAGTATTTATTTTTAACTCCAAAAAACAATACTTTATTAGTTTTAATGCCAATTATCGCAGCTGCGCCGGATAAGGCGGAAAAATTCTTACCATAAGATCTCTTGCTCCAACAACCGTCAACAGCAACAGATATTAATGGTGTACCATTTTTATCAACACTACCTATAGACACTGCGTACTCCGCTTCTTCCTTGACAGCTTCTGCCATGGAATGTGCTGCTGTCTTTTCCCACCAATCGCAAACCGTATTATTAATTTCATTGTACAATGAAGGTGACATGATTGGTAGGGCTACTGCGGCACTTAATGTTTTTAACTGAGAGTAGCTCCCACCAGATGATATGATACCAGACACAATTTGATGATTCACTTCCATGCTATCTTCTTTCTTTTCAACCAAACACACAGTAAATTTCATATTACACATACTACATTTTATGATGAGTTTTGAGTCCAGACCAACTTTTACTTCACCTATTATACTGAGGTAACTTAACTTACAATCCATTGGACCGTGGTCCCCTATGGCCTGAAGAGCTTTAAAAAAAAAAGAAATATCCACTACTCTACGCCCAACTTCCACTTCATCCACCTTTCCCTCTTGACGGTTGTCAATAACTAGTTCCTGTAAAGAAAGATAATGGCTTGATTTTTATTATAAAAAATAATTCAAAAGGTATGGGCCAAATTTCTTCAAACATAGCTAAGAACTCCCTTAGAATACATCTTTGAAACACAGAACACTAGATCAAAATCTTAAACGTTTTTATCAGTCTTCGTCAATTATGAAAGTGAATAAATAAACATAATAAAAAACTGGTTGCTTGTAAAGTCGGTTTAGGACGATAATTTTATCGGATAACGTCATAATATTATTCTCCATCGCTTGTACTGCGCTCTCGCTTGACCCTAGCGTGACATAATGTGACACTTTTTTGTGCGTGTTGCCGGTGTTCATCGATTTATAAGACGTTATCACGTCATAAATTTAATAAATCCGACTATATGCATAAAAACTCAAAAGGTAAAAAGAAAACAAGTCTACGGTCTTGAATTATGTTACATAAAAATAAATAAGAACACTATTGTAATAAATGGAATTCAACAGTTGAGACCCATTGAAATCCTCACAGGCTCGAAGATATTCCTGACTAGCTAAATATTTCTTTAGAAATAGGCCCCGACTGCTAAATACGCTATATTACAATGGTGTTGTTATTTATTTTTATTACACATTTTCATTTTTTAATCTGTCGGGTTTTAACATTTTTATTGTTTATTTATTTATATTCATAACTGACGAAGACAAATATAAAAGTGCAAAAGAATTCATACAATATTATGTTCGTGATGAACAGAAATTATAAATTTCCTTTACGCTATACGTATTGGTTTTTTATGGCGTCACTTATTCTATGTCACTCGGGCTTAGAAGACAATTCTAATGATACTAAAAACATTAAAATCGGTTCAATAATTTTGAACTTATCGTGCCACAAAGATATATTACTTAGTATACATACATACATACGTACACCAGTCGCGTAAAAGATAATATTTTACAAAAAATATTCTTGATTTTGGTAAAATACGAGATTTGAACGTGAATTTTCTTTTGAGAAAGTAATTGAGAAGTATGTGTTTGTCTCACAATGAAAATAATAAATATTGCAAAAAAAAACTGTAGGTACTGAGATTTTGTCTTCGCCCATCACTAGCTAGTTTGTTTATTTATGTAACAAGTCTACAAGAATTACGTATAACAACTTACCTCTATACAGCAGGTAGCAGTGTTGCTCGGAGTCTCGGCCTGAAGGTTTTCTTCATTTTCAGTACTGGAAATATTATTCATCAATATCCACTTTTTATTTATTTTGTAATTTTTGTACAACCCTACGCCAGGCACTGTCACTAATAATAGTGTAAGCAAACTCATTGCTTTTTTTTTTTTTTTTTTTTTTTTTTTAAATTTAGGTCGACAAATTGACGCCACTCGCCTGATGGTAAGCTGAGGCGACGTCTGGCAATTGAGGGCGACTCTCACAGTACACAGGAATACTATAGAGAGTGGCCCTCAACTTGACGACCCTGTAATGTGCCTCTTCACGCTTCGCTTAAAGAGCCCAGGGTTATATGTAGGAGGAAACACGTGCGCAGGCAGGGCGTTCCAAGCCACCATCGTTCGGCAGAGAAACGATCGTTTAAAACGCTCGGTTCTCGCGAAGACGGTTTCAACGGTATGAGGGTGACATCTCTGCCCGGCACGCGTTGTTCGGGATCGGAAGGGAGAGGGTGGGATCAGGTTGAAGAGCTCTTCAGAACACTCACCGTGGTAAATACGGTAGAACGCGGCCAAGGAAGCAATTGTTCGGCGCTGGGCTAGCGGCTCAAGGCTTCCCGTTACCTCCGGACAGTCTATAATGCGAACAGCGCGTCGCTGCATAGCGTCGAGTGCGTCCAGCAAATACTTCGCGGAGCCGTCCCAGAGGTGAGAGCAGTATTCAACGCAGGGTCTAATCTGCGTTTTGTACAGCAGACACCTCTGGTGCGGTGTAAAGAATCGCTTTACCTTGTTCAGTATTCCTAGTTTCCGCGAAGCTAGCCCAATACATCTCTCAATGTATTTTGTGTTATTGAGCTCTCGACGAACGTCTATGCCAAGGATGTCTAGATTGTCCTTCATTGGTAATATTGCATTCTGAAGAGTGGGTAGGGGAAGGAAAGGGGATTTTTTCGCTGTAAATGCACACGCCTGTGTTTTGTGGGCATTGAACTCGACCAAGTTCTCGGCACCCCATTGGGAGATACTGTCGAGGCTTCGGTCGAGATCACCCACGAGATGTCGTCTCTCCTCCTCTATCACAGATCGCCCCGCCGTCGGACGAACCGAGTAACTCCCGTGCAATGTACTGTCATCTGCATAGCAATGAATGTTCCCGAGGGAAAGCATATCATTGATATGCAGAAGAAAGAGAGTTGGTGACAGTACGGACCCCTGCGGTACCCCGGCATTCACTTGCAAAAAGCGAGAAGCCTGGCCATCGCAGAGGACCCGCACTCGGCGCTCGTTTAAAAAACTGGCAATCCAGCTGCACAGTTGAGGAGGTAGACCATATGCCGGAAGCTTGGAAAGGAGCGAAGCATGCCAGACCCTATCGAAAGCTTTGGCGATGTCCAGGCTAATAGCCAAGGACTCGCCAAACTTTTCCATAGCCCCACCCCATACATGCGTGACGAATGCCAGGAGGTCACCCGTTGATCGTTTTGGCCTGAAGCCTGAAGCCTTGAAGCTTTGAAATACATAAATATATGAAAACTAATACTATATTATGTAATAAAATTTATTATTATGAAAATTGTTCCTATAGAAATTGACTTTATTACTTATATAGATATTGAAATTACGTAATTATTACCTACTGGACATTGTAATTTTTCTTCTTAGACTGACATACCTAATTGTGTACCTATCTAATTACATGTCAAATCAATATTTACATGCTGTTGTAGGTATATGTCTGAATCAGGCGATCTAAATCATTGTATCTATTTGCTTTGTAATGTACCTACCCTGTTCAAAATGCAAATAGATTATATTATTATTACTACTAAGACATGATAAGCATACACACAAATAAAAGTAATAAAACTAGGATTTTTACTTGACACTAACACAAATCTAGTAAATTTTTTCTAGGTATTTAGGACAAGACGTAGTCAAGTAGGCAGGTAAATAAATAAGTAGGGAGGAACTTACATTTTATTCCGAGATCTTTTGGCTTTCACGTTTTTATAATGCGTACTAAATTTTCTTTTCGCTGGCATGGCACTCAGCAAATTATCCTGCGAAAAGAGACCCTCGATTACCAATTACGTTTATGATACCTATTGCCTTTATCATGTTGAAAAATCTATGTATGTCGTGCAGAGAACTATATACCCCGCCAGTTCATATCTCGAGAAAATAAGGTGGGCAGGGCTTTGATTGTTTCAAGCCTGAATTGATACCTACTTTACAAGGTTCATAAAATGACCTACGCAACAAAGTAAATAATTTTGTATTTCTTACGATTTATATCTAGTTCCATCATAGTTTTCTTTCAGACTTTCATTATATCGGTACTTTCTATTTACTGAAAGTAAATTAGTTATAAAAATATTGTACTTACAGTTTTTCACAAAAAACACAAATTCACAACACGTAATTTTGCTGTAGCATCCGACACGCGTGGAGTCACTTTGAAATTCTATGGCGCACTGGCGATTAGTTGCGACGATCGTTCTATCGGGACGCGTTTGAATTTGCATACATTTTTCTATGGAGAATTTACGTAAAACATATCTAGATTTTAGGGCTTTAAAAGGGGAAGTCTTTGTTTGTAAAGGTACAAAAAAAAGTACATGGTTATATTTATTGGCTTTTTCAGTGTTCAAAAAGTGTTTCTTTTTATCAATTTGTGTTGATTTATTGGGTTAAATCTGAAAAATACGAAGGCAGGTTTTCAAATTTTTTCTCAATTTTGTGCGTTTGTTGACGTTTATTATATAACAACTACAGGGTTTTAAGAGTTAAAATTAGCACTAACATCATTTTTGGTCTTTCATTTTAATATATACAAATTATCGTTGTTATTAATCATATGTAAATAGGTTAAATATGAAAAATCGTAACACTCTTTTCGGTGATTTTCACGATCTGGGCCCTTAATACAGCTTAGTAAATTATGTTAGGAAAGTTTGTTGACCAACCCAATTAATAGGTTGTCGTGTTGGGTCAGTCGAGGAATCCCATAAGTTACTTATAACATCATGTTACGTGTGTACTACGACGAATAGCGTTGCAAAATAGGGGAACTGCTTTCCGTGACGTGTGTATAATTTTAGCTAAAAAATATCAAGTTCAAATGTCGGGATGGGACCAAAATAAAATAGGACCACATGGGTAGCACAAGCTTTTAATTTAAAAGAAAAGATTTTTCAAAACTTATTTTTTTTAGGTCCGCGCATGCGCCTCTCTTACCTACATTGCCGGGCGTATACGGTACCAGAAGGTAGGAAATAGGTCTGGTACCAGAAGTGGCGCCCGGCATATTGTTTTTTTTTCAAAACTCTGTCGAAAGTTATGTCTATGAGGTAAAAAACATAGAAAAAAAGCTTATACTTAATAATATGTTGGGGATTAGTGTGTGATTATCTAAATACCTATATGAAGGTGTCAAAAACATATCACTATAGCGAAAGTATTATTTTTTGTATTTATTAACTTAATTTAGTATTTTTACTATTTTTAGGGTTCCGTAATAAAAGTCTCGGAACCCTTAAAGATTCGTTATATCCGTCCGTCCGTCCGTCCTCGAGTTCCTCCCAAACGGTTAGTGCTACATGAACCTTTGCATGAATCTGTATATTTACTACGCCGACAAAGTGCTAAAATAAAATTGTGAAAAAAAAATTTTTTTTGGGTTCCTTCCCTACACGTAAAGTGGGAAAGACTTTTTTTTCGCGTCAATTCCATCGTGTGGGGTGACTTAAGATATGTCTTTTAAAAACATTGAGAGGTTGCAAAGATGATTTTTTGTTGCGAGAAATTTAGCTTTGAAGAGCATGTTTTGCGAAAACTGGCCCCCCCCCCCCCTCTAAAATCTAAACGGCAGCGGTGAAGAACTTGAAAAAAATCAAGATGGTAGTTCATATAATGAACTTTGAAGGAAAACTATAACGGATGGTATAACTCTGTTAGTTCAGGAGTTATAGAGGCTTTTATGGGTAACTACGGAACCCTATCTTATGCTCGACACGTCACCGGTATTTTTATAAATATTATAAAAATACCGGTGCTTGACTGTAAAGTTGTAAAATATAATTGCCTAAACAGAAGAAACAAAATTGATTCTTTGATATTTAACGTTTTCTTTATCAGGTTTTCGGTGGATCTCAGTCAAATGCGGTCACTCCGTCTGTTCTTCAACGACGACAACTGCACGTGTGGTCAACTGGTGGTCGCGTCGAGAGAGTCTCAGTACAAGATCCTTCACTTCCACTACGGTGGACTCGACAACTTGGCGCAAGTTTTGCACCGATGGCACTCTGTTCTGCACAACATTAAACTCACTCCAGGTAAGGAGGTGCCGATACCTATATTTTATTAGATATCTTATTTAAAAATATTTATTCTATGCGTGTTTTTAATGAACTGTGAATTTGGGTAATTTTGGTCTTAAAGTTTTAGTAGAAGTTTAGGGAAGGTTTAAAAGGCTTTGCCTGGACAGCTATAGTAAATTGTAAAAACAAAACATTAAAAAAGACATTAAAAGTAACTCGAGGAGAGGTTGATTCCAAAACCACGTTTCTTAGATAGATAATACCTATTAACATATTAGATTTCGTCGTGAAGTTATTTGTTACTCTGTTGAATAAACATCGTCATCATAAAAATGACGGAACCTATTTCCATGAAATTTGGTACGGAGATATGTTGAGAACCCAAAGAAATATTTGAACTAAGTACAATTGCCACCACTCGGACAGAACTGTTTACGCAGGCAACCTCTTATTAATAGTTCATGTGCAATTTCCTCACAGGTTCCGAAGAGCCAAATTTACCATACCGCCATTTTATGGTATGTCGTCCAGAGGTATTGAAATCTGAACAACATCCTGAGGAAGGAAAACTTCCAAAGATAACCCCCGAATTGTTCTATGGCAAATTAATGAACGGCAAAGGGGTGATAGAAGATGACCTGTTTCTTAGAAAATGCGTATTTTTTGGAGGTTTAGATAAGGAGTTGAGGAGGGAGCTTTGGCCGTTTCTTCTTCACTGTTACCCTTACAATTCTACCTATGACGAAAGAGAAGTTATACTACAGCTTAGGTCTAGGGAGTATGAGGAAATAACAAGAAGGAGACTGGAGAAGATGACGCCGGAACAATTTGCCGTTTTCTGGAAGAACGTTCAGTGTGTCATAGAGAAAGACGTTGTTAGGACTGATAGAGGCAATCCGTTCTTTGCTGGAGACAACAATTATAATGTGGAAATTATGAAGAACATTTTACTCAATTATGCAGTCTATAATCCTATTTTAGGGTAAGTGATTATGAAATTACTTGGTAACATACATACCTATATAATATGTGGGGGCTCATGGCTAACTGGTATCTGGTTAGGTTAACACATTGCAAAGGTTAAGCAAACACTTTTTTAAATACACTGAGATCCTATGTGATCTACCTAACTACAGAACTTCAAAATTGTCAATAGGTAGACGGAAAATACCGCAATTAGACTGGAGCAGACTACAATTAGGTTGAGAAAAGACGGGTGGATGAATGAGGAAAGGATGATGATACCTACATACAAACCTACTTAAATCACTTCTAATCCTTCCAGGGTTAGGCAGAGACGAAATGTACGCAAATATTTCACTAGTAGCATTACTGGTTCCACTTAATTAACTGAGGAGCATATTGCTGCTAGTCGGGCAGGACCTTTTATATTTGCCAGAGCCTTGTCTGCTGATCAGCGTACCGTATGATTTTGACTTAGTCTTTGGGATCTTTGTGGGACTGCTTTATTCTACTCTATTATCCATTGAATAGCCATTTAACGTATCTTATTTATTCCAGTTACACACAAGGTATGAGTGATTTGTTAGCACCAGTTCTTTGTGAGATAAAATGCGAAGCAGAAGCGTTCTGGTGCTTCGTGGGTCTGATGCAGAGAGCTATATTCGTGTGTACTCCAACCGACAACGATATGGATAACAATCTTGTAAGTTTGTCGCGTAACACAAAATTACATCTTCAAGAAAGGAGAGTGTATTATATAGATATATTATTATGTTTGTTACCTTACCTAAGCATATACCTACTGCGTGAACCGATTTGAAATAATCTTATATTTGAAAGCTAGTGCGTCCCATTTCAATTAAGTCCCATTCCGACAGTTATTTGGTCACATTACGGTTATTTTAAAGTCGGTTTGTTTTTGCTAAAATTATTTGTAAAAAGAAAACAGAATGGTTTTTTACATAAGTTACATCCCACATTTTGCCACCACTTCGCTGTTTCAGACACTTTTGGTATATTTCCAAGAGAACAGCAGTCCAATTTCAGATTTAAAGTAAGTATAAGATTTTTAACGTTTTAGTGTTCAAGGTTTTTCAGGGTCCCTGCTTTAAACTTATGCGTAATTACAATAATGTATTTGTGCGTTAAAAAAAATATTAAAGTTTTTTTTTTATTACAGAGTTACCTGCGGGAGTTAATCAGAATAATGTTGCCGCACTTCTACAAACATTTAGAAAGACATGTTGACGCAATGGAACTATTATTTTGCCATCGGTGGATTCTTCTGTAAGTTAAATTTGCCCTTCTTATTCTTATCTACGTAACTGCTTATTAACGTCACTCATACAAATGTAGGGCTGGATACGGATACCAGATGTCAGCAAGGAATTAATGCTGTCTTTGCTCAATGAAAATTATGTTGTATGTACTTTATTGAAGAGAACACTAAGTACTTTTCTAACAATTATAAAATAAACCTGACCAGTTTCGCCTCACAGCATCTCCAAAGGCTACATTAGTGATCGGCACAAGTTGTTCTGTTCAATATAATGCAGCAACTTTCACTAAGTGTCATCAATCAGCACTGTTAACTAACTCATTTTAGGGGGTATGCTCTGAGCTACGATGACCAATACCAACAACATCCAATCTTGGCTTTATATCTTAATTTCTAGATCGCGCTATAGTTCAGTGATCAAAGCATCACCCTTGTTAGGAAAAAGCTGTGGGTTCAACTCCTGCCGATGACATCAGTTTTGTGGCTTTAATTATAATTTTTAACTTAATATTTCAAGAATGGTTTAAGCAAACTCATCGCTTTGAAATTTCAATACAAAAATATATTAACTCATTTCAGATGTTTCAAGCGTGAGTTCACTGAAGCTGTGGCCCTACGCATGTGGGAGGCTTGCTGGGCGAACTACCAGACGGACTACTTCCATCTCTTTCTGTGCTTGGCAATCATTGCTGTGTACGCTGATGACGTCATAGCCCAGGATCTCAACACTGATGAAATGCTTCTGCATTTTAGTTCATTAGGTAAGAATTTGTACAGTAACTAAGTAGATACTCGTAATAGTTTTTGACGTCGCCGTCGCAGATAGCGAATAGCACCTACTAGCTGCAGGTCACGTCTCCAACCGCGTGGAAACGCGCTCTCGTTTCTCACGGGATCACATTATTGGGTTAAAATATAAACAGACAGACACATGTCACGCCTATATCCCCGAAGGGTTAGACAGAGGTCAAAAAAATTAAACCCATTGCCTTGCGATGAAATGTTGATGAAAGGCAACAAAATACGTGCCAGCCGTTATGGCACAGCGTCACAGTTCTCGCGTCTCGGCGTCTTTATAGTCCGAGATGCCCAGGACTTTAACTGGCTGTGCCATAGCGGCTGGCACGTAAGATTTTGTTGCCTTTCATATTAACATATCATCGCAAGACGAGTTTAAAATTTTTTTTTTTTCAAAATTACAATATAGCTGCTACTTTTAAATAAATTCATTCGGCCATTTTGGACATAACCCATTATAAATGTGCCCGGTGACGGCAATAGGCTTGCCCCCTATTACGTGGGACTAAAAATAATGGCAAATTGTGGGTGTGTAATGTACCTCTGCCTACCCCTTCGGGGATATAGGTGTGATATGTGTGTGTGTCTCGGATTTCAATAAAATATAGTCCCTGTAAAAACAAGGGTGTCAGTTTGAGAGGCTAGTGGCTAAGTGGTAACCGACTTGGTTCACTTAGTTAACACATTGCAAAGGTCAGGCAAACATAGCCAGGTCGGTGTAAGCTGACCATTTATTAAGACACTGTGATTTGGGTGGGACCCTCCGTGCCTCGGAAAAGACGTTAAGCCGTCACGTGTTGCGATGCCATACGAACATCTATGGCAGACGTTATGGGTACCATCGGGTAGTCAAATAAGCAAGGTAAGATAAGTAGTCAGTAGGTAAGTAATACTTGCTGAATTACACAGAATGACTGTTAAAATTGGTTGACAAATGGCTCGACGAATTTTAAGTAGGTAATTGTATTATAAAAGAATGACACATTGTTATTTCATAGTGTAAGAAAATACTTAAATTAAAACGTGTAACTAAGTATGAAAACATAACCGACAGTGAACCATCATATATGGTTAGGTATCTAATTACGTATTTTAAAAAATAAAAAACTTTGCTAAAGGGGGCTACAATGAGCCTGTCAAGATCTTAGTGAACCATCATATATGGCTAGGTATCTAAATACGTATTTAAAAAAATAAAAGCTTTGCTAAAGGGGGCTACAATGAGCCTGTCAAGATCTTAGTGAACCATCATATATGGTTAGGTATCTAATTACGTATTTTAAAAAATAAAAAACTTTGCTAAAGGGGGCTACAATGAGCCTGTCAAGATCTTAGTGAACCATCATATACGGTTAGGTATCTAAATACGTATTTAAAAAAATAAAAAACTTTGCTAAAAGGGGCTACAATGAGCCTGTCAAGATCTTAGTGAACCATCATATATGGCTAGGTATCTAAATACGTATTTAAAAAAATAAAAAACTTTGCTAAAGGGGGCTACAATGAGCCTGTCAAGATCTTAGTGAACCATCATATATGGCTAGGTATCTAAATACGTATTTAAAAAAATAAAAAACTTTGCTAAAGGGGGCTACAATGAGCCTGTCAAGATCTTAGTGAACCATCATTTATGGCTAGGTATCTAAATACGTATTTAAAAAACTTTGCTAAAGGGGGCTACAATGAGCCTGTCAAGATCTTAGTGAACCATCATATATGGTTAGGTATCTAATTACGTATTTAAAAAAATAAAAAACTTTGCTAAAGGGGGCTACAATGAGCCTGTCAAGATCTTAGTGAACCATCATATTTGGTTAGGTATCTAAATAAGTATTTTAAAAAATAAAAAACTTTGCTAAAGGGGGCTACAATGAGCCTGTCAAGATCTTAGTGAACCATCATATATGGCTAGGTATCTAAATACGTATTTAAAAAAATAAAAAACTTTGCTAAAGGGGGCTACAATGAGCCTGTCAAGATCTTAGTGAACCATTATATAGTGTTAAGTATCTAATTACGTATTTTTAAAAATAAAAAACTTAGCAAAAGGGGGCTACAATGAGCCTGGCAAGATCTTAGTGAACCATCATATATGGTTAGGTATCTAATTACGTATTATTAAAAATAAAAAACTTTGCTATAGGGGGCTACAATGAGCCTGTCAAGATCTTAGTGAACTATCAACTATCATGTATGGTTAGGTATCTAATTACGTATTATTAAAAATAAAAAACTTTGCTAAAGGGGGCTACAATGAGCCTGTCAAGATCTTAGTGAACCGTTATATATGGTTAGGTATCTAATTACGTATTATTAAAAATAAAAAACTTTGCTAAAGGGGGCTACAATGAGCCTTAATGCCTATTTTTCCTTTTGTAGCCTTCTGTGGCCTTGTGTGCCTTTTGTGGCCTTCATTGTAGCCCCCTTTAGCAAAGTTTTTTTATTTTTAATAATACGTAATTAGATACCTAACCATATATGATGGTTCACTAAGATCTTGACAGGCTCATTGTAGCCCCCTTTAGCAAAGTTTTTTATTTTTAATAATACGTAATTAGATACCTAACCATGTATGATGGTTCACTAAGATCCTGACAGGCTCATTGTAGCCCCCTTTAGCAAAGTTTTTTTATTTTTAATAATACGTAATTAGATACCTAACCATTTATGATCTTCTGTTAGGTATCTAGTTAGTATTCTGTTAGGTATCTAATTACGTATTTTAAAAAATAAAAAACTTTGCTAAAGGGGGCTACAATGAGCCTGTCAAGATCTTAGTGAACCATCATATATGGCTAGGTATCTAAATACGTATTTTAAAAAATAAAAAACTTAGCTAAAGGGGGCTACAATGAGCCTGTCAAGATCTTAGTGAACCATCATTTATGGCTGGGTATCTAAATACGTATTTAAAAAACTTTGCTAAAGGGGGCTACAATGAGCCTGTCAAGATCTTAGTGAACCATCATATATGGTTAGGTATCTAATTACGTATTTAAAAAAATAAAAAACTTTGCTAAAGGGGGCTACAATGAGCCTGTCAAGATCTTAGTGAACCATCACATATGGTTAGGTATCTAATTACGTATTATTAAAAATAAAAAACTTTGCTAAAGGGGGCTACAATGAGCCTGTCAAGATCTTAGTGAACCATCATATATGGTTAGGTATCTAATTACGTATTATTAAAAATAAAAAACTTTGCTAAAGGGGGCTACAATGAGCCTGTCAAGATCTTAGTGAACCATCATATATGGTTAGGTATCTAATTACGTATTATTAAAAATAAAAAACTTTGCTAAAGGGGGCTACAATGAGCCTGTCAAGATCTTAGTGAACCATCATAAATGGTTAGGTATCTAATTACGTATTATTAAAAATAAAAAAACTTTGCTAAAGGGGGCTACAATGAGCCTGTCAGGATCTTAGTGAACCATCATACATGGTTAGGTATCTAATTACGTATTATTAAAAATAAAAAACTTTGCTAAAGGGGGCTACAATTAGCCTGTCAAGATCTTAGTGAACCATCATATATGGTTAGGTATCTAATTACGTATTATTAAAAATAAAAAACTTTGCTAAAGGGGGCTACAATGAGCCTGTCAAGATCTTAGTGAACCATCATATATGGTTAGGTATCTAATTACGTATTTTAAAAAATAAAAAACTTTGCTAAAGGGGGCTACAATGAGCCTGTCAAGATCTTAGTGAACCATCATATATGGCTAGGTATCTAAATACGTATTTAAAAAAATAAAAGCTTTGCTAAAGGGGGCTACAATGAGCCTGTCAAGATCTTAGTGAACCATCATATATGGTTAGGTATCTAATTACGTATTTTAAAAAATAAAAAACTTTGCTAAAGGGGGCTACAATGAGCCTGTCAAGATCTTAGTGAACCATCATATACGGTTAGGTATCTAAATACGTATTTAAAAAAATAAAAAACTTTGCTAAAGGGGGCTACAATGAGCCTATCAAGATCTTAGTGAACCATCATATATGGCTAGGTATCTAAATACGTATTTAAAAAAATAAAAAACTTTGCTAAAGGGGGCTACAATGAGCCTGTCAAGATCTTAGTGAACCATCATATATGGCTAGGTATCTAAATACGTATTTTAAAAAATAAAAAACTTTGCTAAAGGGGGCTACAATAAGCCTGTCAAGATCTTAGTGAACCATCATATATGGTTAGGTATCTAATTACGTATTTAAAAAATAAAAAACTCTGCTAAAGGGGGCTACAATGAGCCTGTCAAGATCTTAGTGAACCATCATATTTGGTTAGGTATCTAAATACGTATTTTAAAAAATAAAAAACTTTGCTAAAGGGGGCTACAATGAGCCTGTCAAGATCTTAGTGAACCATTATATAGTGTTAGGTATCTAATTACGTATTTTTAAAAATAAAAAACTTAGCAAAAGGGGGCTACAATGAGCCTGGCAAGATCTTAGTGAACCATCATATATGGTTAGGTATCTAATTACGTATTATTAAAAATAAAAAACTTTGCTATTGGGGGCTACAATGAGCCTGTCAAGATCTTAGTGAACTATCAACTATCATGTATGGTTAGGTATCTAATTACGTATTATTAAAAATAAAAAACTTTGCTAAAGGGGGTCACAATGAGCCTGTCAAGATCTTAGTGAACCATCATATATGGTTAGGTATCTAATTACGTATTATTAAAAATAAAAAACTTTGCTAAAGGGGGCTACAATGAGCCTGTCAAGATCTTAGTGAACCGTTATATATGGTTAGGTATCTAATTACGTATTATTAAAAATAAAAAACTTTGCTAAAGGGGGCTACAATGAGCCTGTCAAGATCTTAGTGAACCATCATATATGGTTAGGTATCTAACTACGTATTATTAAAAATAAAAAACTTTGCTAAAGGGGGCTACAATGAGCCTGTCAAGATCTTAGTGAACCATCACATATGGTTAGGTATCTAATTACGTATTATTAAAAATAAAAAACTTTGCTAAAGGGGGCTACAATGAGCCTGTCAAGATCTTAGTGAACCATCATAAATGGTTAGGTATCTAATTACGTATTATTAAAAATAAAAAAACTTTGCTAAAGGGGGCTACAATGAGCCTGTCAGGATCTTAGTGAACCATCATACATGGTTAGGTATCTAATTACGTATTATTAAAAATAAAAAACTTTGCTAAAGGGGGCTACAATGAGCCTGTCAAGATCTTAGTGAACCATCATATATGGTTAGGTATCTAATTACGTATTATTAAAAATAAAAAACTTGCTAAAGGGGGCTACAATGAGCCTGTCAAGATCTTAGTGAACCATCATATATGGTTAGGTATCTAATTACGTATTATTAAAAATAAAAAAACTTTGCTAAAGGGGGCTACAATGAGCCTGTCAAGATCTTAGTGAACTATCATGTATGGTTAGGTATCTAATTACGTATTATTAAAAATTAAAAACTTTGCTATAGGGGGCTACAATGAGCCTGTCAAGATCTTAGTGAACCATCATATATGGTTAGGTATCTAATTACGTATTATTAAAAATAAAAAACTTTGCTAAAGGGGGCTACAATGAGCCTGTCAGGATCTTAGTGAACCATCATATATGGTTAGGTATCTAATTACGTATTATTAAAAATAAAAAACTTTGCTAAAGGGGGCTACAATGAGCCTGTCAAGATCTTAGTGAACCATCATATATGGTTAGGTATCTAATTACGTATTATTAAAAATAAAAAACTTTGCTAAAGGGGGCTACAATGAGCCTGTCAAGATCTTAGTGAACCATCATATATGGTTAGGTATCTAATTACGTATTATTAAAAATAAAAAACTTTGCTAAAGGGGGCTACAATGAGCCTGTCAAGATCTTAGTGAACCATCATATATGGTTAGGTATCCAATTACGTATTATTAAAAATAAAAAAACTTTGCTAAAGGGGGCTACAATGAGCCTGTCAAGATGTTAGTGAACCATCATATATGGTTAGGTATCTAATTACGTATTTTTAAAAATAAAAAACTTTGCTAAAGGGGGCTACAATGAGCCTGTCAAGATCTTAGTGAACCATCATATATGGTTAGGTATCTAATTACGTATTATTAAAAATAAAAACTTTGCTATAGGGGGCTACAAGAGCCTGTCAAGATCTTAGTGAACTATCATGTATGGTTAGGCATTTAATTACGTATTATTGAAAATAAAAAACTTTGCTAAAGGGGCTACAATGAGCCTGTCAAGATCTTAGTGAACTATCATATATGGTTAGGTATCTAATTACGTATTTAAAAAAATAAAAAACTTTGCTAAAGGGGGCTACAATGAGCCTGTCAAGATCTTAGACAAACTCTAGCAAACATAGAAGTTCACGGTCCTGGTTGGCGGCAATCAATAGGCTAAGGTTCCCTATCCCTTTTCCGTGGGACACAAGGTAGTTTACATAGCATAAGCTCTGTTTTGTTCGAGGCAAAGTGGTGTTAGGTATGTAGAAATTAGAAACAGTCCAGTAGTATTTTATCAATGTAAAGAAATTCACAACTTCATTCTTATTTTCAGCAATGTATATGGATGGCCGCCTAATACTTCGGAAGGCTCGAGGGTTGCTCCATCAGTTTCGTCAATTCGTTCGAGTACCTTGCACCTTGGCTGGTATGTGCCAACGTTGCGGCCCCGGTATTTGGGACTCCACACACAGACCAAGCGTCGAATGTACAGGAGCTCACGATTTTTGCAAATATAATGTACAATAGACACGGTTTTCACGACGAAATGGATTTTGTAAATAGTTTTGCATTTGTTGTTGAGCCTAAATGGTAGCTGGAAGAGTCGAGAGTACCTAAGGATGAAAAAACGGTTGAAAATTACTTTTTCAACGTGGCAATTCTTTAGATGCAACTGAGATTGTCTGACTGTGTTGTTATTCCCCTGAGAATGGCAGAATATTCGCAAAAAAAATCGATGCTAAATTGTGTTTTTTTTTGGTTACATATCCGGTCTCGGTTTGTTTGAACCTGGAGGGAAATGGCCATCGATCACTCTAGTCAGTTTTTTTAAATTACTATCTAATTATTTCTGTGCTTTATGGCGCTACTTTCAAACAACCATGTTGGAGAGCGTCCTAGCGTCCCAGCGTCCTAGGAGAACATAATACTCGTAGATATCGCATTTATTTAAATAGGGCTAGCTATCCAGACCTTATGGTTAGGTAGGTTCTAAGTATTTTACTTATGTTAAAGTATTTTCTATGTATTGTATGGATTGTTAAGTCAATTTTTGTATTTCTATCACATGTTACATTAAAATTCTAATTCGTTTTTCCTAAAATTTGTTATTTAAACAGTTAGGTAGGTATATTATTATGTAGGTAGGTACCTATTTACCTAGTTACATGTTCTAAATTTTTAAAGAGAAACTTATTTATGTTACGTGACTAGTATAGTATTCTTATATCTGTACTTAAGTGTATTGTCACGAATAGAAAAATACTTGGGTGAAATGGAACTGTAAATTAGATTAGCATTTTTATGCTAAGAGTTTTCACGAAATGGTTTACTTTGATAAGGTGTCCTCTTTCATGAGATCACGGCACACTAAATAAATAGGGAAAACTTTAAAATCTAACTTCAAAACAAGAAAGCATAATATGAATAAATTTCAATGTTTTGTCTCGAAATAATATTTTAGTTTTAGTCCATTAAGTATAGTGTCCCGAAAACGCTGTAAAACATTAAACATGATATGTAGTTTAAACTTCGTTAAGATTGGGTAGGTAATTAGGTATTATGCAAAGGCTTAAAACGCTATACATACAGCTTTAAGCGTCATATTTTTAAACGAGTTGAAAAAAGATTTACTCCTTTTTTTAACCGACATCCAAAAATTTTAGTAAAATTTATGTTTGTTATCATATCTCTGAACTGGGTGAACTGATTTTGATTTTTTTTTATACAATAGTAGCTATTCCCTCCGATGTGGTCCCATTTCAATTTGGTCCCATTAAGACAATTATTTGGTCCCATTTCGGTAATTTGAAATCGGTTGGTGTCAATTTTTGACGTGTATTTTTGTTACCACAGAACTTTTGACTGGGTCAACCGATTTTTATGATTCTTTTTTATTTGAAAGCTGGTGCTTCCGTTCAAACAACAATGTATTTTGCAACTTTGCTTGGCTGAAAAGTGTCTTTTAAAGCACTGAGATATACGTAGCTAAAAGTTCGTGATTAAATGTAGGTACAAAGTGATATAATTATTATGTACAAAATTATACACTACCTATATAGGTATTATAACACTTAGCCAGGAGTGACGACAGATTTGAAGGAAGCCTTGGAAACGCCTAGAACATATCAACAAGTAACCAAATATGTTCTTAAACGTATCAGCTTGAAAATACGAAAAATACGAGTTAATATGTATAATTAATGTTATTGAAAATTGTGTCTATTATAAGAGTTGATACTTATACCTATTATTATTAATTTATCGGATAGGTATACCTAGATATTATAAAAATATATTTACTTATTTACGTAATATAGGTAGGTAGCTAAATGTTATTTATAAAATTCAGTATTTAATTAATAAAGTAGCCATTTTACGGTTTATTTAAAGAAGATACGGTCGAAACATTAAGCTTAGGTAGATTTGAAGTCTCTCTAAACTTGAGAGAGATATGACATGGAGTCTTATAAATGGTACTCAAATGATTTAATTGATAGATGCTTTTTATTCTAGCTTAAGAGCAAGT
Organism: Nudaria mundana; assembly: GCA_963556515.1. Taxonomy (NCBI): domain Eukaryota; kingdom Metazoa; phylum Arthropoda; class Insecta; order Lepidoptera; family Erebidae; genus Nudaria; species Nudaria mundana. Next base: position 18,137,483 of record OY748294.1, read on the forward strand.
TCCCCGCGCCCTGGGGTTATTAGACCTTATTACCTGTACGGCCGGTATATGTAATGAACAATAAAGAGACATTGACATAACAAGAGACAAGAGGAGGGGCTCGTGGTTTAGAGGTAACCGACCATGTTAACACATTGCAAAGGTTAAGCAACATCTAGTCAGGCCGGTGTTAGGACGGGTGACCGACTAAGACATTAAAACCCCTCCGTGCTTCGGAGAGCACGTTAAGCCGTCGGTCCCGGTTGTCATACGAACGTCTATGGCAGTCGTTAAGGGTAGTTGGAGCCCTAAATCAAAAATCCGACCATCTAACTACAGAACTTCGATATTGCCCATGGGTTGTGGAGGTCAGATGGCAGTCGCTTCACGGAAGATATCGGAGTTCAGCCGAATCACAGTTAAACTGGAAAGCAGAAGAAAATGCTCGGTGAATGATGAAAGAGACATCAGAATGCCTAAGAGCAAGTTGAGCGTAAATGAAGCTCTGTTGGTCTAGAAATAACTGAATTAAATTTATGTTGATTAAACACAGATCTATAAAAAAATATGGTCACATTATGTTTTTTATGGCGTTTAATTATGAAGCCTTTATTACTTAAATATATACAAGGAACAGGAAAATTAAATTTAAAAATAAACCTAAACTAACTACAAACTATACTATCTAAAATTAAAACACTAAAATAAATAAGCAAGGCAGGGAGACTTAGGCAGAGTGCCCATAACACAGGCAGCATTCCCACGCTGAATTGCCAATGAGAGTCTTTGCGCGAGAAAGCTGCCTGCGCGGAGATCCCCAGTCTCTTCCCTCAGACGCTTGCTGAGTTCCGTGAAGAGCTGATGCGCACCGTGGCCCCATGGGCCTAGTGGCTCGACACCAAATGCGACGAACTCATATTGAGTGCCGAGACTACTATATTTGCTTGCCTTTATTTGTTCCCGCTTATCGGCCGCCGCGCCGGCTCGTTTACTTGTAGCCCGGAGGTAGGACGCCGCTAGAGTATCGGCACAGGTGGCGTCCCATACAAAAGCGCGCCCCATCCTCCAGGGTACAAGAGACATCCCGTCGGGCCGCTTGCCATCGTCGCGCATGATCTGGGGCTCCAGGATTGCAGGAACGCTGGCGGTGGCAAGAGCCCGTCGCAGGATGTCATTGAGCGCAGCGTGGCGGGAAAGACGACCGGCACTGTAAAGGCAAGCAAGTCCATGATGACCATAACGATTCACAACAGCTCCACATGAAACACAATTGTGCTCCACACAAACCTGGGCGCCTACCCAGAGACCGACAGCTATGCGAAGAGTAGAAGGGTCAATGAAGGTGCCAGTGTTTGGAGAAGGATATGCATGCAGCCAGTGTCCGGACTCTGGTCTGGCTACCGCTAGAAGTCTGGCTCGGTCTATATCAGATGTATTTTCTAAGAGTGTATTACAAGATAATGATGAAACTATGTCCCAAGCTCTCTGTTTGTTGAGTGTGGAAAGTAAATTTCGACGCGGATCGGCCATCCAAGCATTTAGGGCTTCATCCAGACCCGATATCTCACAGTTTAAGTCTGCAGGAGTTTTTAAAACTTTACCTGACAGATTACGGGTGCTGTGTAGATATAGAAGCCAGAAATGCTGGCAAAGCTACACTCGAAATTTTGCGCGTTCCTAAACCACCAAACCTTACCGGTAGGGTAGCTTGAGCCCAAGCCTGGTCCCCAAGCCGAAAATTCACGATGGATTCAATTTGGGATTTTAAAATGTTTTCAATTGGTAAAATCAAATTTGTAAATTTCCAAATGGGGCACATTTAATTACGAATAATATCAGCCACTCGTTAAAAAACGTTTAGCATATGTAAGCATTAACCTACTTACTTAAATACTAGTTCAGAACGTTTGGTAGATCCTATAACTACTTATTACGTTTTTTTAAGGCCGCGGGATAATGTCTCCTCTGCCCCCACTTTAATTACTGGGCGCCCCAGGTACGCACTCGAGAGAATTCCCTGTGGCGCCCGGAATCTTACTACTAACTGGGCAAATCCTACCAAGAGTTTGTGCTACCATGAAGGTAGAAAACCCGTACTAATTAATTTATGTGATAGGTACCTCGTTAGCTACTCAGTGATTATTTAGACGGAATATACCTACAGTAGATAATCTAGTTATCATCGTATTATAAAACACCTACCTAGGTACCTTCTACTTTTTTAGTAATAAGTAGGTAAGTCTCTTGATAACTTAATGCTGAAAATGTTGTTAACTATCATTTTGTAAAATCAAAGATCGGTATGTACGTATGTATGTATGTATGTATCGGTATATACCTTGAATCTTATATATTGTGCCGAACTTGTAGGTCACCCCTTTGGGAGCTATGGACTTTATTTTTAATTCTGCTACGCACCAGAAGGTATTTCCAGTGGCATCCGGTGGACTTTGGCCACCTGTGTGGCCTCTTCGGGGTTTTGGTCGGGATGAAAATTCCGCGTAGTTGGGGTAGGGTTTTATCCCGCGTCGATGAGAGAATCTGGTTACGTGCAGCAGCACCCGAACCTTCTAGCCTGCTTCTGTAAGGACGGGCGGGTGGCTATCACGCCGTTCTCAGGCCTCGATCATGGAGGTCGATGGTCTTGGGCATAGATAAGTCTGCGGCGCCCTCGCCGCTGACTTCGGAACTCAGGGAAGAGAGTACTCTCCCTCATGCTCTCGGCCGCGTTCCACCTACTGGAGACCATGACTTGAAGCATGGTCTCCAGCCAGAGGGTATCCACGCCCAGACGCACTACGAGGTCCCGAGGCTGACTCGTCCAAGCGAGGGGTTACTAACTAAAGGCGATCCTATCACTTGCCCGATCCGATTAATCCCATCAGAATTGCTGTTTTACTACACACTGTCTAAGGTTCTAAGCATTGAGTTGGCGTTGTACGAGGCGTAAGCTGAGCTTTGCATTTGTGTGAGTGATCACGAAAAGTAGAAAACAGTTGTAAGCAAGTGTTTTATAAGTTTTTGCCTAAGTATGTACCTACCTAAATAAATCTAATTTATACATAAAATATATTATGTGCTTTGTACCTTATAGTATTAGTTTGTGTATGGCTGGTTACGTGTCTGCCTTTTCTGTGATATAAATAGATCTGCTTGTAAGTAATATATCTACCTACCTTGAATAAATGTTGATAAGTACGATTGGTTAATAGAAATCATATCTTATTGTACAAATATATATTGTACAAGCATTTAGTCTGGCATTTTTTTTTTGATATGGTGTTTTAAGTAAGATTCGTAGCTATGTCCGTAGGGTTCCTGCTGGCAAAGTCGTAAAATATTTTTGCGGCCACGACACGACGGATGTTGATAAGTCAATATTATTTCTAAATATTGTTACTCGTACATATCCACTTCAGCCACAGAGAGCTACACACACTGCACAGAGCGAAATTAAACTGACGTTATCTTATCTTGAGAGCAAATATTCGTGTGAATAAAGTAGATAGTGATTCATGGCTTACGGAATACTTATATTAGTCTTGTTTTTCACTAGTTTCCATGTACACGCTTCTCAAAATTTAAAAATGACAAGTTTACCAAAAACCATGAAGGCTGTCGGACTGTATAAATATTTACCCATATCGGATGAAAACAGTCTTTTAGATGTAGAAGTGAACGTACCAGAGTACGGTGACACGGATATTCTTATAGAAGTCAAGGCTACAGGTGTTAATCCTATTGATGCAAAAATGAGAGCACCAAAACCTAACATAGAACCTACTCCACGGATTTTAGGTAGAGAGGGCGCTGGAGTGGTTGTTGCTAAAGGTGAGAGAGCAAATTTTATTGATGTAGGCGATGAAGTTTTTTTTTCTGGTGATTTGAGTAAACCTGGTTCTACAGCACAATACATTGCTGTTAATCAATTACTAGTTGCAAAGAAACCAAATAATTTAACATTTGAACAAGCCGCTGCCATGCCTATAACAGCACTCACTGCCTTTGAATCGCTGTACGATCGTTTGTTGCTATCGGAAAAAGATAAAGGAAAAAGTTTGTTAGTGATAAACAGCGCCGGAGGAGTAGGGTCAGTAGCTACTCAACTAGCTAAGATTCTGGGTCTGATAGTGATCGGTACCGCCTCACGTTCAGAAACCAAAGCGTTCACAATTCAAAATGGAGCTGACTTCGTTCTCAATCACACTCAGGATTTGATATCACAGTTAAAAGAAAACGGTTTTGAAGATGGGGTGGATTTTATTCTAGTAAACTATGATCCAGCTCCTTATTGGAATACTTTGATGACCGCTATCAAACCTGAAGGTAAAATTTGTTTGGTGGTCGATAGCAGTGCTCTTTTAGATATCAGACCGTTGAAGGATAAAAGTATAACATTAGTGTCAGAAATGTTATCGACTCGTCAGAAATATAACACTAATACGAGACCTAGACAACATGAAATGCTAATACAGATAGCAAAGTGGTTGGAAGAAGGGAAACTGAAAACAACATTGACTAGGACTTTATCTCCAATAAATGCAGCTAACGTAAAAGAGGGACATAGACTTATGGAGGAACAGAAAATGGTGGGGAAGTTAGTGTTAGTAAATTTTTAAAAGTTATTTGTTATATGAAAGACAAGTAACTGAATTTAGTGAAAAACAAACTTACAATAAATTCTTCAGGTGTGGGCCAAAAGACAGGTACTTTTGATGTAGGTGGACAGACTACTTCTTAAAATGGAAGGTGATGGGTTGTCATTAATTGACAGACTGACGGTCGAATATCAAATTCCAGTGTTCCTGGATGTAGTAATTCTTGGTGAATTATAATTTTAAAGACTATTACTTACCATTAGTGGCCTCCTTGCGTGGACAGACTATGGTTGCTAATAAGAAAGGTAATAGGTTGTCATTAATTGACAGACTGTCGGTCTTATATCAAATACCGGTGTTGCTGGATGTAGTCATTCTTGGTGAATTATAATTTTAAAGACTAACTTACCGTTACATAATTTTACGTTTGGTCTTTTATTTTTGTTCCGGTTAGTTTTTGCGTATTCCATATATATTTTCGATGTTATACTATTTCGAGACGGCCGTTTAGTTCACATATTATTATTACTTCCTTTATTTTTATTTTCCTTTTTTTTCTAAGCTGTTGTTGTTTTCGTTGTTTTCCTTAGTTTATGTTGTAAAAGTGGAGTAATAAATGTTTTTTTCTTTCTACTTTAACTGAGTGGCTAATATAAATTTAAGTAATATGAGCTATATTTTATTATCATTGAATGATCCTATTTCTACTTATTGGTCATGCACAAATTTTGAACAGAATCGAAGCTGAACCAACTTGGTTGAAATTTGACTGCATGCATCTCTAGTACTAAGGTACCTACATAGTTAGCTACTGATTGTTTAAGTAATTTAAACAAGGACAAAGATTTAAATAAAAAGCGGCCAAGTACGTGTCGGGCTACGCATAAGATAGGGTTACGTAGTTACCCATAAAAACCTCTATAATTCCTGAACTAACAGAGCCACCCGAATTCATGTTTCTAGCACTCACCGTTTGGGAGCAAAGTCGAGGACAGATGGACGGATATGACGAAACTATAAGGGTTCCGAAAATTTTCTACGGAACCCTTAAAACGTGGTTTCGGCTTCAGAATCGATAAAAAATCTATAAAAAGAAGGTATTTGCACCCAGAGTTGTGTGCAAATTACCTAGTTCGCTGTAATTGTTACATATACGGTTTATACTTATTTAAATAAATTCGATATAATGGTTACATAAATATGGGAAAACAACGAGATACTGTTATTTTTAAGGTCAAGTAGTTAAGAAGTTTATCAAACTCAGTACATTCCAATACAAAGTTGAATATTTTTTGTTTGATTGCGCAATCACATTGTTTACTTGTGGTGTTACCAAGCTCAACAAATTACAATTAGTGTCCTCTCACACGTTTTTAAATGTCCGCCTTTACGCCCATTGCCGGGCGTTCGGGGTACGCCCTCGTTGGGATAACGTCAAGACGCCAGTGGACTTTGTAGCTTGGTAGTCTTCGGTTTTCTCAAGAGTATATAAAAAACTTATTATTATTAATATATATTCACCGAGCCTTTTCCCAACGTATGATAAATACGTAGTTATTAATAACGTAGTTGGGGTCGGCTTTCCAGTCTAACTGCGATTTGGCTGAACTTCGATATTTCACGTGAAGCGACTGCCATCTGACCCCCACAACCCATGGGCGATATTGAAGTTCTGTAGTTAGACCGGTCGGATTTTTTGATTTAGGGCTCCAACTACCCTTAACGATTGCCATAGATGTTCGTATAACAACCGGGACCGACGACGGCTTAACGTGCTCTCCGAGGCAAGGAGGGGTCTCAATGTCTTAAGAAATGGTCACCCATCCTAAGACCGGCCTGACTAGATGTTGCAATGTTTTAACATTGTCGGTTACCACTAGTCCACGAGTCCCTAAAAGGGAAAAACCATAAACTAAAAAGTAAATTTCAGTCAAAGTATATCTTTCTCATATTGTATGTTGATTGCTGATTGTAATTAACTAGGCTGGCTTTTAATATTGATAAGAGTGAAAAAAAACAAACTTTTTGATTGTATTCTTAGAAAGTCAATCATAAAGAAAATCAATACGTACTTAGTTAGATAGGTCTTTGTTCCGAATTAGGTAGTTTGTGTGTTTGTAGAAGACATCACTAATAAGTAGTATTGTTAATGTCAGCATTACATAGGCATGGCCCTATACCTACGGGGCGCCCGTATGGGTGGTGAGGCTGACTGCCAACAGCGTGTCTGTTTTAAACAGACCGTTGCAGACATTGGCCGTAAGGATGATAAGAGGGCACCGCATGAATTCCCTAGAGACTGCATGTCTCACCCCTCCTTGAGACCTGAAAGCAAGAGCCCTTGCGTCATTGTTTCAATTTTCAATGGCAAGGAGACGCTGTGTGAGTGGGAGTCAGTGGAACGTGGCCGTATCCTTCTGTGAGCAGGTTAAGCATGCTCGCGAAGGAGGGAGCACAGCACACCCTTGCCGCTAAGCTCCAAAACAAAGTCCGACCGTGCGTCGCGGGCGCGGCGCCATGCCACAGGGAATTTTCACGACTGCGAATGGATATGGGGGCGGCCGCTGACTTATGCCGCGGGCTAAAAAAATAAGATACCTACCTTGCTTGTTTTGACGAAATATTAAATTACCTACATGACCATGTCTTACTTCTTAATTTTAGTTTAATCGTTACTTGTTTCTAGCCAATTAAAGGTTTTGCTGAACGCACATAATTTACGTTGCAAGCCAGCCAGTATTATAAAAAAATATTTCATAAGTATATCTTGTAATGTGTAATGTGAGCCATAAATAAATAAATAATCTATTCAAAATAAGATTCAAATCAATTTCAAACTAGTATCTATTGAAACCTACCTAACTACCTATTTGAACAAGTTTTTTTGAGGTAAAATCGGTTAGTAATCCACGTACGATGGTAGATTAAGGTCAATGAACTGAATTTATACTCGAAGTTCGTTTTCAAAACTCTGCTGTGGAGCTGTCACGATTACATTTTTGGGACTTTGTCATCAGCTCGTAGGGTACCTATAGTTACAGAGGATTGCCGGTTTTTTCCGAGTTTGTTAACTTATGTCGTTTTTTTTCAATTCCGTGGCCTACGGCCGCAGGTTCTCCTACGTCCATTGCCGGGGGTCTCTGGTACGCACCAGAAGGTATTTCCAGCGGCATTCGGCGGTGAGGTTGGGTCGGATTTTATCCCACGTCGTTGGGGTCGGGTTTTATCTAGCCTGCTTCTGTTGGGACGGCGAGTAGCTAAGCCGCCGTCCTCAGGCCCCGTTCATGGAGGTCGGTGGTCTTGGGCGTAGATGAGTCTGCGGCGCCCTGGCCGCCGACTTCGGAACTCAGCGGGGAGGGTACACTCCCTCTCCCTCTCGACCGCCTCCTTCGCGAGCATGACCAGCTCGCAAAGGAAACGGCCTCGTTCCATCTACTCCTGCTGAAGACATGGCATGTCTGTAGTTGCGAGTTACAATAGGTACATACTTAGTTACCTACTCCTATTTTTTAGATTACTTATTTATAATATCTACTTGTCGAAAGGTTATCGAAATTCAAATTATTACTTACCGAAAGTTTATCAGTAAATAAATACACAGTAATAAATAATCTTGTTGTTCAAAACCCTTTGAATGTCTTTGAATTTTTATATTCTAGAAGTAGGTAGGTATTTATTAATTAGGTACCTACCAGATGCTCGCGATTTGTTTGCGTGGAATTCTTAGTGTTGCTGAACTGTGCTATCAATATCTCCGGGGCCTACGTTTGTCCTGGCAGGAAATTTCTTAAAAATGTGTTGATTAGGTTACGTCATAGACATTTTCAGCAATATTATTATTTTCGACAAACTCTTCCTACCGCCATGCTCGCTCTGCAGCTGATACACAGACGATGCTTTGGTAATTTTATAAAACGGGCAGCTCTCAAAATTAATTAAAATTCCCTGTTTCTCATAATTTATTAAAATTCCTTGAATATGCGCTATCCAACGTATAAATATAATCCATTCAGTATAGTTACTCAGATTATGAACGTTCAAACGAACAGTCTTCGTTTCAATTTTCATTTCCAATATACTTGTATTGTATGTACTTATGTAGAAACTTAGTCTCTGCATCTCAATAAATCTGTGATTTCTTCAGTACCTAAGTGTAATAGGTATATGTCGCGTCAGATAAAAAGAACTTTGACCTTCAAGCTGCGCAGTAGGTAGGTACGCAATTATATCGATCCATGTGGTTGGTGGTAAGTTGGTAACAGCGAGTAAGAGCGAGAGTACCGATGCGCAAGCACCAACTTGCCCAGTGATCTTACGTGAACTGTACTATACCAAATTTAGAATAAGAAATGTAGTAGGTACATGTAGGTGATTGAAGACATATAAATAAATATCTTGTTGTAATTATAGTCTAGGAAGTTTTTTCTAAGAGTTAATATAGTCGATTAACCTTTGCTTGAGTTGTCGACCATGAGTTGATTCACCACCAGATATGCGAGATGCTAAGGTTGAAGTTAATAATACTCAAGTACGGTAACCGAGACTCGACAAGAGACTAATATTATTACCTATTTATTATCTACTAAGTACCTATACATGTTTTGAGGAAGCAAATGACCTAAAGCACAGGCTAAAGGGTATCACATCACGAGCCGTGGATTACGTAGTAACTATTTAGTAATCTGTGCCGTGGGTGCTGCTGGCCTATACCTACCTGCATTAATATCGTAATCGCAACGCAACAAATCGCCTTGAAGTTAATAAGCCGGTACTTGCGACTATCTTCATACATATTTGTTCACATATAACCGGTAGACACGATCGTATTAATGCACACAGCCACTCATGTGTATTGGATACCGAGTTAAAAATAGAATCTAGTCTCTATGCACTAGACTGAACAAACACATTTTGTTGACTGAATCGTGATCGCAACGTAACAATGGCAAACCTTATCGTTACTGGCATTTTAGTGACTATTTTCATCGCATACAAGACGCACGCGTCCCCTAGTAAAATGAGTGCTTTACCGCAAAAAATCCAAGCCGTCGGCTCTTATCAATATTTACCCATCTCAGATACCAATAGTCTTTTGGACTTGGAATTGCCATTACCAACTTATGGTGACAATGATCTACTTGTTGAGGTCAGGGCCACAGCGGTGAATCCTCTTGATGCCAAACTACGAGCACCCAAATCTGACGTTGAAACTACTCCTAAAATATTTGGATTCGAAGGATCTGGAGTCGTGGCCGCTAAAGGTGAGAAAGTTAATTTATTTAATGTGGGTGACGAAGTGATTTTCACTGGTGATATAAGGAGACCCGGTTCCAATGCGCAATACTTTGCGATTGATCAAAATTTGGTTGGAAAGAAACCGAAAAAATTAACGTTTGCACAAGCTGCTGCTATGCCGACCACCGGACTCGTCGCTTATGAATCTCTCTACGATCGTATGCTGCTTTCTGACAAAGACAAAGGGAAGACTTTGCTCGTCATTAACAGCGCTGGAGGAGTAGGAGCAGTAGCTACACAACTGGGAAAAGTATTGGGACTAACAGTGATTGGTACGGCGTCACGCCCAGAATCAGAAGCTTTTACTATTCAGAACGGAGCTGACATAGTTCTCAACCATAGAAACGATCTGGCAGCTCAGTTAAAAGAAAAGGGTTATGAATCTGGAGTAGACTTTATTCTTGTCCTTTACGATCCAGCTCCATATTGGGATACGCTTGGAGAGATTATAAAGCCTGAAGGGAAAATATGTCTGATTGTTGACAGTAGCAAGCCGTTAGATTTGAAGCAGATGAATTTTAAGAGTGTAACTATTTCCTTAGAATTAGTGGCCACACGGCAGATATTTAATACACCAACCAAACCCAGACAGAACGAGATTCTGGAACAATTGTCCAAGCTTCTGGATGAAGGGAAGTTGAAAACGACATTAACTAAAACATTAACTCCAATAAATGCGGCTAATTTGAGAGAGGCACACAGACTGATTGAAGGGGGACGTACGATTGGTAAAATAGTTGTATCAAATGTTTGACTGCACAAGTCTAGAATGTAGTAAAAACATTTATATTAAAATTTACGTATTAAAGTGAATGTGTACTAAGCTTTGTGTGAATTATCGTTACAATTGAAATAGCAGGAATTAGCTCCTAATAGTTATAAACACAAAAGAAAATAGTACTCCCTGCATTTATATTGTTAGTAGTTTACATTAAACATTTTATTCAACAACATTCTTTAGTTTTTTTTTAGAATACAGCGAATGTTATTATAAATAATTTTGCACAGTCACACGTCATCTAGCCCAAATTAAGCTAATATAAGCTTGTGCTATGGGCTCTAGACGACTCATAAACATACTTAAGCATATATTTTTTTGAAATACATACATTTATACTTAAATAGAAAACACCCAACTCCGTGTATTATCACATAAATATTATTTAAATATTTAAGCCGAAATTATTTAGCACCTCGGGACAGAAAAAAGATAAGTACTCTCGGTATTATGACGGTACCTATCGTTCTTTTGATCACATCGTACAGATTGTATGTATGTAGGTATATATACGTATTGCTGTGGTATAATTTATGCTAATACTAACGTTAATAGATGTTAACACACAGACCTTGTGCCCTTCCTTCTTGTGAAGAACATAATAATTATTATGGAAACTTTATAATCAGATCACACAACACGTAATCTAATCCTAGTAAGTATATTATAACATAGAATAACAATATCACAATGTGTTGTTGTGTTTTTCTTTGCATTTAGTAGTTTTTTTTGGGGTAAGTACTTCCCCTAGGTAGTTGTTTTTTCTCGCCTACCTCATTTTGTGAGGCATCAGGGAGGTTGCTATAAAAAACAGTGCGTCCCCTCTAAAAGCGTCTTTAGCTTTTACAGGATGGCTCGACACTCACTTGGCTGGATTTTAAATATTGTATCTATGACAATAAGTAATTAGTAGGTACCTACTTTTTACGATTTCGGGACCAAAATGCGTAATTTACCTTATGTTTGGCCTGACGTTCTCAATAATTGGTTAGTAACACTAGTCACTTATATATTATGTTAGTATATTGAAATTGGGTGTGATAAATTCCGAACGCGGAAGTTTAAAACAATATTAAGTAGGTACCTACTTATATAAGAGGAAAGATTTGATTGTTAGTTTGTTTGCAATTAATATCCTCCGTAACTAGCTACTGATCCGATTTTCAAAACTCTTTCATAAATATTATGTACCTAGCTACGTTATCTCTGAGTGATAGGCTATTTATCCGGGTAATGTTTCCGCGAGAATTGCGAACGATGAAACTATGAAGAATAATGGACATGGAGATCGTTTAGGTGTAGCAAAATACTTCTAGGTAGATGGGAATGGCCAAGGTCACAAGGGACAAGGTCTTTAGGCATTAAGTACGTACTTAGGTACCTAATTACAAGAATGGCAATGCGAATCCTTTTTTTTGTTTATGTACACTGTAATTATAATTACACATCGGCAACCGTCGTTTGCGGTAATTAATTAATTTGTTGTTTATAATTGTTATGCATTATATTTAATCCCTGTAGTGTATACCAACTTCCTATGAGCATTTATGGTGAACGTATGCTACTAATTAATCTTACCCAGGTGCAGGTCTAGGTAGATACTAAGTAATAGCGCTGGGACTGACGGCGAGTCCATCGAAAATATTAAAACAGTAAAAGGGTAAAGGAGGGTGATGAAATTCGGGCTAAGACGCCCGTACTGGTTGGCACGTAAGATTTTGTTGCCTTTCATCAACATTTCATCGCAAGGCTACGGGTTTGAAATTTATTTTTCCTAATTGTAATATCGCTGCCTACTTTTATTAAATTAATTCGGCCATTTTGGACATAACCCATTATATGTTTGACGGTGACGGCAATAGTCTTGCCCCCTATTACGTGGGACTAAAATACTGGCAAATTGTGGGTGTTAATGCGCCTCTGCCTATCCCTTCGGGGATATAGGCGTGATATATGTGTGTGCAATGAATTAAATATCGGATGGAGACATACGAGTGTTTACGTACGATGTGGAGCACCAACATAGTTTACACAACTTGTGGTTATGTTGCCGGTCGATAGTAGGGGAGGTAGGGGAGCATTGGGCACTTCGTTAATTTAACCCCAAAATAAAAATGTTATTTCTTAATAAAATCAACTTTTTATTTCCAGTATGAATGACACACATCTTTGGCTCAAATTATTGCTAAGAATCTTTATATAAATGTTATAATTCTTAAAGTTACAAGAGATTTTCTGAAACTTGCCAAAAGTGCCCAAACCTCCCAATGGTCGGGTGGTTTGGGCACCTCTGTGGGAGGTTCGGGCATTGTATTTGTACGCCACATAATACCTACTAAATGATTTTGTTACTCGTATTATATAACTAAACAATTTTAATTTAGATCTTAAATTATAACATCATGTTCAAACAATTCCATATTTTCTTGCAGTAGTTTTAATTTTTCCTCCTGTGGAAACTTCGTCTATGACGCGTAAGATTATCTTGTTAGGAATTTCACGACGCTTGTTTTTCTTTTTAAATTGAAACGGCATTTGTGCTAAAACAAATTATAAAAATATTCAAATAGTCAAAGGTAAAACAAATACATAATATGAAACAAATAAAGTGTTATACGGAATCACGCAGTAATCGTGAGAGCATTAGGCATGCCCAAACCTCCCTTCAATATAAGTGCCCAATGCTCCCCATACTCACATTTTGCGAATTAATCCAAATAACTTTTTTTGATCAACGTTATGCTTCATTTTATAGGTTAATATTATCTATAATAAACACACATTTACGTACATTAAAGAAACTTACGGCTTTTCACAGATTGCTTTGTTATTTCCTTTGAAAGCCACAAAATATTTACTTCTTCTTCTTCTTTTTTTAAAAACGTGGTTCCATCGATATTCATCGATGATTTCGCCAATGTCAAGGTAATGCTTGATTAGTTGATAGTCCCGCACAGAAGAACTAGTTATTCCTAACTAGCTCCAGGTGTGCAGGAAAAGAAACGTTCGGTATGAGTGTCTGGAAACCCGATTTTTGCGGAGCGCCAGAGGTAACCTAAAAAGCCACCAGCCACGCGCTCAGTAAAAATTTAACTCAAAATATTTCCTTTTGGATGCACGAAACCGTCAATCGCCTGCCACACTGACAGATAAACGAAATGACAAATGACATTAGTCTAAGCAGTGTTGTTAGGGTTTACTACCACAGAATAAAATATTAAATATTCTCTAGTTACAACTTACAAGGTGGTGCTCGAACCTCCCGACTGCCCAATGCACCCCTACCTCCCCTAAGTAGGTTACCGAAAGCCGGGCGACCTCGCCGAAGTCATCGTCCGCGAAACTTTGATAAACTTTCCACTAGATGGCGACACCCGCTACGGCCGTATCTATTAGTGTTTCCAGACATTTCTGTAAATTTCCTTTAAAATAAAATCGTTAATTATATTGGGTAATGGTACGTAGTAGGTACAGCTTTTTGTGTGGATAGCGAATTCCATGCGTGTGATGCGAATAGCGTTTGAAGTGGTTAAATTTATTATAGTACTTACATATTTCTTTTTTTTTTTTTTAATTCCGCGGCCCAAGGCCGCGGCCGGTTTTACATACTAGGCCGTACTTACATACTAGGTTTAATTATAATCTTATCATTTAAGATGTCGTAAAATAAACAAGGCAAGTAGGTAAGGAAATGTGCGGAAAAACATAAATACCTAGTACCACTGGTAGTCTATCAGGAACATAAAAACCGGGCCTGTTGTGTTAGTTGAATTATTTTAAACTAGGTGGCGTTACGGGTAATGGTTCATAATATTTAAGTCAATATCTTTCGTTTTAGTCAGGAATTCCATTCTAGGAAACTATATCGGAAAAATTTTCGGACCCCCTTGAAACCCCCGCAAGTAATAAACATCTCTTCCTATAAAAAAAATTCCCATCCCACTTCAAAAACTATGATATGTGACAGATGTAGGTGACAGTTGGACGTGTTTCTATGTTCCCCTACATATCTAGGCTCTATGAGTAGGTCTGGGGGCTATATCCTGGTAATACAACATCAATCATCCCCCCCCCATTTTTCGCACACCATGCACTGCCATCTATTAGGAATTTATCAAAAATTATTTAGCCAGTCCTATAGACACCTTTAAAACGTCCCCATAATCTTCAATGAGATGGATCATCTGTACTAGTATAGTATTCTTATATCTGTGCTAGTACGTACATATATTTCTTGGTCACTATTAATGATAGCTAGTACTTGTAGTATTCTTATACCTATATATCTGTGTCCAAAGGAAACTTTGTTGATTCTAAGTAATTATATAGGGAGCGAGACTATAGTCTAACCATTTATTGACAAGTGCACCACTTGCAGATGAGGAATTCGGGTGAGCTCATCGATAGTCCCAATTTTTTTCTACCTATTATAATTCAGTCCGTCACCAAATACGAAATCCTAATTTACAGATCGGTGAGTGGTCATAAAGTGAATAGAACCAGCGAGGGTGTTGCCCATTTGCTCGCAAGGTGCAGCGTCTCTTAAAGAAGCCGTACATTATGATGTAGGACAGGAACCCACTAAACTACGTATGTCATTGGTTATTTAATAAGATTTCTTCCCGTCATTACTTGTACTTTCCAGCTGAATACCAGCGTAGAACCCATACAACCAGTACGGTTTTCGTCGGGGACGGTCCACCGTGAGCGCGATCATGCGCGTGAAGACCCTGGCGGAGGAAGCAGTCTCGCGGGGCGAGGTGGTGTTGGCGGTGTCTCTTGACATCGCCAACGCCTTTAACACCTTACTCTGGAGTTGCGTTAGAGAGGCACTGGTATACCACGAAGTGCCTCTCTACCTCCGTCGTATTGTCGGGGCATATTTATCCGAGAGGGCTATAACATACCCTAGCTGGCTCGGGCCAGCTCGGCGACATGTGTCGTGCGGTGTTCCTCAGGGGTCGTTCCTAGGACCTCTCCTGTGGAACATCGGATACGACTGGGTGTTGCGGGGTGCGTTGCCTGAGGGCGTAGGCGTAACTTGTTACGCCGACGATACGCTCGTCACGGCGCGGGGAGTAACGCACCAGGAGGCAACACTCAATGAAGTATCTGGGGCTTGTACTCGATAGCCGGTGGAACTTCAGACCACACTTCCGAAGTTTGGTCCCCAAAGTGACGGGGGCGACAGCCGCGCTTTCGCGACTGATGCCCAACTTAAAGGGACCCAACGCTTCCTGCAGGAGACTGTACCTGGGGATCGTGCGGAGTATGGCCGTGTACGGGGCTCCCGTATGGGCGCCGAGACTGACGGCCAACAACGCTGCCATTTTACACAGATCGTTGAGGACCTTGGCCGTCAGGACAATACGAGGGTACCGCACGATCTCCCTAGAGGCTGCATGTCTCCTAGCCGCGACCCCTCCATGGGACCTGGAAGCGAGAGCCCTTGCGTCATTGTTTCAATGGCACAAGGAGGCGCTGGAGCGGGACCACAGGCCTGCGTCTCGAGAAATCGAGGCCCAGCGGTCCCAACTCCGACAGGATCTCATGGAGACATGGAAGGTGCGACTTCAGCAACCAAAGTGGGGAACCACCACCATCGCGGCGGTGAGACCGATCATGGAAGAGTGGCTGCAGAGGCAGCACGGTGGCCTCACGTATCGTGCGACACAGATCATCACTGGGCACGGAAACTTCGGTGAGTATCTGTTTCGCATGCATCGTGAGGTCACACCCGCGTGTCAACACTGTGAGACTTCCGGCGAGGACACGGCATTCCACACGTTGGTGGAATGCTCAGCATGGGCGAGTCAGCGCCGGGACCTCGTTGTGGGCCTGGACGTAGATACGCTCTCGCTGGAGACCATGCTACGAGCCATGGTCTCTAGCGGGAGCCAGTGGAACGCGGCCGTTTCCTTCTGCGAGCAGGTAATGCTCGTGAAGGAGGCGGCCGGTAGGGTGAGGGAGCGTACCCTCCCCGCTGAGTTCCGAAGTGTGCGGCGAGGACGCCGCAGACGTGACTACGCCCAGGACCATCGACCTCCATGATCGGGGCCTGAGGACGATGGATTAGCAACCCACCGTCCTTACAGAAGCAGGCTAGAAGGGCTGCGTGATGTGGGGCTTCACTCCACGCACGACTTCACTCACCGACGCGGGATTTAACCCGACCCCAAGGATGCGGGGTAACACCCGACCACCACGCAGTGGCCACAATGGGGGCCAAGGTCCGCCGGGCGCCACTGGGAATTCTCTCAGTGTCTACCGGAGGCGCTCGGCAATGGACGTAGGTGCGGCCGCGGCCCAGGGCTGCGGAATAAAAAAAAAAAATAAAAAAAAAGCGTAGAACCCATAAATTTTCAACCAACTTCCAAACAAAACCCATTTTATTTGTGCCCGGTGACGGCAATAGGCTTGCCTCCTATTACGTGGGACTAATAATACTTACTGGCAAATTGTTGGTGTGTAATGCACCTCTGCCTAACTCTTCGGGGATATGGGAGTGATATGTGTCTGTCTGACTTCCAAAAAAGGAGGAGGTTCTCAATTCGACTGTATATTTTTTTAATGTTTGTTACTTATTTTTTTTTATCTTCGAACTGGGTGAACCGATTTTTTTTATTGAAACCTACTACTTCCCAAGTGGTCTCATTTAAATTTGGTCCCATTCCGCCAACTATTTGGTCCCATTTCGGTAGTTTGAAGTCGGTTGCTGTGTCAATTTTTGACGTATATTTTTAGCTAACAAATTAAACTGCTGTAAGGTACGTTCAACAAAGTTTTTTACATGGTCATCAAAAAAGCATCACACCAATAGAAACTAGAAAAGATAGTGAGTTTATGAATCAACTTAAGTAGGTACCTACCTACTGACAACGTATCGACGACGTACGATGAAAATATCAATACGTATTTGGACTTCCATACAAATTCGTGAGTAGGTACGTTACCTACTCACGAATTTGTAGTCAACATACTCAAATTGCCTGGTTTAGGGGTAAATGCGATGAGTTGATATCCCTATGCATATAATTATTTATACCGCCACTGGTTCGCCCTGAAGTTGATAAATGTAAACTTGCGAGTTGCGACTATGTTCATTTATATTCTAAGCTATAAATAGAATTAGGTTTATATATTAAACAAACACACACATTTTGTTGACTTGTGTTGTATGGAATGATACAACGATGACTAACCTCGCTACGTTAACCTTAGTGTTGTTTGTCACTGCATACGAAGTGCCCGTGTCAGCAAATAATATGAGTTCTTTACCTGAAACTATCCGAGCGGTTGGCTTTTACAAATATTTACCGATCTCAGATCCCGAAAGTCTTCTCGATTTAGAAGTGAAATTACCAAGTTATGGTGACCAAGATTTACTAATCGAGGTTAAAGCCGCATCTGTGAATCCTGTTGATGTAAAACTCCGAGCTCCAAAGCCAGATGTAGAAACTACACCTAAAATTTTAGGATATGAAGGTTCTGGAATCGTCGTCGCCAAAGGTGAGAAAGCAAATTTGTTTAATGTGGGTGATGAAGTATTTTTCTCTGGCGACATAACACGACCAGGCTCAAATTCCCAATACCTAGGAATAGATCAATATCATGTTGGCAATAAACCGAAAAAATTGTCGTACCCAGAAGCCGCTGTTATACCGGCAACTGGACTCGTCGCTTATGAAGCAATTTTCGACCGTATGTTGCTTTCTGAGAAAGACAAAGGCAAGACTTTGTTAATCATTAACAGCGCTGGAGGAGTAGGAGCAATAGCTACTCAATTGGCCAAAGTACTAGGGCTAACAGTCATCGGTACGGCTTCTCGCCCAGAATCAAAAGCTTTTACTCTTCAAAATGGCGCTGACTTAGTGCTCAACCATAGAAACGATCTGGCAGCTCAGTTAAAAGAAAAAGGTTATGAATCTGGAGTAGACTTTATTCTTGTCCTTTACGATCCAGCTCCATATTGGGATACGCTTGGAGAGATTATAAAGCCTGAAGGAAAAATCTGTATGATTGTCGACAGTAGTAAGCCGGTAGATTTGAAGCAGATGAATTTTAAGAGTGTTACGCTAAGTTTCGAATTCGTTGCCACCCGGTCTATATTCAATCTACCTACTAGGACCAGACAACATGATATCCTGCAAGAACTGTCCAAGTTAGTGGATGAAGGAAAGTTGAAATCAACATTAACCAAAACACTAACTCCATTAAATGCAGCTAATTTAAAAGAGGCACACAGACTCATTGAAGAAGGAAAAATGATTGGAAAAGTAGTCTTATTGAATGTCTGAAAGTCTATTATTATTTATTTATTTATAATGGCGTCAATTAAGCGTCAATTATAATGGCGTTAATTAATTAATCGTTTGTCAGAATTTGAAGTCACAGATTAGATACAAGTTTTCGACCAATTTAAAGTAGGTCTAGCTACTAAAGTAGGTATAAAGTGTTGTGTTATAGTTTTCGTATGAGTGATGAAATTTTGAAATTACCTATTGTGAAATATTAAGTAAAATAAAGTCATATATTTTTTGCATTTATTATCTATAGGTACCTACTAGCGGACGCCCAAGGCTTCGCCCGCTTGACAAATTATTTACTAAAACCCTCCTACAAAAACAATGTTTATACGTAAGTATTTATATCAGTTTATCTAGTACTCATATTACAAGCTCTGCTTAGTTAGTTAGACTAGATGGCGTTGTGTCAATTGTCCTAACATATTTATTTTCCTCGAGAACCACTCTCGTCTGTTTGCCCATTGGTGAAAATATCATAAAATGAGTGCAGTAGTTTTTTAGTTTATCGCGAATAGATAGACAGACGCTGCAGAGGACTTTGTTTGTGTAGTTGGGAGTTGTTTGTTCTAGTTCATCGATTTTTCTATGTTTCTTGGCAATGGGGGTTGAGGGACGAGACGCCGCCGGAGGAAAAGTACCAAGTTGCGATCAAAATTTTGGTTCGGTTTTTCAGGATTGACGCATTTGTTTAATTTTTCATTAAATAATTAAAAAGTGTGGACGAATTTTGAAAGTCATCATTTTAGAAATTCAATATGGCCGCCGCATCGTAGTTTTATTTCATGTTGGTTGGGTACATATTGTTTATGGGTTTATTGGTATGCTGAGTAGGAATTTCATGTCCATTTTGAAACCCGCCGCCGTAGTTGTAAAATTTCGTGTCGAGTGTCGTTTATAAGGATTTTTGGTACGCTGAGTAAGATTTCATAACAGTTTTGCACTGTTAATAAATTTTTTAAACTTGTCTTCCGCTCTGCCAATGAAATCGGTACCTATACATAACCATATGTAGGGAATTATAGGAATAAGGCCCAAGCCATCCTCACCTCCAAATGGTGCACCTGCCGATTAACGGACGAGACCTGGCTGGACAGCATCAATAGTCCCGTCACCTATTACGTAGTTACACTAGTTACTAGTGAAAACTGGGCGTATAAAATGTCTGTGCTGACCCTTTAGGCATACGAGGAAATACGAGAAGTTATTGTATGTAGGTAAGTACGTCTGATAACATAACTACGCAAGTGTATGTATACATAGGTACTTATATTCGCCTACTGTACTCATATTACCACAGCTGTTACTGTACATCTATCTATATGTATATAGAAATGGGGAATTTCCCCCTTAGCTCTTAGAGAACTGCTTATGCTCCAATGATGGTTGACCCCTCTATGGATAGCCCTCGATCTGGAGGCAAGCCAAAAAATCGAAAATTTGACCTAACCCAGGGGTCAAAAGTTATAGGCTAAAACCTATGGCGTGGTGCGGCGCGAAGCACCGCGCAAGACACCGTACTAGTAATTAAAGAAATTAGTTCCGACGATAAATTTTATTGGTGGAATTTACTTTACATATTGGACAAAAACACTTGTACCTACGTTACACTGGTTTTTATTTAATTTTTACCATTTGCTTTTCTAATTTAGTAGTGCTTAGTGAGATGTGGTGTTAAATTGTGATTAGTCTCTGATGATTCCGTGAGGCGAAACCGGTTAGTAAAAATTAAATAAAAACCAGTGGAAAGAAAGTACATTTGTTTTTGTCCAATATGTGTAGTAAATTCTACCAATTGCCACCAATCGACAGCGTAAATAATCTTATTATTACTTAATAGAACAGATGTTGAAGTGTCAACCGCCGCCAAAATATAAACATAACATAGCATCACGCCTTTTTCCCCGAAGGGGTAGGCAGAGGTGTGCAAACACACCCACATCTCGCCAGCTATGTTAGGTCCCATGTAATAGGGGGCGAGCCTATTGCCATTTACCGGGCACAAGTTCCAGACTCTGGGATAATTATCTGGGTAAAATTCTAAAGAGAATTAATTATACATTATCCACCAGACCCGGGAATCGAACCCGAGACCTCGAGCGTGGCAGTCCGTACATAGTATGATTGTGCCACCGAGGTAGTCAAAACATACTTGCATTAAGACCATTCATATAGCTTGTACATACCACCAGTTGTAAATTGTTTCTTGATTTCAACATAATTTATTTAAGTAACATTCTATTACTAAGAGAGCGGCCGCGGCCTTGGGACGCAGAATTAAAAAAAAAAGAAACCAATTTTGAAACTTTTTGTCAAGTCAAATAAAAAACACCAAAATCTAAAAAGCTGGAGACATGATTTATGATAAAAAAATCTTAACCAACAAAGATTGATCATACATAACCATTATCACATTATTTCACCAAATCACTGATCACCAGAGAAAGATGGAAAAGCACCAGAATTGTTAAGAATGCTCGGATCAAACTTCTGTCCTTGGAAAGGTGAGCCGGGCGCGTTCCATGCCTTTTTTAAAATGTCAATGTTGCGTATTTCATCGCTTGTGGGCAAACCTTGGAACTTGCGTTCTTGATTCCATTGTAGTTCACGGACCTGCAATTGAAATGGATGATTTGGATTATAGGATAAAATCTCAGAAACAACTGGATTTATTTTAATAGGACTATTATTGGCAGATAGCTGCTATTATAAGGTTGGCTAATTTTTGTTCCCTCAGGAACTACGTCACAAAACTATTTCACGCGGGCGAAGCAGTGTGCGTCCGCTAGTCTATACTAATATTATACAGAGGAAAGATATGATTGATTGTTTGTATGGTTGTTTGAACTGAATAAGCCTCGTAACTACTGAACCGATTTAGAAAATTCTTTCAGTGATATATGTAGCTTTTATATCCCTGAGTGAAAGTGAAGCGTCAGTTCCGATACAATACCTATCGGCACAGTTCAATATCAGGGAAAAACATTCCTTCATAAATTTGTAAATCTATGAATATGTCAGGGTCAGTGTCAGTGATATGACTGAGTCGTATTTGACACTGACATTTGGGGACAACTTCATAGAAAATGTATGAAAGAATATTTAGCTCTGATAAATCACTATATAAATCACTGATAATCACTACTGTAGCGATACTGTGTCAGAGGCTTCACTGATATGTGTGAATCAACTTCAAGTTATCTAATTGACAAATATTACTGAAAAATATTATTGACTGAAATATCATTGCTTGAGTATGTAGATTGACTAAGTGGACTCTGTCATGCTTAAGGGGAAGTCACAATAAAATTGGACGAACAAAGTGTCACATTTTGAATGCCTTCTCCTTAGCTTTACTTACCTTGGCTACATGATCCTCAGGCAATTCATTCAATGGTCTAGAACAATCTATTTTGTCCAGGTCTATTGGCTCCTCACCATTCAATAATCTATTCCACCACCTTTCCTGAACTTTTTCTGTAAGACAGCAAATGGGTAAATTAATAAACATGTACATGTAATGCCATCTAGTGTCAAAATTCTTGAAATTCTTTATAAAATAAAGATCGTTTTCATATGGCTCTTTTCACTGCTATATCCTCGAAGGGGTAGGCAGAGGTAAATAAAAATAACATTCTCAACATCATCTAGCCCAAATTAAGCTAATATGAGCTTGTGTTATGGGATCTAGACGACTGATAAACATACTTTTATATTTCTAAATACATACATATTATACATAGAAAATACCCCAACTTCGAAAAAAACATTTGTGGATCGCACAAATAATTTGATTCTCCCGGAATCGAACCTGGGACCTCAGGGATGGCAGTCATATACTTATACCACTGCGCCACCGAGGCTGTCTAAAGAGGTGCATTTACACACCCACACATTGCCAGTAATTTTGTTGGTCTCACGCAATAGGGGGCAAGTCTATTGCTGTTTCCAGGCACTCAAGAAAATCCAGACAATTCCAACAGCCACCAATGTTATTATTATTATAAATAGAATCTCTGCAGTCCAAGACAGTCCGAGTTGCTTTATATCAATGCTAATATTTAAAATATTAAGTCAGTATGGTTACTTACCTAAATGAATCAGAACTTGTCCTTGACTGAAGCTCCAGAAACTGTCAATGTGCTTTATCTTGTATGGAAGTGAGTCTTTTATAATAATGTCACCATTTTTCCGTGATATACACAAATCACCCGAGTTTATTGTAATTTTCAGGTCCTTGGCCGATTTTATGTCAGGTGGTAACTTCACTATTACTTCTGTAAAATAATTTTAGGATGTGTAAATAAAAGTGTCTATTCATACTATATAAAATTATTTAAAAAAAAAATCTCATGATGAAAAATCTTTTTAAATCAAAGAACACTTGTGCGAAGTTTTGTGAAGTTCTGATAAAGAATAAAGCCTCTCATACAGACAGATCGAGAAAAGCAAAATTGTTAAGTCTCTGTAGACACTTTGCTTGCTTTGTCAACAAATATATAAATTGTTATTAGTGGATTACTTTTCAATTGGATCAACAAGATCTTACGGGCCGAAACCAACCTTTTTATACCCCTTTAGAGACATGGACATGATTAAGGTATGAATGATGGTAAGCAAACTTAGTTCTATTACAAGTTAAGGTTGTAGTTGGCTTGCATACTCTCCACCCGAGTCTTAAAAAACTAAATTTCATATATAATAAATAACCCTTACCTAAATCTACAATAGTCTGTGACCATAGATAATTTTCCCTTTCCGCTCCATTATAAGTTTCGCTGTTCTTTTGTGTAGGTATTACTGGAGGTACATAATCTTTTGGAATGGGATTAAAAGTCTCTGCTATGTTTTTTTGCTCATTACTCACTGTTTGCAAAACATCAGATTTATTTGAAGTTTGACTCGTTTGTACAGTTTTAGTGGGTTGTGATTCAGTAGTGTCCTGTTTTGATACATTTGTTACTGGTATTATTTCAGTTTCAGGCATATCTTTTCCAAGATCTTCATCAGCGATTACTTCTACTTCCTGAGCAACTGTTGAACACATTATTTCATTATTCATGTCTGTAGGTTTTGTTCCACCATTTGGTGGTTTAAAGTTCTGAGGGTCACATGTCCGGAGGACTTTCACAACAAGTTCTTCAGCAACTCCAGGAGGGAATCCCATGTTTTCGTATGGACCTGCCGGCACATAGTAGAAGTCTGTCCTGTAAATTAATAGATAACTCATATCAGTATTTTTTCACACCTTTTCTCACAAAGGAGTTACAGTAAGCCCACATTTCACAGTTATTATCTATTATAAAGAGGAAAGATTTGTATGTTTGTAATGAATAAACTCAAAAACTACTATGCCGATTTCAAAATTTCTTTCACCATTGGAAAGCTACATTCACCGTGAGTAACATAGGCTACTTTTTATCCCAGTAATGTGTTCCCATGGGAACCGGGAACGAGTAAACTAAATCACGCGGGCGGAGCTGCGGCGATCAGCTAGTCTCGCATAAAAGGGAGCAAGTCTATTGCCGCTAACCGGGCACTTACATGTTTGTCAGAGCCCCCTCTGTCAAGGACATTAAAGTATGAATGTGTTTCTGTTGAATGTTACTAAAGAAATCACAAAACTTACCTTCTCGCCAAAAAGTTGAATATAGCAGACAAAAAGCCCAAGATTGATTTTTCATTGACTAATATTGATGTGAGAACTTCATCGTATTTAGTAGACATTGCGTCATACGTATGATTAGACCCCCTTGTTAGAGCCTATTAATGTATGTAGGTATTATGAAATATTTTCATCAGTAATGTATTAAAATAACCTTTTAGGATGTTGTCAAAACTATTGTTTGATGCAGTGCAGATGTTTGTTGTATTTATTTATTTTTAACGAAAACGAAACGGACGAAATTTAAATCTCCGAAAAATACATTCAATTTCAATTCAATTCTTTGTTATAATGCTGCCGTAATGTAATATGCCTCTGCTCTAATGCTCTGATGCAAAATACATAAAAGACAATACCTACGCACGCGAACGTCATTCACAAAGACAGTGACATGACACTGACACTGACATTTTGTTGACAAAACTGATAGTGGCAGACTGCATAAAGTATACCCACCTCAAATGTCAAAAGCCCCTAGAATCAATGTATGGACTTGGGTTTTTGAATAGCGCATGGTTGGTAGCTTTTGGGTTATGTCTGGCACTCGACAATGTCCAGCCAGACGTTCACTTGCAATTCCGAACAACGTTTCCTTGTCTCACACCGGGAACTAGTTCAGAGTAAATAGTTCTTCTGTGCCGGGAACTATGAAGCATTGACATTGGCAAAATCATCGATGAACGAAGGAGCCACAAGAATAAGATCAATGCATGGTTGTCAAAATGATCCAGTTTCTACGCAACTTCAATACTACAGAATGACAATTAATTGGATTAAGCCGATTGAAGTAGATCTTCTACGTGTAAAGTAAGGGTCTTATTGTTTACCTTTATTTTTGGAAGAATCCTAAAATAATCGGATCAATCAATTCATTAGCAGATTTCCCCTTATCTCGTTTCATATCGAAATCTACATAATTATTCTCTCATAAATTATTATCCTCGCTACTGATGGACATCATTGATGTTTATTAATGACACCCCTTGCCAAGAGTATAAAATAATGCTCTGTATGGCTAATCTTTCGATAATAACAGAATATTTTAATTTTGGTGTTCGTCATTCCTCTAAAAAATATAATCTAATGAGATTAAAGTCTAGATTCTATTATGTATGATGTATATTCTTGATTTGATTTGAAAATATTTTTTGCCACTGGCAACACAAAACCAGTTTTTAATTTGCATTCCCGCCACTTGGAGGAGTTCATTCGCTTTCGAAAGTTTCACATCCGCAAGAGAGCGGCAAGGCAAGACAAGGCAAAGTGACTGAAGTAGGCAAAGAAGTCTCGTTCGCGAACTCCGTACGCTGCAGGCGATGACCGCATTCATATTAGTTTTTATTATTTTGTGTGTGTGCTGTCGTGTTCTCCGTTGAGTCAAGTGTTTTACGAAAATGCTGTATAGGTGAACCTTTATGAAATAAAGTGTAGTGTTTGTGATATTATTCTTCTTACCTTCTTCTCTCTATTTACTGTCTCTTAAAGGTTGTAAAAATGCCTTGCTCAGCGGTAACATTGTCTATAGCGACCATTACAGCAATCGTTGCTGCTGCTCTAATGGCTATAGCATTTTCAACGGATAACTGGCTATATATTGAAGTCAGGCGATCTAGTATACAGGTAAGAAAAACTTCAGTTTATATTTTAGTGACAATATTTACAGCTATATCTCTTTTATTTATGTACGTAACTACCTTACCTTACTAGATGATTAACTCCTTTGTTACTGAGATGAAACAAGAATATCATATTAAATAATATTATTCATTACCTCGTCTTTATTTGCACGAGAAAATGGTATGTTAGCTCAGCCTTAAGTAGATGGGTAGATTTATTTTAGTTTTATTATATGGTTGATAGATGGTAGATTGAGGGCATATAGGTACTTCTTAATACCTCCTAGGTTCAAGAGGTCTTGACACTTGACTATTTCACAGAAGACTCATTAAGACGGAGTTAGTAATTGCTGATGATGAAGGACATAAACTACTTCCCTATACATTCGAAGTTTAAGAATTTTAAGAAGTACCTACCTATATCTTGAAGAACAGTCCCCAGCAATGTCATCAAACTTTATTGATAAAAAATGTTACCAATCATTACGCTCCAATAAAAATTGTATTTGCAACAATCCGTTAATTTATTACCTACATTGTATAAACCACCAGACCAACCGTTCGATGAAAAGCGTGCGGAACACGTATTCTTTCGAGTCCTTGTGGATACACCGTTAGAACAGACACGATACGCATAAATATGCAGCAAGTATTTAATGGCACGAAGAAATGTGTACGTAACTGTACCTACGATTCCGTGAGCCACACTCCCGTGCACCCAATAGTGGTGATAATGTAACCACGACCGATAACAGAACTAGAATAAACCTATTTTTAACACAAGATAGGTTTTTTTCACCAACGACCTGAATGGAATTCGAAACACTCAAAACTTCTTCCTGCTAGGTATAAAATATTTTTCAGAAAACGCTAGGATTTTGTAAAATCTGGGACACTAGACGTTTATTTTTTTGTTAAGCACGTTGGAGGTTTGATAACAGGTAGGTACTGGTTTCTTTTGGACGAGGTCACGAGTTCTTTTCAACCGACTTCCAAAAAAGGAGGAGGTTTTCAAGTCGACTGTTTTTTTATTAAGTTTGTTACCTCATATCTTCGGACTGGCTGAACCGATATTGATTTTTTTTAATTGGACTACTTCCCAAGTTGTCCCATTTCAACATGGTTCCATTCCGACAACTATTTGGTCCCATTTCGGTAGTTTGAAGTCGGTTGCTGTGTCAATTTTTGACGTGTATTTTTTACGGTTCGAGCCAACTTGATGCAGTGACGGCATCTACCTGCTTACGATATATTTTTTGCGGTATATCTATTGTGCTGTGTGTAGGAATGTCCCGGACCTTAAACCCAAAGATATTATGAAATAACTTTTAGCACAATGTAACACGTTGCTTATTTATGACACGTATAGATACGAGTTGCTGCAATGTAATCATATTTACAATATTTTATTTTAATAATATACTAAATATTCATGCGTATTATACAAAAACGCTCGATAATTAAAATTTTACACAGTAAACCAAAATCTAGCCAACAAACTAATTTGAACAGGTATGCTAAATTTGGTCTAATGCTTAATCTTTAGCAATTTAGGATAATTGAATCTGCAATTAGCGTTTGAAGTCTCCAGATAAAAAAATATATATTGAATATCAAATATGACCTTATTTGCATAGGTAGAATATGAGTCGAGTGAAGTGGCACACTTTGAAAGTACCTAAGTGGAGACCAAACCTCACTCAACAAGTTTTGTAAAGTAGTAGGTAGCAGCCAGACAACAATATTCTTGTTTTCAGATAAGACAATCTCAATACAAGAATAATGCGGCCGCAATGTTTATAACATCTTAAATTTTAGAAGTGACTAATGCATAAAATAGTTCTCTAAATATTTTATACCACGAATGTTCACTAAATATAACTAATATTTTTCGAAAAAATTTCTGAAAAAAAAAACAGATTTCTTTGTAATGTTTTACAGCAGTGTAATACATTACTTTAATAAACTACTAAAACTAGAACTTAACTATACATAAAATGCAACGTAGAGAGAATGAAATATTAGCCTTCCACTTGCATGACCCCGGCCGTTTAGATCTTAGAATAAACAGTGGAAAGCTTGGGAGAAACCGATTGTGAAAGTGACAAAAACTAAACAGACGTTTTCTTTGGACATACTCGTATTTTGTGTCTAAATATTATATTAGAAAATCTTCGTTCATTTTCCCCAGCATTTAAGGTGAAGAATGAACGACGATAGAGGACAGTATCCACGGGAACGGCAACAGGGTCCGGAAACCGCAAATTAAACCAGTGCCTCTTCAGGCGCTAAAGATGTGATGACGGATGTTCCTCAAATTGCTCTCTCTCTCTCTCTCTCTCCATTCAACCTTGTGTTGTTTTGACTATCATCGTGTGACGATGTTCAGACTTGAATTGATGGTCGAGACTAACTAATTCAATGGGATCGTTGTAAATTGTTTCACTTAGTTTACCGTAAACAGATTCTAGCTAAGCTTTGTGAAGAGCTTATTTCGGCTCCTATAACTGGTAGGCTAAACTATAAGTCACGAGTAGGACGGCACTGTCATGGTTTGCGATATTATTCGTCAAACTTTCAGCTCAAACCGTTAATGAATATTGGCGTGCCCACCTTTATGCTGAGTTCATTCTTACGAATACCAGTTGATTTCATTCATAAGAAATCCACAGTCGAGTCACCAGTGTGGTTGTTGGTTTCATTAATCGTAAATTGCACTACATTTCGCCAGTGGAATGGAATCTTTGTATCAATGATCATTTTTTATTTCAACGCTTCTAGTATTTACTGATGATCACCAATCAGTAGATGCTAAAAGT
The DNA here is from genome assembly GCA_963556515.1 of Nudaria mundana. Taxonomy (NCBI): domain Eukaryota; kingdom Metazoa; phylum Arthropoda; class Insecta; order Lepidoptera; family Erebidae; genus Nudaria; species Nudaria mundana. The sequence continues at coordinate 18,166,536 of OY748294.1, forward strand.
TGTTATATTTGATTAGTTAGTATTTAACTTTTCAACTGGGAATAAATTCTCAGAACCCAGTAAGTTCTGAAATGAATCTGATTCAAATACTAACCCACCTAATGATTTTGATTCTGTAACCGTACTCAGCTTAGTCTCAAAGCACAGACAGGGTATGTCAGAGCAACAAGGTGTAAGTTTGAAAGGAACAACGTAGATTTCTTAAGTTTGTTTGGTCGACACAGGTCAAAGAAAGTGGTTTATGCAAATAAGTTGAATCTCCGAGTCTCTGACTGAGAAGTAAAATTATGATCACTTATATAACTCGTCAAACACCCGGGCGATCTTTTAATCACGTTCCGTTTACTTTCTAATATTTAAAATGAAGATAGTTTAAAATTAATGGTGATATAAAAAACAGACCATTTCAAAAAATCGTTTTTAATACCTACCTGGTAATCATTATTATGGGTTCGAAAGTTATTAATATACATTTTTTAACGCTATTTGTACAGAGCTTAATGTGTGGAAACGTTGCGAGGGTTGAAAGTTTGTTTATTGCTTTACCTGGGAGAAAACGGATGTTGATTTTATTTAGGTAACCGTCGCCGTCTCGTCAGTAAGAAATAAAAATTTAAAACGTTTCCCAAGTCACGTAGATACACGTACAAACGTGTCCAAAAAGGTTCGTTTAGTGAATAATGACACGGAAATAAATAACGCGATTGTTAATTGATTTTAAACACGTTCTTTCCTACCTGCTTTACTAGCGAAATTATAGAAGCAGAATCTACGTTCGACAATTTACCATACACGATAGTTGACAATGGATAATAATTATCATGACAACCCGCTTTCCTGCACGACGGCACCCACTTCTCACGAGTTCCGTCCATGATTCTTTAAGCTATTCGGCTTTCTCGGTTTCACAGGAAAGCCGGTTGAAAGTTCAATTATGTTTACTTAGGTGCCTACTTACATTGATGTAGGTATCAGCTGATCCTAGTAAGTACTGAATTAACCTGCAATACCTGCAACCAGTCATAAAATGTTGGCTTGTAGCTTCATCTTATTTATTTATTTATCTTGCAGTAAACATTTGGCCTTGGTGGAGGCCATTTCTGTAAAAGTTGAGGATAGTTTTTATATGTAAATATGTAATAAAATACCTTTTATGAGAGAAGACGAAAACACTAATTTGATGTATTAAACTGTTTGGTTGCGATTGCATGTTTGCACGGATATTGCATGGTCAAGCGTGACTGCCGCTTCCAATAGTCATTTCAGTATCAATTAATTGCATCTTTCAGGCTGTATGTTGGGATTCATTACAAAAAATACCCCTCATCTACATAGTAATGTGTCTGTCCCTTATACAAGTATCAGGCCATAATGATGATTTTACTCGTATTACATTTACTGCAGCACTAGAAAATAAATTATGTATTTGCAAATTTAATAAGAACAAAATATGCTGCCTCGGTGGCGTGGTCGGTAGTGTATCCGCTTTCGACGCCGGAGTCTTGGGTTCGATTCCCGGTCGGGATAAACTTTGTGTGAAGACCGATACGTTTGTACCGAAGTCTGGGTGTTTCCTGTATATAATATGTATGTATTTACAAAAAAATGTATATAAGTATTTATATCAGTTTATCTAGTACTCATATCACAAGCTCTGCTTAGTTTGAGACTAGATGGCGTTGTGTGAATTGTCCTTAACATATTTATTATTATCCTTAACATATTTATATCTAAATAACATTAGTTTATTCGTATAAAATGTGCAAAATTGGGAACACGAAGAGCTCTTCGCATGCAAGTATTCTATGCAAGTAGCTACTTGGCAGTGGGTATAACATTTCCGAAAAACTAGCTTTGTACCCACCACGTTAAATACGAGTACCTATCGATCTCTCTGTAAAATAGTTAGACCGAGATTCCCTACCTGGAAGCAAACGTTCTCTCTCCATTCCACGTGGTTTGGAATTGTTGTAATTGTAATTGCATAACATTGTCAATCTTTATTGATGTTAAATAAATAAAATGCCACCAATTCTTGAAAGTGTGAATAATCCATCTGGTTCTCAGGTCGTTATTATAGTTGCCTTTCACAATTCCGTCTATGGTTTATAGTTTTCCTGCCTTTCACTTAACATGCGCGTTTATAAGATTTGGTTTCGTTGCTGAGGTAACATAATTTAATTTACTGCAACGTTCTTAATTTGAAACGTTGTTCTATGTTTAAGGGATGATGATATCTTCTTTCTATATATAAAAATGAATCCCTATTTCCCTTGGTCAAGACATCACGCGTGAACGGCTGGACCGATTTCGCTAATTCTTTTTTTTGTTGTGTTCGTAATTATCAGGAGAAGGATCTTATGGAAGAAAAAAAAAACGTTGTGTGGAACATTAGAATAATTGATGCGGTACGAAGTTCGCCGGGACAGCTTGTTTAATATACAATGTAATCTATATAAATAAAAATCAGTCGCCGTTTGTTTTTGTCGCTAAAACTCATAGACACTAATAGGTGGGACCGATTTAACTAATTTCGGTCATTTAATATTTCCGAGAAGTTCAAGGAAGGTTTAAAATTAAAATTTCAGGCGGTACGAAGTTCGCCGAGACAGATAGTTTTTTATAAATTTTGCCGCAACCCTGGACCTATTTTTAATTTTTGCCAAAGCCTCATCCGTTGATCGAAAAGTACTGCAGACTAGGATGGCTTAGACCCATAAAATCTTCGTATGCAACCATCACAAATCTGTATTTCTTATAATACATACAGTAAATGTAAGTATTAGCTGTTTTATGAGTGAGAAATTCATTTTACAATATATTTTGTGCTTCATTAAAGTTATTACTTTAATGAAGCACAAAATATATTGTTACCAAATCAGTGCAAAAGCTCAGAGCACCTAGTTTCGCACAGCCTACTCTGTTTATTGTATGGCTATTGTGTCATTATAGTTTGTTCATTGATTTTGTAACAGCGCAGTAATGACAACGTTTGTCTTTTTAATTAGTAACATAAGTAAAGGTATAAGCAAAACATACCGACCGCTTAGAATTTTTTTACTTCCAAATTGTGGCTGATATTTGCCTTAATTGTACCTATATGAAAATATATTATATATATTATAACTCATGTGTCAGTTCTCATCACACACATGATACATACCTACATAGGTAGGTACTTAAAAATAAAAACGTATTGGCGAAAAACATTTTGTCATGTAAAATTGCGGCTTTTGTGCTAACTTCCTACGTGAAACTCAGATGTTCAGTTACGCAGTGAACGATATTAAACGCTATTTACTTTCTGCAAAGTGAAGTCTTAAAGAATACCTATCTACTGTTGAAAAATCTAATCACATTCTCTCTAACTCACACATTCGCACACTTGTGTAAAGATATTATTTGTCTTACTAACTTTTATTATTTGAGTCTAATTAACATCCATGAGAGACTATTTCCGCATTTATATTTTTAGTTAATTACTCAATACTAGATACTAGAGCGTGGGTATACTTCTTTTCATAAATAAGTATGGACTGGTGACAGGCGATTGTTTATGGTTAAGATAAAGTCTTGGTAGTGAATTTGGTTGAATGGTGACTCGTAGTATGAAGAGAAGAGAGTTTCAAATATATAAACAGGCAGCCACGTAATTAATCAGAATTACAATGGTCTAGAAGCCGGCAACCATAAATACATCGTTTTAAGGGCAAAGTTATTTTACATACTGATTGCAGTCAATTGAATAACCAAGGAGGACAGTCAAGTACCGTATACGGGTTACTTTATATGCCTCTCTGTAGGTTGTACGACTAACTGATCATTAAAACATAGATACTTAGTGATACAAAGTTATACGAAGAAAAAACTTTGACTTTAAACTCACTATTTTATTACGTCGTAATTTTTAGTTTTGTTGATTTTAATGAAACTAAATCTTTTTTATAACGTGTAGAGATATTTATTGTCTTTATTGTATACGGAAGATAACGTAATTTTTTTATTTGCCCCTCTTGGCCTGCTTCTGTAAGGACGGTGGGTTACCAACCCGCGGTCCTCAAGCTCCCGCCATGGAGGTTGTTTAACGTCAACATGGCTTAGGTGAATTGAGCACTTGGCTGGAAGAAAGTTTCTACCTATATACTTAATGGCATTAAGGCCAAAATAAAGATAGAAAGGTTATATAAAAATATAACTACATAGTTTTATATTGCCTGACTTCAATAAATATAATGAAATACGAAAGTTTAAAAGTTAATATATAACTATTGTGGTTAACAATACAATAGAAACCTACCTATTAGATATCCAATTACGGGGGGTTAGATGACATTGATATAGGATACAAGACAGGTGTTTGACTATTTTTGTAATATGATATGTTTCTTCCTACCTATCCTGTTGCTGTAATACTAGCAACTCATCCCATAATTATAGCCTGGTGAGAAACAAGCTATAGGTAATGTAAAGAGTTTTTTATTATATTGGAACAGTAATTGAGTTTATCCGTTACAAAAATATAAATATTTCCCCTTTCATCTTCGTCAAAGTGATGACTGATGGATGATATATCCGTATGATACTAAATACGAGTATACATCATTTCATACCTGGAATCTACAATCAACCGAATGTAACTTAAAGTTAACGAGTTAAGTTTCAAATACCAATCGTGTTGATTTGCAATTATGTTACATTAAATTTAGCGGTAATCTGTAAACCACAACCAGTTTGGAACTACACACAGTTTTTTTTGTGCTCGGCTGATAAAAACAGACGCGTGGTAATAACTGGTCGTTTGATATTCAAGGCTGTCGTTTTAGTTGATGGAACGCAGCATCTGTCTTATCTACTACATGTAGACTCAAGACTCTACTTATTTATTGGAAAAATATGGATATAGATTCGCGTTTGTCGTCGTCCTAGACGTAATAGATAAGATATAATTACCGAAATTCCTTCTAGGCGTACCTACCGTAAGACATGGATAACAAGTGCAAGGTCCTACCCTCTCTTCAGAATGCAATATTACCAATGAAGGACAACCTAGATGTCCTTGGTCGAGAGCTCAATAATAAAAACTACATCGAGAGATGTAATGGGCTAGCTTCGCGGACACAAGGAATACTGAATAAGGTAAAGCGAATCTTTACACCGCACCAGAGGTTTCTATTCTACAAGACGCAGATTAGACCCTGCGTCGAATACTGCTCTCACCTCCGGGACGGCTCCGCGAAGTACTTGCTAGATGCACTCGACGCTATGCTACGACGCGCTGTTCTTATTATAAATTGTCCGGAGGTAACGGGAAGCCTGAAGCCGCTAGCCCAGCGCCGAACAGTTGCTTCCTTGGCCACATTCTACCGTATTTACCACGGTGAGTATTCTGAAGAGCTCTTCAACCTGATCAAACCCTCCCCAACAACGCCTGCCGGGCAGAGATGCCACTCTTACACTGTCGAAAACATATTCGCGAGAACCAAACATTTTAAACGCTCGTTTCGCAGACAGAACGACAGTGGCCTAGAACGCCCTGCCTGCGTACGTGTTTCCTTCTACATATAACCCTGGGTTCTTTAAGCGGGGCGTGAAGAGGCACATCACTAGGTCGTCGAGTTGAAGGCCACTCTCTATAGTATTGTTTCCTGTGAGAGTCACCCTCAATCGCCAGACGTCACCACAGTTTACTATCAGGCGGGCGACGTCAATTTGGCACGCCAAATAACAAAGCATTGCTCCTGAAAGAGAACTGACCCAAATCCCGTCTTTATCTCCGAAGTGGTAGTCAGAGGCGCTTGTTACGCCCGCACTTAACCAATTCTTTAACCCAAGAGAACTGATGCTGGTTAGAATTCAGCTATTAATTCACAAAGATCTTCTTGTGAAGTCGGTGACTTGTAAGTAGTTTTATTCTGTTTAAAACTACTAGTATATTACACTTCAAAATAAGAGGTTTCATTTAATTATGTAAAAAAAAGTTAGTTTATATTCTGAGAATAATGCCAACCTGCATACGTACCGAGGTAGGGTTCTCTTAACTATAATGGTCGGCATTGCAAGGTGAACGGGCGAAGCGTCCGGTCCATGACCCGAGACGGCTCCGGTCCTACGTGCTACAGCTGAGCGTATCCTGTGAATATTGCACCGCTCTGTACACTAACATGCATTTTAAAAGTAAAAGTATAATAAATAATGTGCACATATAAAGTTTCCTTTTTGAAGAGATAGATGTGGCTTTGTATACTTAAGTAATAGAACCTGCTCCCCCAAAACTTTATACATAATATCACTACAATACCTGTACTTAAGCGGTATAGGTACTTGAAAATAAGTATATTTATTCCATAGTGCTGAATACCTAGCGACGGGGACGTTAAGGTACCAAACTAAAACTCAAACTCAAAAATATTTATTAATATAGGTTATAAAATAACATTTATTAACGTCAGCACATAAGAATTTACATTTAAAGCCAGATTCGCAAAGCAACGGGTGGAGCCAAAGAGAAAATAACCTGGCAATAAAATCTCTAGGCCCCTCTTTTTTAATCATCAGTAACTACATTCATAGTATAATACACACAACGTATCCAGTAAGATGCTGCAACTAATGCACCACGCGTTATGCGTTAATTTAGAAAGTTCAATTATATCCCCCCTCCCTGCTCTCCCCCAAACACGGAATTAACCCTGGTCAACACTATATTTTACCAAATTGCTTTACCAAGAACCTCTGGCCCTAGATCATCGTTACCATCACGCGATAGACTTGGAAGCGAGATGAGGCTGTGGAAATTATTAAAAAATTCCTGAAAATAGCAATTGGTTCACCATCTATCATATCGCGTTGAATGTCTTTGCCTGTTGTCAGGACAAACCTGAAAACGACTCTGACAAATTATATGTTAATAAATAAATTTAGCCTAAGTTGACGAGTTTCTGATTAATATATAGCTAAAGTCTTAGTCCAGAAATCTTATCACCACAAACCATCAGCCACATGATGTCATATCCGGGTCCCGGCGTCGTACACTTTAGATGACCTGTACGAGCCGGGGCCAAATGCGATTCGCGTCGCAGAGCACTGGGCCAAGACAATATAATCATCATAGTGTTGCCCATCGACACGAAAAGAAGAAGTCCAGAAATAAGAATAACCAAAGAAATGTCAGTGTATACAATGCTTCTGCGAGTAACACGTTACTCTATTATGTATAAATCGTGACCAAGCTAAATTACATTCACTCATGATTTTCTGCAATCTATAAAGAACTCAAATTCTGTATATATTACGTTTAATTTCCAGAATTAATTACGATCACAACATATTGAAAGTTAGAAACTTGCGTTTTAATTTCAAATGCGTCATTAACTGATCATTTATGTTATGATAGCTAAGATATAATATATTATACCTATTTAAGCGGTTTCTCATGTAGGATCATCTTAATATTCTGTATTATATGTGTTTTATATGTGCTATAATAGTCCGAGACGCCCAGGACTTTAATTGGCTGTGCCAAAGCGGCTGGCACGTAAGATTTTGTTACCTTTCATCAATATTATATAGCAAGGCAACGGGTTCCTATTGAAAATTACAATATAGCTGCTACTTTTTATTAAATTCATTCAGCTATTTTGGAAATAACCCATTATATGTGTGCCCGGTGACGGCAATAGGCTTGCACCCTATTACGTGGGATTAAACATACTGGCAAATTGTGGGTGTGTAATGCACCTCTGCCTACCCTTTCGGGAATATAGGCGTGATATGTGTGTGTGTGAGTATATGTGTCTGTATTATATGTGTTTTTGTGCAATATCTGTATTATACATGTGTATAATACAGAATATTAAGATGATCCTCATATATCTCATATAGAATATACGCTTGGGGTCCGAGTGCTCGCCGGCTTTATAGAGACATTGCTAAACGCTTAATCGACGCTTCTCAGGACCACTAAAGGAAGGCTAGGTGTTTTCTGGCCCACAGTAAGCATCGCCATTCAACGTGGCAACACAGCCAGCATTCTGGAAACCTTCCCAGTCGGCAATGACGCGGAGGATTTTTTAAACGATATTTTATAATGTAAATATTTATAATCAAGCGTATATTCTATTTATGATATAAGCAGAGGCGCAAAACACACCACACCTTGTATGTAGTTTTGTTGACCTCATCTTGGCAAGCCTATTGCAGTCACCGAGCACTTTATACCACAGAAAACTATTCAATATCCTATGAGTATGACGATATAATTAGCAGTTCGACCCGACTTCGCACGTTTTCAAATAAAACATAGCCTATGTAATTCAGGTGTGACTAAGCAAACTAACTGCTTCGGTGGCGTTGTCGGGAGTGCATCGGCTTTCGAGTCCGGAGTCTCGGGTTGGATTCCCAATATTTGTGTGATCCACTAATGTTTGTTTCGGAGATTGGGTGTTTTCTATGTATGTTATGTATGTATTTAGAAATATATAAGTATGTTTATCAGTTGTCTAGATCTCATAGCACATCGTCATCTAGCCCAAACTAAGCTATAAGCTTAGTTTGGGCTAGATGACGTTGTATGAGAATGTCTAACAATATTAAAAAAAAAGAAGCAATGTGAAAGAGTTTCATTAGCTCAAGCTAATGCTTGCTTGACGACCACCTTGGCACCTATTTGCTAATGTTAATAGGCTCAGTAACAACTGAACCAATTTAAAAAATTATTTCATTAATATGTTGTATTCACGCCACATTTATACTGTTAATGTGTTTTCATTGGAATTGGGAACGAGAAAAATAAACCACGCGGGCAGAACCGCGGTAATCAGCTAGTATAATATAAATTTAAAAGCCAACGCAAGTAAAACCATATGCATTAAGTAGTAAACTCCGTACGTGCCTATTCATACATTGGCTGGTTCCAAAGCGGTCACCACTCGCTAAGCGAAGGGAAATCGTGCATATATTTGCATTTTAAATAAACAAACCTTTTAGATATTAATAGTTCGACACGAATTATTGTGGACGAAATAATAGTGTAGTGATTTTAATGTGTATGTCTGTATGTGTTGTACTAAAAAGATAAAATATATATCTGGTACAAAAGATATCAACGCGTCTCGTATCTTACACTGATGATAGCAATTTTTTTTTAAAGTAAAGAGCGTTGTTTCTTTTTCTAAAAACAAAGCTAGCAACCCTGTGTTCTCTATTTTTGAAACTCTCTTTTCACCATTTTTAAATTGAAATTTGGAAAAAAATATAAATTACAAATATGTGAGTTACATATCGGTCGTAAAACAAGAATTATTGTAAAATCGGTGCAGCAATTTCAAAAAAAAAATATCGCAATATTTTAAACAATAGGTATTTTAAACTTAATGTTTAATTTAGTCAAATTAGCCGGGGAAAGTGGGGCAGGTAGATACTTAAAAAATAATTCTGATTTCAAGGTCATATTATACATACATATTCGGTAGGTATACGGCGCGGGTTTAGGGTGTGTAAATATTCATAGCGAAGTGACTTTGACTTTTATAACTTCTTTATTTAATAAATATATTACAGGAGTTTGTACATAATCTTAACACTATGTATAAGCTAACTTGCATTAGGAACTATATTGTACAGACTAGGGCGTCTTTATAAAATACTTAAAATAAGACATTTAGTTGATTGTTACAATTGAAAAATGTTTTATACTAATTTAAAAGTAAACCTATGTAAGCATAGTGAGCATTACATTTTAATTATCGTCTACCTAACTACTAAAATCGGAGTACAGACAGGGTACCTAATTTGCAATATAGCAAATTGAATCTGGTTATTTATACCAAATAAGTAAGTATTAGCCGAACAGGTATGGTAAGAAGGCTCAAGATTACCTACATATTGTTTTATATAATAGTCTAATCGAACAAATTGCTCATTTACAAAAAAGTGCAACTATTTCAGCTGTTTGCCTTGTGATAGCCTTGCATAGCGAACTAACTACCACTACCATTGGTTATATTTTTCTCAAATCATTGTCTTATACCATTTTGTCTTTTTTTATATAATTCCGCGCAACCAGATTATCTAGCATATCCAGTGACGAGACGTTATATTTAGTGACCAAATACCAAAATAATAAACTGCTTTTGTGGCGTGGTCGGTAGTGCATATTGGCGTTTGACGTCGAGTCTCGTATTCAATCCACGGGTCGAATCGAATATTTATGTCATCCAGAAATGTATGTTTCGGAGTATGGGCAGGGTGTTTTTTTATGTATGAATTTAGAAAGATATAGGTATAATAAGTAATAATAAATTAGTTGACATTCAATTTTAACTGTGTGATCTGCAGGCCGAGGGATATTGTTTTGTATAAGTACCTATTTATGAAATGAGTTTTTTTTTGTGAATACGTCTAATAATTGTGCCCGGTGTGGAATGTCTGTATGTTGTCAGGACAAACCTGGAAAGGATTTTTGGCAACTTGTATACTGAAACATAAGTATGAATTTGTAAAATAAATATATTTAAATTAAATTAAGTGTGTTTATCATTGGTATGTATATGGTGTATAATTTGGTATATATAGGTCATCGTAGCTCAGTGGTCAGAGCATTCCCCCTATAAGGATAGGGTCGTGGGTTCAACTCCTGCCGATGACATCGGTTTTTTTGTGATCTGTTTATAATTTCTACGAGTATCTTAATACTTGTATTTTAAGTATGTTTATCGGTTGTCCAGATCAACCGGTAAAGTATAAAATTTACTGTGTTAATTTGTTAGACTACAAACGTCAAGTGTCCGATAATCTAAGTGGTTGAGGGATTGGACTTGCGTTTTGACAAACGTGAATTCAATCCCCTGTCAACACACTTCTGACGTGAACCCATCACTCCTAACACAAGCCCTTTTAGCTTAGCTGGACGGCTTAACGGTAATGCTAATATTTAAAAAAAAACAGCTAAGTGCGAGTCGGGCTCGCGCTTTAGGTTTCGTACCAAAAAGACAAAAAAAAACCTTTGTATAGGAGCCCCCTTAGATATTTATTATATACTGTTACAGTATTTGTTGTTATAGGGGCAATATAAATACATCATCTGTGAAAATTTCAACTTTCTAAGTATCATGGTTCATGAGATACAGCCTTGAGACGGACGGACGGACAGCGTAGTCTCAGTAATAGGATTACCGTTTTATCCTTTGGGTACGGAACCCTAAAAAAGAAAAAAATCTAAATAAATAAAAGGCCAGAAAATTCTTAAAATGCTACCTCATTGACAACCACATACCTCCATGGTATGGTCAATATCGGTCACTTTCGCCATATGCCGAGCCGTACACGGTAATTATACTAGTCACACATCCATTGTCTGTTGTCCACAAACTACAGACTTTCGCTCAATGAGTAGCTCTTCCGCCAAACATATCATCATTACTCACATTAACTTGCGCTTAATGGCTTAGAGAGTTAATTTATGGACGCTAACATTGGAGAAATAAAAATGAGGCTTTTAAATATATTTTTCATGATTTCATTTACTCAAGATGAGAACTTTGCTGTCTGAGTGTCTCTGAGGGATTGCATTCGCAACGAGGTAATGCGTCAGAGAACTGGTGTCACCGACATAGCCCAGCGCATATGTAAGCTAAAGTGGCAATGGACCGGTCATATCTGTCGCAGAACCGACAACCGCTGGACCAAGCAGGTTCTGGAGTGGAGACCGCGAATCGGCCAGCGTAGCGTGGGACGCCCCGAGCCTCGGTGGAGCGACGACATTAGTCGTATATAGCGGGCGTTGGGTGGATGAAATTGACCCAAGATCGGAGGGTGTGGCGTGTCATTTTCCAGCAGTGGATTGATGTGGGCTGTTGATGATGATGATGATGATGATGAGAACTTTATCACGGGCTCGTGATATAGTGGTAACCGACTAGGTAATCCTAATATCATTCAGATACAATCCTATAGTGATAATCCTAAGACCGGCCTGGCTAGATGTTGCTGCCTTTGCAATTTTTAACACATTTCTTACGAGTCTCCGTCTTTCCTAAGTGCTCTCCGAAGCACTGAGGGTTCGTGCCTCGGAGAGCACGTGAAACCGGTCTCGGTTGTCATAGTCCCTAAAAACAAAACTCCGACCGGTCTAAGTACAGAACTTCGATATCGCCCATGGTTTGTGAAGGTCAGATGGCAGTCATTTCACAGAAAATTCAGCCGAATCGCAGTTAGACTAGAAAGCCGACCCCAACTGGGTTGACTTTACAATGATTTAGGTCTCCTGGATGGCGGTCTAACTTAATGTACGAAATTCTTATTATTATTGACTAACTGTCTTGGGCAATAAAATTTAAACAATGTAACATAAAATGACGCTCAATGTTTTGAATTATCTCTTTAAGCAAGTATTGTACTTTACACTACATTTACAGGTAGGTCTCAGAAATTGTTTTCAAGTAGGTAAAATAATAAATACTAGTTTTAATATTTAAGTAAACGTCCATAATTATATTATAACATGGTGTGTGTGTTAAAACAAAGTCGCTTACGCTGTCTCTCCGTCCCTATGTACCTACTTAGATCTTTAAAATTACGCAACGGTTTTCACCAATATATAGAATGGTTCTCGAGGAAGGTTTTAGTGTAAAATTTGTAAAGCAGGCGAAACCGCTGGGGTCCGCTAGTTTACAATGAAAATTACGGCAAAATTCTTCGTGCTGACGTCATGTAACGAATTCGCCAACAGAATTCCATTCCATTGAAATAGGTAATATAGTTGACTGTCAAATCTATCTACTGACAGTCACATTCTATTATTAAACGTCAAAATGAAGATTGTCGTGGTTAGTACAAGCTTCCTTTTGAGACTTTACCAGGAGGGCGAGCATGGCGGTAGGAAGAGTTTATCGTTAACCAATGGTATAGCAGGAAATTTAAAAAAATGTGTTAATCGGGTCACGTCATCGACATTTTCTGCGATATCATTGGTTATCGACAAACTTCCTACCGCCCTGCTGGCCTATTTTTAGCTGTAAAATGTTCTCGGGAACAGTGCAACTTTATATTACCTATTGACTAAAAGGAATTCGAGCGCTAGTCTCAATTTATCGCGCACGAAGAGTACTTACCATTTGAATAATAATATCAAACACTAATAGCCTGTGATTGACTGGCCACCCCTGAATCTATGTAATACTATTAAAGTAGTCCATCCCAGCTTTGCACGGTGAACTGTTTTCCAGTTAAAATCATAGCATATACTCAAGAATAATGTTTTTGAAATGGGCCCAGTAAATTTTCGAGCTCATACATCACAAAAATACTGATCTATTCCTCTTTACAATGCCCTATCCATGATCTATGAATAATTGATTATACCTACTATGTCTGTAAGCTGATAATAAAACTATACGAAATTGATATGTTTACACTATTACCGTTAAGAATGTACGACAACTCACGCAACTGTATTGCATAAACCGTCATATCGAGGTGAACGGATATTTTTTTTCTTTTTTATATGAAATGGAAACGTAAATTGGTGCACTTAATTAAGAGTGGCGTGCAAATTACAAATAGCATTGAATTATTTTCTTAGGTGAAGAACCTACCTACCTATTTATAGCACGATATATTATCAGTGACTTCTCTTAGGCCCCAACAGTAGCTTTTTCTATAATGCTGACGATCGGCTTTTCCTTGTATAGCAACCTAACCTACTTATAACTTAATTGACCATTACCACTCATCCCATGAAACCAAAGCTTTTGATGCAACTAAGTTACAAGTTCATAGAAATCGATTTAATTATTCTTTATAATATTTATAAAGACTCAAAAAACTGCAAGCAAGTCTTTGTAAAGTTTTGACAGCCGTGGAGCGAGTCAAAAACCGTTAATACAATATTATACAGGTTAGCAATACACGCAACAACTTTTTGCAATACGTACCGTATGAAATCTGCTTGTCAAGTATGTAGTTAGATTAAATACTTACGTAAAGTGAAAGGTATGTACCTAATAACGTTGTTAAATAATGATGCTAATGATACTAATGACATTTTAACAAATTAATCTTTCACATTAGGTAAAAGAACCGACAATCCTGACTTGGGTTTTTGCGGAGCGCGTGGCTGGTTGCCTTTTAAGTTACCTCTGGCGCTGGGCAATAATCCAGGCCCAAATGCTCAGTTGCAATACCGAACAACACTTCCTTGTCCCGCAAATCAAATCATTTATTTGCTGATCAAAGGTGGTATTTCGAGCTCTTTGAGTAGGTAAAGTCAACTTAAACTAAACAAATGTCAATGGCAATGTCAAATAATAACAATTTACAATAATAAGACATTTGAACAATATACGAGTATAATGTCAAGAAATTAAATGAAATTGAAAGTAATGTCAAATATATTATGTATACCTAATTAAGTACAAATATATCGCACCGTGAACTAGGTCAGAGTAACTAGTTTTTCTTTGCGGGAAAAATCAAGTATTACCTTGACATTGGCGTAATCATCGATGATCATAGATGGAGCCACGTATTTAAAAAAAGAAAAAGAAGAAAGGCCAGTCTCGGTTGCTGGACATCCATGGTAGTTTGAGCCCCAAAAAATCCGACTGGTTTAAAAACAGAACTTCGATAATTATCACTAATGGGCTGTGTAGGTCAGATGGCAGTAGCTTCACGGAAAATATCGAATTTCAACCGCAGTTAGACTGGAAAGTCGACCCCGCCTGGGTTGCTAAAAGGTTCCGTGGATGATGATTAGGTAAAACCAGAAAATTACATCAATTACATGTCGCAATCGTAACAACAATACGAATAATCAATCAGTTCACAATCGGTCTCTTTTTAATCGCTTTCAAAACAATTCTGTGTATCGTCAATAAATTTCTCCCATAAATAAATAAAGCCTATTATTAAAGTTGTCACTGTATCTGTGACTGTGACTGTATTTACACTTTCCCATCGCTAATCGTAATCCGATATTCGAATCGATAAAAACAGATCTCAACGATCGATGAACTCGATTGCAGTTGAAGGAACGTTTCGCTCCGATGGCTGATGATCACTGATCAGTGTGATGGTCTTAGATTACAAAAAAGCTAACGATATCTCATTAATTAATTACTTAAACTGAATAATTTATATTGTTTTTTAAATAACTGTTGATCAAGTATACGATTAAGTCACCTACTCGAATGAATGCACGAACATTTACTTTTTGGTCTTCTTTCTTTTTTTTAAAAACGTGGCGCCATCGTTCACTGAAGATTTCGCCAATGTCAAGGTAATGCTTGATTTTTCCTGTACAGAAGAACTAGTTATTCTAAAGTCTGAACTAATTCGCGGTGCGGGACAAGGAAACGTTATTCGGTATTGCAATTGAGCATTTGGGCCTGGATTTTTGGCCATCGCCAGAGGTAACCTAAAAGACTCCCACGCGCACGCCAAAAATTCAAGTCCTGGTTTTTGGTCAATCTAAAATGTTCTTTTCCAGGGCCACATTGTAGAGTATACATAGGACTTCCCTAAACATCAATACGATGTGAAACCACTTTTCAAAGAGAAGTTTCAACACTATAACATATTCTACAAATTGCCAAGTTCGTGACTGAAGTGATAATTTGCTTTGTAAATCTGCAAAGGAAACGGTAGACTGCGCCATTTGATTTGTAAATCAGTATGTCACTAATCATTGAATGAACGGTGTGAGCAATACTATGTGAAGTTTTAACCTAACATTATGAAAAAACACACTTCCACTGATTTATTAATGAAAATCTTAACCAGTTTCGCCTCGGTATTAGCAAAGGTGATCTACTATACTGTCTTTAGTCTTACATTTATCCTCAAGCTGTTGGTTTTACAACAGCATAATTTCCAGTAATACCGACAATCAAAAGAATGTAGGTAGTTAACCATATTTTAAACTAGTATTAAAAAATAACTTACTGTATAAACTCAGTACAAAGCAATGTAATCAAACCAGATTGCGGTACACTATAAGCGTCACCATCGGAGGTCTGCTAATATTCCCGACTTTTCTATAGTCCAGGACCAGAGGCTCAATAGGGCGACCTGAATAACTGACACTAGATTGACCTGTAAGCCTGTAACCATACGATTAGAAGAAAAACTATTATTATTTGGTTCATTTGATTTGATTTAAATACTGGCTTCTAGTTCAGGATAGGCTTAAAAATTCCAATGATACTCGTAATAATTTGTAAATATGGTCGTTTTGTAGCAGCAAGTCTATCTAGTATAACGTTTTACATAGCTTGAATTTATATAACTTTTGATGTGTAGATAATAACTTCGTTTAATACAAGCATATAATGAACCCTCGAAGAACTCGGGCCTCGACTGATGGGGCTCTTTAGCGCATGCCTCGAAAGGGGCCAGTTTCCCAAGGTGTGGAGGACGGGGAAACTGGTCCTGATCCGTAAGGCGGGGCGGCCGGTGGACTCACCGTCCGGATACCGGCCGATCGTGTTGCTCGACGAGGTGTGTAAGCTCTTTGAGCGAATTATCGCGGAACGCCTCGTCGAGCATCTCACGAGTGTGGGGCCAGACCTGGCGGATAACCAGTTCGGTTTCCGTCGGGGACGCTCCACCGTGAGCGCGATCATGCGCGTGAAGAGCCTGACGGAGGAAGCAGTCTCGCAGGGCAAGGTGGTGGTGGCGGTGTCTCTTGACATCGCCAACGCGTTCAACACCTTGCCATGGAGCTGCGTTAGGGAGGCGCTCGTGTATCACGAAACGCCTCTCTACCTCCGTCGTATTGTCGGGGCCTATCTCTCGGAGAGGGCCATAGCTTTCCCCAGCTGGCTCGGGCCAGCTCGGCGAGATGTGTCGTGCGGCGTTCCGCAAGGGTCGGTCCTGGGGACGCTTCTGTGGAACATCGGCTACGACTGGGTGCTGCGGGGTGCGTTGCCTAGGGGTGTCGGCGTAACGTGCTACGCCGACGATACCCTCGTCACGGCGCGGGGTGCAACGTACCAGGAGGCAGCACTCAAGGTCACGACGGGTGTTGCTCGAGTCGTGGGTCGGATACGGCAGCTGGGACTGGAGGTGGCCTTGCACAAGTCCGAGGTTCTGTGTTTTCACAGACCTCGGAACGGTCCACCAGAAGGTTCCAGCATAAATGTGGGAGGCGTTAGCATCGGCATCAAGCCCTCGATGAAGTACCTAGGGATCGTACTTGATAGCCGATGGAACTTCGGACCACATTTCCGAAGTTTGGTCCCCAAGGTGACGCAGGCATCGGTCGCGCTTTCGCGACTGATGCCCAACCTAAAGGGACCCAACGCCTCCTGCAGGAGACTGTACCTGGGGATCGTGCGGAGTATGGCCCTATACGAGGCTCCCGTATGGGCGGATAGGTTGGCGGTCAAGGGGAACGTGACTCTGTTAAACAGACCACTTAGAACCTTGGCCGTCAGAACCGTACGGGGGTACCGCACGATCTCCGGAGAGGCTGCATGTCTCCTAGCCGGGACCCCTCCATGGGACCTGGAAGCGAGAGCCCTTGCGTCATTGTTCCAATGGCGCAAGGAGGCGCTGGAGCGGGACCACAGGCCTGCGTCTCGAGAAATCGAGGACCAGCGGTCCCAACTCCGCGACTTGAGCAACCCAAGGGGGGTGCCATCTTCTTCGCGGCGGTGAGACCGATCATGGACGATTGGCTGCAGAGGCAGCATGGTGACCTCACGTACCGTGCGACGCAGATGGTTGCCGGGCATGGATGCTTCGGTAGCTATCTGTTTTGCATGCATCGTGAGGTCACACCCCGGTGCCAACACTGCGAGGTTTCCGGCGACGACACCGCACTCCACACGTTGGTGGAGTGCTCAGCGTGGGCGAGTCAGCGCCGGGACCTCGTAGTGGGTCTGGGCGTGGATACCCTCTCGCTGGGGACCATGCTTCAAGCCATGGTATCCAGCGGGAGTAGGTGGAACGCGGCCGTGTCCTTCTGCGAGCAAGTCATGCTCGCGAAGGAGGCGGCCGGGAGGGAGAGGGAGCGTACCCTCCCCGCCGAGTTCCGTAGTCGGCGGCCAGGCCGCCCCAGACTACGCGACTACGCCCAAGACTATCGTCCTCCATGATCGGGGCCTGAGGACGGCGGGATCGCCACCCACCGTCCTTACAGAAGCAGGCTAGAAGGGTTCCGTGCTGCGGGGCCTTTGCCCCATAGCACGCAACCAGATTCACTCACTGACGCGGGATAAAACCCGACCCCAATGACGCGGGATTCTCGTCCCGACCAAACACCCGCAGAGACCACAGGGGTGGTCAAAGTCCGCCGGGCGCCACTGGACATACCCTCTGCTAGTAACCAGGGACGCCCGGCAACGGACGTTAGAGCGGCCGAGGCCTTGGGCCGCGGAATTAAAAAAAAAAAAAAAAAAAAGCATATAATGAAATAAAGTATTCAAATAAGGAAGTCCAAACGAAGTATTCTAGCATAAATTTTACCTAAGATCCTTTACCTTCTAAGATCAAGTCTTAGAAGTTCTTCCAAGTTTTGCTATTTGGTGGTCGAAATGTTTTTTTAGTTCTTTGTTTAAGACAATGCCAATTTAATTTTAAAGAAATGAGGTGACATTTGTGATGTTTAGGTATGTCGATGTCGTAATAAAAACGTGAGCTTGCACAGCCTACCTACATGATGTTATGTGTGTTACACACATACTGGGAACTGTATGTAACGGTCGTAATTATTACATACTTGCTTTGATTGGGTTCAGTTTATGTAATAGTGAGTTGACTTGGGTTTATTAAAAGCTAGCAAAATTTGTTATTATTCGTGTAAATTTCTTGACCTATAACAAAGTATATTGTTAGCATATTGAATAAAACAGACTGTAGAGTAGAGACACGACAGTAAAAGATAAATTATTACAATAAATTTTCCATTTTTCAAGTTTAGCAAAAATTGCTCATGATATGTCAGATAAATAACCTAGAAGAGTAGGTAGGTATATAAGTACCTACGTATAAGTACCTACTTAACTTAAAAACTTAAATCTGCACCTTAGAATTAATTAAAAAGGCCTAAAAATTATTGTCCATGTCCAAGGACATTGAATTTAAGGAACGTCTATGTCAAAGTTTGTAATTGGAATTTTACCTCTTCTAGGCTCTTGATTTCTAAACCATTTTACGATAGTTTAAGCTACCCAATTAAATATCTCGCGTGAATTTCATCTGAGCTTTCTGTTGCTATACCAGTTTTAAAAGCATTTGGAGGTCGGTGTTGAAATTGAAATTGAGAGTTACAACATTCTTTTTCGGCGGCTAGATCATGTGCGAATTACTTATTATAAGTAGTCTAAACTAAATTCTCTCTGTTCGCTTAAAGGCTACATGAAGGGAATACATAATTCCCGACCACATAATAGTCTAACAAAGGGTCTGTGCACGGTCCTTGAATGCCCTTGAGGGCAATCAATCCGTTCCGGCCTTCGGGAAGCTGGAGAGAGGCCGTGATCGGAATGCGGTCCAAGCAGGTTTACGTGGGTAATTTACTTTTAAGTTGTCTGTGAAGAATTTGTTTGGCCATTAGAATACAGACTTTATAGTTCTTAATTATAAAATACATTTTTGAATGGGGTCAGTTTATGACGTCTCTGATTGTTTTTTTTTTAAATGTAGTTATAGATGTGTCTAGACAAACAGCAGCTGTTTTTATTGTTTCAGCATCGTAATTCACATAAAAAATGTTAACATCTTGAATTTGAACTTTCCTTTTTTTGGTGTCTGATAAAAATAAACGTAGTTTTTCTTCAAAATATTATTTTATTTCCATTAGTTTTTTTTTAACCTATTATTTGAAGTGTTTTGTACTTTTTTGCACAGAATCAATACCGTACCTAACCGCGAAAACCGCATTTCGACGCGATGAATAATATTTGGCCTACATTATACCTACCTACTTTGCATATTTATTTTTTCAAAGATTTACAAAAACCATAAAACGGTTCATTACAAGAGTAGGTTATTTCAAAGTACTCGTAGATAATATCAGGATTATAATCTTTATTGACTGTTGCTCAAATATGTTAAATCATCTGTAAACTGTGACAAACAGCAATAGATTGAGTCATCGCTGAGATGGATATACTGGATTAAGTGTTTTAAAAGAGGATTTTATAATGACATCTATATCGTTATAATTAAACCTAGTCTTTGAGTGAAGACCTGTTTTTCTATCATCATCCGAAAAATCTATTAAACTTCTTTGAATATTATTAGAATTAATTCTTTTTAGATATCAGAATGCTCGGACAGCAGAAATTCTATTTAGTGGAATGTAACATGTGCCCTGACTGTTGGAATTTTGGTTTGAATTACAGAGTGCTTACAAAATTATAAGTGCCCGGTAACGGCATTGGGCTTGTGCACGTGAGACTAACAAAATTACTGACAAAGCTTGGATGTGTAATACACCTCTGACTACCCCTTTAGAAATATAAGCGTGGTGATAAACATGTCAGATATCAGTTATATGAATGAAAATCGTGAAAGTTTCAAAGTTTGTTAAAGCGTTTCAAAGTCTTTTCCTTTGGTTTCAGAGTTACGCTGCGGACAACTCGGCAGGCAACTCACAAGCTATTCTTGAGAGCTTGAACAACAAGTACTATTTCTTCACGAGGACGCGAGGCCTCTTCCGCATTTGCTATCCTAAAGAGCGACCGCCTTCAGGTAAGTGTCAAGAAAGATAGATAACATGACTGAAAAAGAAACAAGTAATGAGTATGTTTACCTATAGGTACTTACGTTTGGTTCTTACAATATCATCTAGTTGCAAAAACGAATGATCTTGCTTGGAAAGGATATTATTATGTGATTCGTTATATTGTGAAAAATGTCAAAAGAATAGAGCAGTACAAGTTGCAGACTTAGTATGAGAATTTTATCTTTATTGGCTGAGCGGGGACATTGCAGGTATCTAGGACCCTTACAATTTTGGATAGTAGTCTTTTAAAGTTTGCGTCTATTCAACGTGATGTGCATTTCTTTTTGTTTTCTGATTAGAAGGTAAGTAGAAGTAGTGGATAGGAGTTAATCTCTAGTCTGAACGTCGAATACGCTAGTACCAAATGATTCTAGAAACTAGTTGACATTGTTTACAACGGTAAAATAATATCTTTATAAGAAAACCTATTAATGCCCACTTTATTTCACATTAAAGTGATAACGCAACACAAATCCGTATCATTTCGTTGTAAACGGTACAAAAATTGTTGATTTGCTGTTATATTTATCCCCGTTTGTATTAAAGTAAATTGAAAAGATTTTAAACATTACTAAACACAACTGTAACTAATGCCTATGTTATATAGGACCGGTCTCTCCTACTACAGGCATCTTACCAGAAGAGACCAATAACGCTATTGTTGTTCATTTTTGTGAAAGAAATAAAGATTTATTATTATATTACCTTATTAAAATTTATTTCACATATTTTTTTACAAAAACATGTATAAGATTTAACAAATACACACGTCTCATTAACCAACGGAGTTAAAGTTATACTAAGTATTCGTATATGTAAATCGTATTGTTCGTGAAAGAATGTTATTTTGGGCAGGTCTATTATTTCGTGGCTATCGAAAAAGGAGGCCAGGTTATCAGTTTTCCAGTTATCTGTAATACCCCACGTGGATATCCCCTCTATAACGTTTCTTGTAGTTACAATTTATTGGAGTTTACTCCTTAAGAATCGATTTTCATACATAAGGCGCCCGGTATGAGAAAAATCCGAGGGGTAAAACCTACTAACAAGTAACGAAAATCGTGTCACGTTTTTGGGGCGCACCTCTAGTGCGCAACTTTCTAATTTGTTATGGTTAGATACTCGTACTTAAGGAGTAAACTCCAGTCGTGCGTCGGAGCTGACACACACACTTTTTTATTTTGTTCATTCATTGAGTAACTAGGGGCTCGTAGTCTAGTGGTAACCGACAATGTTAACACATTCTAAACGTTAAGCAACATCTAGTCATCCGGTTCAGGATGGGTGACCATTTCTTAAGACATTGAGACCTCGCAGAGCACGCTAAGCCGTCGATCTCGGTTGTCATACAAACATCTACGGCAGTTGTTACGGGTAATTAGAGCCCTAAAACTGAAATCCGACTGGTCAAACTACAGAATTTCGATATCGGCCATGGGTTGTGGATGTCAAGATGGCAGTCGCTTCACGGAAAATATCGAAGTTCAACCGAATCGCAGTAAGACTGGAAAGCCGACCTCAACTCCGTTGGGAAAAGGCTCGGTGGATGATGATTGAGATACTAAACATTAACTTAATTAGTTCAGAATTCAGAAATGTACCTAATATACTTTGATTTTCATGAAGATGGCGTAGGTATTCATTTTATTGCCTGACGTTTCGATCAGGATACATCGACCGTGGTCACAGGTTTTGATAAGTTCTATTGTTGAATATTTTCGAATACTAGCCTTCCTCAGGAGAAACAGCCTTTGCCAGTCACGAAGTCAACATAAGAGGAACAATCTCAGATCAATAGAAATACACATCATATTATAAGATTTTTTGAAGCAATGTGTGTTAATCACAAGAGCGGCATATTCTGCTTATATCTTACGTTTCTGGTATTTATACTGTTAAATTCAGTATGAAATACAAAAGAGTGTTGGACCTTTTTCTACTAATCAAATGAACTTGAAGGCCAGTCACATGTATTCTTTACAGAATCTTTAAATAAACCATAACTTTGTGGTTTTCAATCTATATTCTCGTACCTACATTATGTGTAAACAACTATAATTATCTATCGGTGCGTAAATAATGTAAACATACTATATAATTAGTTTAGAATTCAAGGGATTCCATACCGTATTAATGATGACTATGGTATAATATAACGTGGGTGCGATGTTGGTCAGTGGCATTAAGTTTACGGTATACATAAGCAAAGTAACAGTTAGAAGCTACGCATTCGCAATAGTGGTTATTTCTTGTAAGTAAAACATCCAGGCTATTAACTGTTTAGCGTGGTGTATAGTTTATTATGTAGTAAGTAATCAGAGATCATAGTATTAGGTAGAATGTTCGTGTATTAATTTGCAAGAGTTTTTATAAATTATCTCTAACTGGAAGTTGTTAGCGTCTGCGCTCTATTTAAGTCTGCATGTTGATTACTTGTTTAATTAAAATGAAAATTAATTTGCATTACTTAAATGATGACGAAATGTTTTTAAAAAGTAATCTTAGTCAACACTTTCTTAGTTTCAGTTTGGTTTCAGTAGTTAGTTATTTTCGAATCACATTCTTCTTTAACGTAATATTCTCTACGTGTTTAAATTTTAGTTGTGTCAAATGCGTGTCGAGACACGTATAAGACTACGCTATTTTTTTAATATGGCAATATTAAGAAAAATAGCTGTAGGTCTTGTACGGTATCACTATTAATCTTTCTCTGGTATCTGTTCGAAATTTAAATTGGCGACATACTCTTGCCATAAAAAAAGAATGTCGCAGTAGGTCGGTGACAATAATGTCAAAGTACATACATCATCGATGAAGATATAAGTTATTATAAGATAGTGCAGTCACATCTTTAATAATACAATAATTATGTCTTAACATAGAATCAGCTCTTAATAGGTTGCTCAATGTCAGTTAAACAATTTGATTGATTGTCTATTGGTGACTCGAAGGTACCTGTGTATTTGAATTCAAGGTTTTCATTCCTTATTTTAAAACCTCATTAAATTATATTCAATGCGTTTAACACTCCGTATTTTGCATAGTTTAATTACGGTATAGGCAGTTGTAAAGGAATGTATACGCGCAAATATAACCGGGTTCGGTCTGAAGCATACATTTCGGACAATAGGCTAGGTTTAGAAAATTAAAAAATACACGTCAAAAATTGAGACAGCAACCGACTTCAAACTTCCGAAATGGGACCAAATAGTTGTTGGAATGGGACCAAATTGAAATGGGATCACTTGGGAAGTAGTGGGTTTCAATTACAAAAAAAAAACAAAATCGGTTTACCTAGTCCGAAGATATGAGGTAACAAACAAAAAAAAAATAAAAAAAAGCATACAGTCGAATTGAGAACCTCCTTCTTTTTTGAAAAATAAATATTTTCTTCGTTGTAGTTGTACTTTACCTATCTATATTCAAAACCAGATTTACTCTGTAGAGTAGAGTACGCTTCACGAACCATAAATTCGGCGGGAACAATCCGACCAACAATATTATTCAACTAAAGTATATCTATTTACTTATACTGTGGTTGTTACTTGCATTTCCGTTCAACGGAGGCTTTTTATCATTAGGTAAACGATAGTCAGACGTGATAAGTACGTGATATGAATTATGCTTGTTCCACAATGTCTAGCTTCGTACATTTTGTCACGTTCTTTCAAAACGAGCTGATAATGAATAGGCCTCTGACAGAGTATGACCAAAAGTACATTTATTTGTCAAACATAAAAGTGCACGGTTAGCGGAGCTTCGCCGCCTATTAAGTACATGGGAACAACAAAGTTAGTTTCTGATAAAAAGTGGAAAAAATCCTATTCTTACGCTTTCGGGAAGCAGACGATGTATGTGTATGTCCTTTTTAGGGTTCCGTACCCAAAGGGTAAAACGGGAACCCTATTACTTCGCTGTCCGTCTGTCTTGGGCTGTATCTCATGAACCGTGATAGACAGAGATGATATTTCTGACTATTGTCATATTTTTGGTCAATAACTTTTTTTGAGGGTCCTAAATGAAAATTCGGTCTTGAACAAAACCTGAGAATGCTTGATTTTTAAGTGAAAATATCATGAAAATCGGTTGTTGGCATATTTTTGGTCAATAACTTTTTCTGAGGGTCCCAAATAAAAATTCGGTCTCGAACAATACCTGCTCCTGCAAATGCTTGATTTTTGAGTGAAAATATCATGAAAATCGGTTGGGTAGTTGTCGAGAAACAATTTAACATCGAGTTGCATTAGAGTCACCTGATGAGGAGCTCCGCTCGCTTCGCTCAATAAATGTTTAAGGGGGCTCCCATACAACTATTGTGTGTACTCTGATGTTCCGTCTAGAGGGTCAACCCACACAACTATATCCTCCTCTTTCACACCCTGAAGGTTAACAGGACACTGTAGGGACAGAACCTCCTTATAAGTGATTTTTTTGGCCGTTTTTTACGGAACCCTTTATGCGCGAGTCCGAGTCGCACTTAGCCCCTTTTTTATAATCTTAAGATAAATAGCTGGATTTAAATCAGCGTCAAATCTTGGGGGAAAAGCTCTCATCAATTGAGTTACCAAAACCAAAGGTGAAGACATCGAATGTCATGACACTGCTTCAAATCTAGACTAAGGTCGTATTTGCAAATAGTATATAGTTAAAAGAAAAGACTTATTTGCTGTATTTACTTGTTACTAATAAGTATCATTCGTTCATCATTCACCATTCTATTTGTCTGATTGTAGTACTAAACGGTATTAATTCAAATATTCATCAATGTCACAATACTCTATTGAGTGTGTCGAACGTACAATGGGTGGGGAGTCGGGCTAGACGAGGCTATAACCTTGGCCAAATGGTATTAAAGCGTTTATTGGTTATAGAAACAATGGAGATGGGGTCCCAAAGAATTTGTCAGGTTGTAGCCCTACGTGTACTGCACTTTATCCTCGAAAAGCAGACTGAGGCGTTTATGATGCACACGTTTTATAAGCACTTGGTCATTCATAATACTACGGGGCAGCCTTTTGCTGTTTCTGGGCACTTTTAAATATTCTTGCCAGAATATTGTAATATACCTGCATTCAGAACTAAGGTAGGTAGTACTAAGTATGGTAAGCCGCGCACTATGACAGTGGGATGGAACCTTGTCTCAATAACCACGTCGTGACGTTAGCAATCGCTAAAAAGTACGGATAATGTTTTTTATCAGTACTTTTAGCCAATGACGTCACAAAGTGGTCATCGTGCGCGGCTTAGGTGCCTATAATATAGTTCAGGTGCGGTTGGATTTTTATAGGAGCTTGTTTCTCACTCTTTGCAACATTCTTTATTGCCTAATCCTATTTATCGAAGGTGATAGAACATGTTGTCATACTAATCTTCAGCGTTTTAATATTTGAGTAGTAAAACAACATGGTACTCCTTTTTACTAAGTACTTACTTAAGTTATTATAAATACTATGGTTCAATTCAAGATAAGGTTTTAAAATAATACAAATTATTCAAAGTAGGTACTAAAGTTATTATTAGTAAGATAACTTACTAATAAACTTTAGTACCTACTTTGAATAATTTGTATTATTTTAAAACCTTATCTTGAATTGAACCATAGTATTTATCATTGTTTAATTAACTTGCGGTATTTTTACAATGTTAACATACTTTTTAGTTGGTCTGAGGTTAACACAAATAAACACTGGGGCGTGTCGTTATAAGCCTTGGCGGTTAACCTTAGTTTGGTGATAATTTTCGAGTCTATGGTAAAAAAAGTTCTGTGGACGTGACGATCTTTTTAGATGTTTTGTTTTACTAATTTAACAGCGTTGCAAATAACACATTCTTAGAATATAATCGCATTTCAAGTACCATGATTACGGAGGAGTTCTTCCTTGGCGCTTTTAACAGTGCGTGAATATGGGAAACTCTAAACGGCTAGAGCGATTTGGATACAATTTTGTGTGTATTCCAATAGGTAGGATGGTTCAAAAACATAATTAAAGTTAAATTATACTATATTGTACCATATTACTAACAATGTTCTTAGCCTGGTGTTAGTAAATCGAAATAAACATTAAGTAGGTACCTAGTAATGGCAGTCAGGCGCCTGCTTTTGAGTGAAGGCCTATCCTATCCAGTGAATAGCGCCACTGTGGCGGTACGAAGGTTGCCGGGACAGCTAGTAAAGAAAAAAGAAAGAAAGAATATTTCTTATTGTTGCCTCACAACTTTACACTCAACGTTACACTAAGAAAAATATAACTTATCTGTGTTAGTAGACGTAAAATTGACGTAAGTGACACGGTCGTGTCACAATACTGTGCGGTTTGTTTTGACACTTACGAGTGACGTATGTGTGCAAGCACGTAAAATAAATGCTAGTAAACACTGAGCCCTAAAAAAAATTACGATCTGTCAAAATAACTACCTAGGTACACACACCACCACAGTTTTTGTTTGTCTGTTGTAATATCTAGTTGGTAGGTAATGAGAGCTGCGTCTAATTTTAAAGTTAGTATGGACTCATGGACTTGAATCATTACTTAGATAATAGTTGAGGCCGCAATTGTAAATGGCCTTAAAACAACCTCGCGTGTTTCAACTATGAAAATTAAAAATGTGAATATGACAACAGCTTCCGTTATTTCTTATATGCACTAAGCCGTTATAGGATTTACTCGCGGATGCCCGCGGATTCGATTACTCGACAAATTGTACACTAAAACCTTCCTCGAGTATAAGTACTATATCCATTGATGATAACCGCATCAAAATCTGTTGCGGTTTTACACATAAATATTTTCAAGCAGGTATTTGTTATACATTATGAAATGTCTCACTTGTACAGATATTCCACAATTTTTTCCAAATTTTCCAAAATTGTGGAATATCTGTACAAGTGAGTCATTTCATAATGTATTACCTATATGTTCCACCAAGTGCCGACAATCGAAAGCATAAATTACAGGTATTTGTTACTGTTTTATAGGAGTACTTGTCGTAGTAGTTTTAAATTCATTTGTTAAGAAACCCTATCAACATCCCCTGGGGGGTTCTAACTACCCTCACCTACAAGCAGATGGCAGACAGAAGAAGTCAGTATAATATATAATACCAGTATAATATGTATAATCTATGGACGAAGCTATAGCAAGTTATGCAAAGTGAACGGCAATAGCAAAAGCGAAATAGATCTCAGAAAATGTACGTATTCTATGGCTCCAAAAATATTAAAATAAAACTAAGCAAATCAAAATCAAAAATCATGTAGTTGGTATTTGTTCATGCAAAATAAAAACTATTCAAGTTATTCTATGCAAATGATAAAAATAAAATCTGAAAAGAATCGAGGCAAGACAGACATTTTTGAGACCGGTTAATTGAGAAATGCATAAGCCGATGCAGACACGTCACCAACCATCCTACACCAATCTGACTCGTTTCTCAGTTACATACGGTGCTTTCTCGGTAAACGAATGAATATAGTTTTATATTAGAATCGACGAGGACAGGTGAAATCTTTCGTGCTACTAACATAACCAGTTTAAACCGTATCGGTGTCTCACTCTAGAGATGCGTATACCTTACATTTTTTTGTTTTAAGATTGCTGGGAAGGTCGCGAGGGATCGAGGTAGATAAAAACTTCAGGATGTTTATCTCATGGTTTCGGTGACGCCAGATTTGGGTTACAGAGACCCTGTTTCTGTCTGTCGTTCAGTTTGATTTTGTGAGACACACCAAACAGGTCAGATGTGTATTCAGTACGGTACTACGGAATACGGTTGCCACACCGTCGATGCCTTCGAATTTTTAAATCTTATCTTGTCACGACCGTTTACTACGTCACCGACATATAAACAGCTATTTAAAAAAATGGAATGTTTTTTTTTGTTAGTAAACAAGCTGTGGCAAATGTTTGATAACCAAATACCAATACCCAATTTTCACAAAAATGTTCTTCAACCTTTAAATTATTAGCAACTGTACAGAACCTACTCTGTTCTCATATTAATTAATTCTACAACAATGACATAATTATAAGGCAATGGCTGACGACATAGTTTTGTAGATACGTGACAACAGCCTATAACCGTTGCTAGCTGACTATCACTGAATGGTATGTAAGTACCAACTACCTATAGATAAAAAAGCCCGCAGCAAGATCCATATAATATCCCAGATAAGGGTACAATAGACGTTTGTACACTAATTACTAAGATATTCGAACCGGCCATTATGACAAAGTCCTATCGCCATCTTGGTTGGACAAAGAGTGTTGCAATGTGAAACTTGGAATGTTGTCCTAGCTTTGTTCCCTTGGATATTAACCTGAGTCATTATGCACCTGATGTATAATGTTAGGCAAAAAGTATTTTGTATGTAGAATGTTTATCTACTCTTTTTTCGGGACAAACCAATTTCTTGCAAAATATGGCTATATGCCTTGCTTTAGGGAAACAGGTGTGTTTTGTACGTACGAACTTATTTAGAAAGAACTGGTACGTTTAGACATATAAGTTCGAAGAGATACTGGATGGTCTGTGTTTTTCTAGGGGCACCACCTGAGAGTAAATCTAGTTACAATAAGATTTACAATATACATAATTATACTACTAAAAATATTTACATTACAAAATATCGTTTAAAAAATCCTCCGCGTCATTGCCGACTGGGAAAGTTCCCAGAATGCTGGCTGTGTGGCAAAGCTGGATGGCGATACTTATTCTTTGGGCCAGAAAATAGCCAGCCTTCTAGTCATGAGAAGTATCGATTAAGCGTTTACAATCTTAGTTGCATCTGAAGTCTGCTAGAGAGTCTGGTTGATTCATAGGTCAACTTGACTACAATCTTAAAGTATTCGCGATGAACCGAATGGAAGTTTAATTCACTTAGCAAACCGAAGTAAAGCGATTTCAATTACACTTCGGAATCACTGAGACAGTGACATAATTATTAACTACTCGTATTTTTAATATCACCATTGTCTTATTGACAGCCCGAGTCTGATTCAGCAATGATAATTATAATCACTGGGTATTTATTCTTTGTTTCTCGAATCTCGAACGTAATGCTTAGTCTTCCTTATAAGTTATAAGTAATAGCGTCTGCGTGTCATATGATCATGTTCAATGTCATCTACCGTGTTAAACGCAAAATTACATAGTGTAAATGTGATTGAAAATAACATAGGAATAAACGTTTACAAGAAATTATCGAGGCTTGGAACTGACTTTGAAATTGGGACGACTTTAGCCCAAGTAAAAAAGAAGAACCCTGAATTCCGTGGAATATCTTTATATCACCAAGTGGAATCTGCGGGTGGGTCCGAGATACTAACTTCTGGCCTTGAAATTAGAAGTCTAGTAGAAAAATCATCATCCACCGAGCCGTTTCCCAACTTAGTTAGGGTCGGTTTTCCAGTTTAGTGCAGCGACTGCCATCTGACCTCTACAACCCATTAGCGATATCGAAGCTCTGTAGTTAGAGCAGTCCGATTTCTTTTTTAGGGCTCCAAATGCCCGTAACGACTGCGACGAGCCTTGAATGAAAAAGGGGGCGCACTAAACGTCTTCTGTCTACCCCTTCCAGTTGTCAAGACAGGATGTTGAACCCATTCTTAAGTTTTAAAGTTTTTGCGTTTTGTACAACCAGTGGTAGGTACCACGTAACGACGGATTTTGATGAACAATAAAGAAACATCATCTTTTGTTATGACTGCCATTATATTGGTTGTATTTTGTACGTAGTCTTAGATCACGTGCTTGTTTGCCTTGATAATGATGTCATTATTTGTTGGTGTTACGTTAAAGAGAGGATAACATCTGCAAATAGATTTATCACGTCACAATTTTATCTGTTGGTTATTGGCTACTGTGATTAACTTTGCTGATGAATTGTTAAATATGGGCTCAACACTGGCTGTAGGTACTATTTTTTATACCTTAAGGTTCGTTAAAATTCGTCTGACGGATACCCTGATGTCTAGTGATTCCATCCATAGTAGGTATAATACTGGGCAGGTATAATAAATAGAGGTGCCCTCAATTTGACGGCTCCGTGATTTGTCTCTTCACGCACCGCTTGAAGAATCCATATATTGGTCTGCTATGCCTTGATCTACTACTTATTGTATGGTTAGTTGTCTAACTTCGTGCAAAACTGGCTACGGAAGAAATCTTTGCATACATTCGGAGATACCGCTGAATTGACAGAATTTTATGATACATTGATACAAGTATTCGGAAATAGGCGTGGACTGAGGAATGTTGGTTCTTGGTATGTAGGTATATGACGCATATCATTATTGGTCTCGCTTGAGAAGACACCAAGTACCAACGCTTTAGCAAACGAATACAAATTTTTTTTCTTGACATTGATCTCCGAGCGGATTTTCTCGCGATTTTCAAACATAGAGTCATCATGTATGTAATTTCAAGGCAACTTCCAAGGCTTTGTTTCATGGTTTGTTTTATTCAGGAAAAGGTACTTATTCCTGGCGTTGCAGCGGGTGTCAGCTAGTAAGTACTTATTGATATTTGATGGACGTGACAAGACATGAATTTGAAGTAGGTAGGTACATGATTGTAGAGAAATTGTAATCAAACTGGTTACCGTTGAAACATACAAGGAAATGGAAAGAAAGCAGTTCCTGCCTGTTACGTTAATCATGCATGGTACATTTCCTTGTTGCGTATGACGCACTATCAATTATTTTTCCAGCAGAATTAAAAGTAGATAGTATGAATAGTAAAATATTGAAACAACGAAACAAATGTTAACAGAAAATTTTGTACTTTTACCTACCATTTCGTTCAGGTTAAACCGACCATGGAACACACTGACCACGGCTGGTTTTATTCTAGGCCATGTTCATGTTAATTCTCGGTAAAGAGTAAAATATTGATAGATGGTACGAGTATATATAATATTTGATCAGAGCCTTATCCCGAAGACGTATTTTGTCACCGTCGTATTTTCCTCTTCGATTAATAGGTGCCTACAAGGCAGTCCCGTCAAAGTTTTGCAAAATCCATCTGTCTGAATACAGACAGATGGATTTTGCAAAACTGAAACTGAAATTAAACTATAAAATGTAAAAGAAAGGCCATCGTGGGGTAAATGACTACGTTACTAAATGTTCACATTCATGGCTATACATAAGTAGCTTCTATCAGTATTCCGATGTTGTAAGCTATGGAAACTAAACGCACACAAAAGGAAGCCCATAATTTTATAATGTCTGATAATTTTGTAACGAATTCAAGTAGAAAACTGTTGGTCATACATATATTAACTACTCGTTAAGTAAATGATCGAGGTGTTTCGCAAACTGTCTGGGTAACTACGCGCCCATATCATGAGTTTTGCAAGCCGCGGTTAACCGTGAAGGCATGCACTTCTCCGATTGGTGAAGGTTCTTTGGCGCGTATTTCTAATCTGCTTAGAGCTTTACTTATAACTATTTGAAAATGGAATTTACACACGTGTTGTACACACAACTACAAAAAGAGTTGTTACTCTTCTTTTTGTGGTCACTCACACAAATGCAAAACTCCGTTTATCCCTGGCGAACTGTACCTACCTGCTTACTGATCAAATTCAACTTGAAAAAAACCTACCAAGTGCGAGTCGGACTCGCGCACAAAGCGGCAAAAATCACGTTTGTTGTAGGTATAGAAGATCCCTTGCAGTAGGTTACCTACAGTCATAATGTTGTGTATGATTGTATTTGTATATCAATGTGTACAATACGTGAATAACGTTTGAATTAGAATAAATACTATTCTGTTTTTCTAATTAATAATTCTACATGTTTATTTACGCTCTTCGTACTTATATGGGGTGAAGGCGCCAATGTTGCGTGCATTATGTATTTCCTATAAAAAGTTCGCTCTCTTAGTGGGTAGGTAGTGACCACGTACCTGTAGTGCATGAAGGATAGGCGTCTCTTGAAATATGTGGTTGAGATACCGATGGCATTTAGACGACACCGACGATGAACGATGTTTGATCCTCAAAAGGATTAATATGAAACCCTTAACATCTATGATTTAGGGTAACTACAACTCTCAATCTTGGGAATGATGAATATTGATGAATGAAACACACATACATATCACGCCTTTATCCCCGAAGGGGTAGGCAGAGGCGCATTACAGACCCTTAATAGGGGACAAGCCTATTGCCGTCACCGGCACTGTAGAATGTGGGTTATGTCCAAAATGGCCAAATAAATTTAATAAAATAAGCAGTACTTATTAAAAATTTTAAAACTAAATTTGAAACCCGTTGCCTTGTGATGAAATGTTAATGAAAGGCAACGAAATCTTACGTGCCAGCCGCTGTGGCATATAGCCAATTTTTTTTTATTTTTCTTATTTATTTATTATTTTAAAACATAATTTCAAATTGTACAAGAGTGTTATAGAAACCTACGCGGTTTATAACTAATACTCGTTATTGTACATTGTTTTATGAGTGTACCTAACGAGTAGAAAAAATACATGCTTTCATCGTATTAGCGATGTTATAAAGTGGTTTTTTAACACAATGTGGTACAAGACTGTCTAAACATTGCAATTAAAGTCCTGGGCGTCTCGGACTCAAGTCCTAAGCGTGAAAAAGCAATAAAAGACCATATCACACACGAACAGCGATCCAATTGATCACGGTAACCCGATTACTTGTCAATAGAAGCGTGACCTACGGTATATCGGATGGTGAAGTCTGATTATCAATTACACACTCATAAAATCACGAATACTGTGTTCGACATGTTCACCGTTCGTGCTTCAATACGATAGTGTAGTGTACCAGGTATTAGGCTATTCTAAACCACTCTTAAAAGTTTCCGTCCCGCATTCTACAGCTTATTCCGTTGTCGAGTTCAATACCCGATCTGACACTAAAAAAGCTACTTACAATCTAGCGGGAGCGAAGCATTTGGAGTGTAGGTATTGTCAGAATTTCCAAGATGTTAAACCGTCCAGATCCCGTAATCCGATGTGTAGTTTATCTGTAATGTATTTAGAAGTATGTTTGTAAGTTGTATAGATCCCGTAATACCATAAATTACGTAGTAAATATTTAGTAATCTGTGGTAATACAAGCGTAAGCTAATTTGGCAAAGTAATTTGACTTAGATAAGATGGCATGTCTCATGTCTCCAATGAACAACTTAAATTCAGTTCAGATTTAATTTGTTCACAGATATTGCAAACTCCTATATTTCGTAAAACGAACATAATACTAATAATAATAGTTAAGCCATAACTGTTTAAAATTCATTGCTACAATTATTGCTTGTCGTTAGAATCGGTAGGTTGTAAATGTCGGCCATATTAAAATTGTGTTTTTTTTCTGACTAAGATAACACGCGGAAGTCTTCATTCAATCTTCTAAACATTGGCAACACTGGTTAACGGTATTATTAAGCTTATAATCTCTGTTTTATGTTAATTTATCAACGTTATACGTTTATTTGTGTTTATTGCATTATGTAAAATTTTTAAGATGAAAAAACAAATATTAAATAGGTTTTTAAAGCGACAATGCGGAAGATTCTTATACATTCACTGACGACTTTTAATTCGTTTTCTGCAAAAGTCGTAATAATCTTACTTACGTACCTACTTACAAGATACTTATAGGTATGTAAGCAAAATTTCAGAACATTCGTTTTGCATCTCATAAGTTTATCAAAAACAGACAGACAGATAAACGCGCAGTGCGGCTTTGCCTACAAGGATTTTAGCTAGTAATTTCACAATGACGAAGTCGCGGGTGTCAGCTAGCAATCAATTTACATAAAGAAAAGCCATTTTATATCACGACAAAAGAAGGTCTGTACCTAAACGTCTCGCCTCTCGTCTGCTTAGTTATGTCATAATTCGTAACAAAACCAGAAAGCAAACTGTACTTATAAATTAACATTTTTGATTCAAATTACACCTTGTACTGTTAAATTAAATCATACTTCATTTAAAAACGTAAAGTACTGTACTTTTTAATTTCATAGGCGTTGGAACAATACCGTTTACTTCAAACTGTTTCACCGCATATACAGGTGAATTTTTCAAGTGGGCTTGGATGGCCAAATCCGGAACTATAAGGAATAGCGAAAAATGCTCAAAGGAGTCACGAGCCCGATTTTGATGAAACTTATAACCTCATCATTAGATTTTTTAAAAACCTATAATCCTAGCTGGGAATCGAACCCATTGATTTAGAGAAAAATCACACCCTTTATTATTACACCATACGATAGTGTTGCTGTTAAGGATCAAATTCTGTGAAGTAATGATATATGGCAAATTTAAGGAAAACTTAGAATTCTCATAAAATTCATATTTTATGTCACTTTTGTTCGTAATCACAGAACTGACTATTTCGTCTTCTAAATGATGCTCGTGGGCAGGTAAAATTTGAAAGTAGAACATAATGTTGTATCTCGCGTATGGAATTAGTAAGTCCGTAATCTCGCGTTTAATACACTATAAGAAACAAGCTGGCAAGTACATGTCTGTCTCTTATCACACTGGGCAGAGGCGGTGGTAGTGCGCGCGCCTCTGCCCATTGTGATAAGAGACTAAGAGACAGACAGTATATCATTACTTCGCAGAATTTGATCCTTAACAGCGACACTATCGTATGGTGTAATAATAAAGAGTGTGTGTTTTTTTTTCAAAATCAACGGCTTCGATTCCCAGCTAGGATTATTGGTTTTTCAAAAATCTAATGTTGAGGTTTTAGGTTTCATCAAAATCGGGCTCGTGACTCCTTTGAGCATTTTTCGCTATTCCTTATAGTTTCGGATTTGGCCATCCAAGCCCTTTTCAAAAATTCATTCTGTATATTTATTTTGTTTCATCACAAATATTATTATTCACAGATAAGTAAATGTGTATAACTAACCGGGCCCCAAAATTCATCTTCACCTGTGCGCCATGCACCCGCTGAAAGACAGACGTTTCTTTGCCAAATTTCCCCAAATTTATGGAAGACTAATGAAATAATTACTTACCTACTCAAATGTAGGTAAAATTGGCTAGCTAGAAGGATCACGTGCCGCGGGGCCTCAGCCCCACAGCATGCAACCAGATTAACTCACCGACGCGGGATAAAACCCAACACCAACGACGCGGGATTTTCATTCCTACCAAACCCCCGAAGATGCCACACAGGTGGCCAAGGTCCGCCGGGCGCCACTGGAAATACCTTCTGATGTGTACCAGAGACGCCCGCAGCAATGGACATAGGAGAGGCCGCGGTCAGGCGGAATGAAAAAGAAAAAGGTTAAAATTGGCTTAAACCGGTCATAATGGGCATTTCTCCATTTTAATTTCGATTCAGTTTGAATGTAGGAACCGAATATCAATTTTTTTATATTTTTTTTAATATTTGGTTCGCCAAATTGACGCCGCCCGCCTGGTGGTAAGTCGTGACGACGTCTAGCGATTGTGGGCCACTCTCACAGCACACATTAGTATTGAGAGTGGCCCTTAACTTGACGACCTACTGATGTGCCTCTTCACGCTCCGCTTAAAGAACCCAGGATTATATGTGGGAGGAAACACGTGCACAGGCAGGGCGTTCCAGGCCACTATAGTTCGGCAGAGAAACGAACGTTTAAAACGTTCGGTTCTCGCGAACATGCTATCCACTGTGTGGGGGTGGCATCTCTGCCCGGCACGAGTCGTTCGGGATCGGAAGGAAGAGGGTGGGATCAGATTGAAGAGCTCTTCAGAACACTCGCCGTGGTAAATACGGTAGAATGCGGCCAAGGAAGCTATTGTTCGGCGCTGAACTAGCGGCTCAAGGCTTCCCGTTACCTCCAGACAATCTATAATACGGATAGCCCGTCGCTGCATAGCGTCGAGAGCGTCCAGCAGATACTTCGCGGAGCCGTGCCAGAGGTGAGAGCAGTATTCGACGCAGGGTCTAATCTGCGTCTTGTACAGCAGACACCTCTGGTCCGGTGTAAAGAATCTCTTTACCTTATTCAGTATTCCTAGTTTCCGCGAAGCTAGCCCTATACATCTTTCGATGTAGTTTTTATTATTGAGCTCTCGACGAACGTCTATGCCAAGGATATCAAGGTTGTCCTTCATTGGTAATAATGCATTCTGAAGAGAGGGTAGGGGAAGGAAAGGGGATTTCTTCGCAGTAAATGCACACGCCTGTGTTTTGCGGGCATTGAACTCGACCAGGTTCTCGGTACCCCATTGAGAGATACTGTCGAGGTTACGGTCGAGATCAGCCACGAGTCGTCGTCTCTCCTCCTCAATCTCAGATCGCCCCGCCGTCGGACGAACCGAGTAACTCCCGTGCAGTGTGCTGTCATCTGCATAGCAATAAATGTTCCCGAGGGATAGCATATCATTGATATGCAGAAGAAAGAGAGTTGGTGATAGTACGGACCCCTGCGGTACCCCGGCATTCACTTGCAAGAAGCGAGAAGCCTGGCCATCGCAGAGGACCCGCACTCGGCGCTCGTTTAAAAAGCTGGCAATCCAGCTGCACAGTTGAGGAGGTAGACCATATGCCGGAAGCTTGGAAAGGAGCGAAGCATGCCAGACCCTATCGAAGGCTTTGGCGATGTCCAGGCTAATAGTCAAGGACTCGCCGTGCCTTTCCATAGCCCCACCCCAGACATGCGTTACGAATGCCAGAAGATCACCCGTTGATCGCTTTGGCCTGAAGCCGTATTGTCGATCATTGATTAGCGAGTGATCCTCTAGGAATTGCATGAGCTGCTTATTTATAAGGAGTTCAAGCACCTTGCAAATGACTGAGGTGACAGCTATGGGTCGATAGTTGCCTGGATCGGACCGATCCCCTCTCTTGGGGATCGGTTGTACGTGCGCCTCCTTACAGACCTCCGGCACGAGCCCTGAAGACTATGACAGGCGGTACAGACGCGTTAATACTGGAGACAACTCAGCTGCACATTTTCGTAGCACCACCGCCGGAATGCCGTCAGGGCCACTGGCTTTCCGCGTGTCGAGTGACCACAGCACTGCCCGTACATCACATTGCCTGATAACAATATCAGGCATTGTGTGGCCACAGTTGGCGATGGCGGGGGGCTGCAGGCCACGGTCGTCGACCCGGGAATTAGCCGCAAAGAGGTCTGCGAGCATATCCGCTTTCTCTTGGGCTTTGTGAGCCAGTGTTCCATCTGGGTAACGCAGCGGTGGCAGCGAGGGCTGACAAAAGTTAGATTGCACGGCTTTGGCCAGTTGCCAGAATCCACGGCTGCCCGTGGGATGGGAAGTGAGCTCCTGACCAAGCCGCGCGACGCGCTGGGCATCCGCTCTCTTAAAGGCCCTCTTACTCGATTTTGTGGCCCGGTTGTACGCTGCTTTGAGGTGGCCCACGTTTGGGTCGCGCACAGCCCGGGCCCTGATCCAGGCGCGATATGCCGACTGTTTTTGTCGAACAGCTTTGGCACAATCTCGCCCGAACCAGGGACGGGCTCTACGGATACTGGCGACATCAGTGAAAGGGATGTAATAATCCATCCCTAAACTGATCTCGCCAGCAATAGCAGAATCACTATCCGAAGGAGCCTTTCCTCAAAAGGGGCGCTGGCTCCAGCGGACGGACGCATAATAATCGCGTAGACCGTCCCAATCCGCTGACGAGTAGTGCCATAGTCGTCGTGACGTTTGTACAGGACGTGCAGGAGGTGACACCTTCATGCCAGCGTGAACAACACAGTGGTCGGAACTACCCAGTGGGGCTCCTACCGAAACACTGTACTGGGCTGGGCGACTCGTCAGCAGTAGATCCAGCAGAGCGGGCGCGTGATCTGACCTGTCTGGTATCCGGGTGATCCCGCATACCATCTGGGTCAGACCGTGGGAGAGAGCGAACGCATGGGCGGCTCTACCCGCATGATCAGTCTTGAGGGACCCCAGCCATTCAATGTGATGGCCATTGAAGTCCCCCAAAAATACTAGGTCAGCGTTCGGGAACCGCACCTGCGCTTCATCAGCCGTCTCGCTGAGGTACTGGAAGAGCTTTCTTGTCTCAGAATCCCCTGTGTGGGATCGGTAGACGCACACGTAGATCTGGCTCATAGAGCCATGGTCTACGTGCATGCGCAACATGTGGGGCAGCCTCCTGGGGTGGTTGGCCCCAGGCGGGCCCCAGGACTGTGTTGCGGGCGGCCGCGGCAACGCCGTTGCTAAGGGTCTCCCTGGCCGGCGAATCGACCCACACCACCCACACTAGACTCCGTTTCGCCCCCACTGGTCCCATGCCTGCTGCACCATACATCGCCCCGGGCCCGGCGGTGCAGCTGCTGAACCCCTAACGCAACCCAGCCTGGGCTGGGTTACTTGGAGGGCTTTAGCACAGCTGCACGGTGGTACCCCCCCGGACCAACACTGTTGTACCACCTGGTACCCACGTAGGGGCCGAAGCCACTCCATAGGTACCGTAAATTAACGAGCCTCGTCCGTTTATCAGCAGGTGCGCCACTAGCAGGTGAGGTCGCTGGGGCCCTAAAGATGTTGGTAGAGCCCCTTTGCACCCAAAAAGCTGTATAAATATTAGAACAATGCTAAAAATAAAAAACATTCTTAGTTCCACTAGCCGAAATAACATTTTGATTTCAAAGGTCAAAATTAACATACTACTTGAGCACAGATGTTTGACTAAAATACTAACTAGTAACTAGCTATCATCAAACTGGGTTCACGGTGCAAAATAAGAAAGTGAAATTGCCTATTAGTAATTGGCGGGGAAAAGTGAGCTTTGGAATGGAATGGAATGAAGCAGCCACAGGTTTTCTTTCCTGTCATTTTCTAAAGCGTTCTATTTTTAAATCCGAACTGCCAGCTACTCTCAGCTACTTAATATCCAGAATGGTGTTGAATAAAAACTTTATGCAGTAATACGATATTAAAAAAAAATATGACGTAATGTTTTATTTTTAATAGACAGGGTCTTTTTCTCACGTGTTTTCAAGGTAGTGTAATTTCATTACCTACTGTTTATCCTGTAATTATGAAACATAAATTCATAAAGTAAGTACCTACATACTTAGTTAAATAATATTTTATTGATACAAATTAAATGGTATATTACGCCATACAGGATATTTTAATACTGTATGCTAACATCCTGACATTGGTTCAAGATTAAAAAAAATCGTGTATTGATAAATTCACTCATTTTATGTTGCTTAAATCTCAGTTCTTTGTATTTGCACATTATTAAGTACTTTCTAAATTAATTTACACACACACGCACACACATATCACGCCTATATCCCCGAAGGGGTAGGCAGAGACGCATTACACACCCACAACTTGTCAGTATTTTTTAGTCCCATATACAAATTTATTTAGATTAAAGACATCTTTATGTTTATTGTAGATGTGTTTGTTTCACTTTTAAGACAAACCGACAACTGATTTTCATCAAATTAAGAACATAGACTAAAGTATTTTGCTTCTAAAGGCTTGCCGTGAGAAGTGGGCAGATCCGAGAGCAAGAACTAGTTACGTTATAATAGAATACGGAGTTCTATTCCGTGCAGTTACATCCAAACTTATAATTATGACCACACCTGCTCGAGTCAGTACGTAACAAGGACAAGTTAACTTTCTACCAAGAGCCACCATGGCTATCGAAATGTCGCAGAACCCGGTCACCTATTTGTTAGCTCACTTTGTATTCGGGTGTGGTCCAAGTGTTGTACGTGTAGCGATTTTTAAATACCTGCGTGATGGAATGTGTCTGAATGGAGTTTTATTTCGAAAATGGAATTTAATAACTGGTTCGACCCAGGCTATAGGGTTTTAATATTCTTAAGGTTTTGAACTTACATGAACAAGGCTTCATTAAGTACCTAATTAATTAAGCTTAATTGTTTTTTTTATAAAATTTAATTATTTTATTTTTCCATTAAACGTTATGGTCTGAGAGGTGAAAGTTTATGAGTAAAAGTACTGATATAGGTACTTTTTAAAACCGAACCTATTTGATAGACAAAGTATTACACCATAGATTTGCAAAAAATATTATACCACTAAGTAATTTTTTAGTATCTAATTAATAAGAAAGTCCGGTAAATGGTAGATTCAAAACTAAATCTTATAACTTGTACCACACGTATCATTTGACAGTTAACAAGTGGAGGTACAACTGCATACCATCACCAGATACGTAGGTAGAACAATATGTTAGTTCAAGCCATTAATATTGATATCCAACTAATAAGCAACTAACAATGCTATCTATGCTTATGGCCTGAATACTTATGCTGTAGTCGACCTTGTTCAACTGATCGTCATCAACTGTCGCATAATTGACATTTATTTAATTACTAGCAAGTTTGCTATTCAATTATTTTTACACTTCAGCCAAGAACTTGGCTGACAAAACTGCTTTTATTGAGCAATGTAGATTTAGTGTTAAGACTTTGGAATCTGTTCCAAGTAATTTAAATTAAGTTCTACGATAACAGAGGCAATATTACCCTTTAGCAGACATAGTCAATTAATTGAATTAAATTTAGTTACAAATATTAATTATGTTAAAAAATGCCCTCCAAATCAAACCAAATCAAAAAATGTAAATTATATCAACATAGGGCATCAAAATATTGGTTGTTTAACACATGGCAAAGAGTTAGAGTTGGAACTGTTAATGAATTCAGACAATATTGATATTTTTTGTATTACAGAACATATGCGTAAGTCGTATGAGCTCGTGTTCAATTTCAATAATCACCGGGTTGGTAGTGCATTCTGCAGGGTGACCACAGTACGGGGGGATCTTTGATTTTATTAAATAAACAACTTAAATTTAAAGAACGGAAAGATATTGTGTCTCTTTTTCTAGAGTGTAAAGTCGAACTGTCGTGCGTGGAAATGGAGCAATTCATAGTAGTATGCGTGTATAAACCTGGAACCTCACCCTTTTGCGAATTTGAGGAACTTATTGACAAAGTTCTATGTAAACTTGGAAAAACTAATAAGTACCTAATAGTATGTGGTGATTTTAATGTCGATTTACTTGTTAATACGCCTATGAGTTATAATATTTTAAATTTATTTAAATCACACAATCTTACAAACTTCTTTTTGGAGCCTACTAGATATTGTAATACAATAGCCACTTGCCTGGATAATATATACAGCGATATGTTGCCAGAAAGTAAAAGTATTATAAAAAAGCTAGATTCAGACCATTCAGC
The DNA here is from genome assembly GCA_963556515.1 of Nudaria mundana. NCBI lineage: Eukaryota > Metazoa > Arthropoda > Insecta > Lepidoptera > Erebidae > Nudaria > Nudaria mundana. The sequence continues at coordinate 18,208,464 of OY748294.1, forward strand.
ATCTTTTAAAATCACTAAAGAAAAAGTTATAAAACGTAAAATATTATGTAGACCAATAACTGGTGACCGCTTGGAACGTATGAGGGTTGGACTTTGCAATAAAATTCCATTCTTAGACACTGGCTTAGATCCAAATGTAATGTATAAATTATTTTTTGATTCTTTTTACAACGAGTTCAACTCCATATTCAAGTCTAAGGAGGTCATGATTAGTGATAGTCCTACTTTCAGTGAATGGGCCACTGAGGGTATACACAAAAGTAGACAAAAACTTTATGAACTATACTCAGAAAGACAGCTTAATAGATCAGTTGAATTTCTAGATTATGTTAAAACTTATTCAAAAAAGTTTAAAGCAGATTGTTTAGCAGCTAAATCAAAATATATAAGTGATAAAATTCTTAATAGTGCAGACAAAGTTAAATCTACTTGGAAAATTATAAACGCGGAAAGAGGTCAACAAAAATTAAATGATAATCATTTTAAACTTATTATAAATGGTAAAATAACTACATCAGACTTCGAGGTCGCTAACGAATTTGAAAATTTTTTCTCCCGAATTCCTGTAGATTTGACAAAAACCCTAGGCTCTTCAACCCCCATTGCAGAATCTTTGTTAAAAGCAAACGTTCCTTGTTGTAACGTTATATTTAAATTCAGTAAAGTTAACATAAACACTATTTTAAAAACTTTTAAATCTTTAAATATCAAGAAAACAGCTGTCCTCTGGGGCATCTCTGTGTATTTAGTAAATTCTTTTATTGAAATGGTTGCTCCTGAACTAGTAATAATATTTAATAATTGTGTTGATAGTGGTGTGTTCCCTGATTTAATGAAATCTAGTAAATTAATTCCCCTGTTTAAATCGGGTAGTACTTCAGATCCGTCCAATTTCCGTCCCATTTCTGTACTACCTACATTTAGTAAAATTTTTGAAAAAATTATGCTTAATCAAATGCAAAATCACTTTAACGTTAATAAACTATTACATACAAAACAATTCGGTTTCACTCGTGGTCGGTCCACCACTGATGCCGGAATTAAATTATTAGAGTGTATATACAGGGCCTGGGATGAGTCATATGATGCTTATGGTGTATTCTGTGACTTATCTAAGGCCTTCGATTGCGTTCAGCACCAGACTTTAATTAAGAAACTTGATCATTACGGAATCCGGGGGACGGCCTTGAATTTCGTCAATTCTTACTTAAGTGATAGGGTACAGAAAGTAGTGATCAATGGTAAACAGTCACCTGGTTCTCCTGTAGCAATGGGGGTACCGCAGGGTTCAATTTTGGGACCTTTTCTTTTTCTAGTATATATTAATGATCTCCCTCACCTCATAAGAGACGACCACGAGGTAGTTTTGTTTGCTGATGACACTTCTTTAATATTTAAAGTTAAATGTAAACATTGCCCTCTCTAGGATAGTCCACTGGTTTTGTGCTAATAATTTATTATTAAATGAAAATAAAACTAAATGTGTAAGATTCACCTTACCTAATGTAAGACTTGTTAAAACCAGTGTTAAGGTTAGGGATGATATAATAGAATTGGTCGATGACACTGTCTTTCTGGGCATAACGTTAGACTCCAAATTGCAATGGGGGCCTCATATCGGGAAAATTTCGGCCAGGCTTAGTTCAGCAGCCTATGCTGTCAAAAAGATCCGACAACTTACAGACATTAAAACGGCACGTCTTGTCTACTTCAGCTACTTCCACAGTATCATGACATATGGCATACTACTGTGGGGTAACGCTGCCGATATTGAATGCATCTTTGTGTTGCAGAAGAGGGCTATCCGGACTATCTATGGAATGGGGTCTCGGGAGTCATTAAGATATAAGTTTAAGCATATTAACATCCTTACAGTGTATTCACAGTATATTTATGAAATTTTATTGTATACCCACAAGAACAAAAGTAAATTTGTGAAAAATAGTGATAATCATAATCTAAACTTAAGAAATAAGGATAAACTGGCTGTTCCTAAATTTAGGCTTCATAAAGTGAGTAATTCTTTTGCGGGGAACTTTATTCGAATGTACAATACATTGCCAACCGAAATAGCAAATTTATCTGTCAATAAATTTAAAAAAGTAATAAAAAGTAAATTGTGCCATAAAGCTTATTATAGTATTAATGATTTCTTAGATGACAAGGCGGCCTGGTTGTAACAACGTAACGAATTGCTCCTTTCTAAATAACTCTGTATTAGATTTAAGATGAAATATTTTGAAAAAAGCCGAGCTGAGTTTCTTGAGGGCTCTTCTCAGTCTCGTTGCATTTTGGAACCCTCGGTAGAGTCACACCAACTTCTGACGAATCTAAATAATTTTCTGAAAATTTCAAAGATAATAAACGTTATTTTATTTTTATTTTATTTTTATTTACTAGTGGTCGCCCGCGTCGTAATTTGGATTTTTTTCCGTTCCCGTCGCGCCGCGTCATATTTTGAACAATTCACACAATCCTACTAATATTCTAACGCGAAAGTTTGTGAGTATGTATGTATGGCTGGACGGATGTTTGTTACTCTTTCACGTAAAAACTACTGAATGGATTTTAATGAAACTTTACAATAATATAGCTTATACATCAGAATAACACATAGGCTACAATTTATAAAGATATTGTGTGAATTGTTCAAAATAAGACGCGGCGCGACGGGAACGGGAAAAAATCCAAATTACCATGCGGACGAAGTCGCGGGTGACCACTAGTATACATACTCACAAACTTTCGCGTTTATAATATTAGTAGGATATAACCTACTTATGATCGTTAAAATAATGGTCTTTGGTGTGGTTCTAACTCGCATCTTTAGATGTCAATGTACCGAACCACGCTTAAAGGCCCACACTGACGATACGTCTATCGATCCAAATGGAGTGGAGGTCTCCCAAAAATGATAAACAGATCATACAGTTGGATGGAAGTAGTCCAATTCATAATCATAAATCATCTACGAGTATTACCGAACAGTCAAACAGTCGAGGTCAGAACGTAACTACAGCTTCCCAGTTTAGGTAGGTGCGTGGCAAAAAAAGTGTGTGTGTCAGCTCCGACGCACGACTGGAGTTTACTCCTTAAGTACGAGTATCTAACCATAACAAATTAGAAAGTTGCGCGCTAGAGGTGCGCACCAAAAACGTGACACGATTTTCGTTACTTGTTAGTAGGTTTTACCCCTCGGATTTTTCTCATACCGGGCGCCTTATATATGAAAATCGATTCTTAAGGAGTAAACTCCAAAAAATTGGAACTTATTATTGTTTGTAGGTAGTTATTGTTCTGAGATCTTGTTTTTAATGTACCTACCTAACGTGGCGCCCATAGTGCAACACAAACATATTATACTGGGCAACCTATATCAGAGCCGCTTAGTATTTGCCACGAATAAAACGGGTGACACTCGCCTGTTTATAATATAAAAACTTTTTCACAGATTAAAAAAAAAATAAGTAAGACCACACTAAAAAAAAGGATTTCTCTGTTATAGCACAGAATAGGGAATAGTACTTACATAGAGAACTTGCACTCCGACGTTAATGAAAGCACATTCTTTTGTTTACAGAGAACCGAACCAATAATAATTATGACTTTATAGCCTCAATATCAACTCTATAGTCAATGCTGTGTCACAAACAAGAGACAACCCTTACTGATTTACAACTTCAAGTTGTCGCTGACGTCACGTATTTTTTGCGGTTGTTAGACGAGTGACATAGGCCTGGTTATAGGTATATTACGGCTGTTTCCCTACCGACTACTTTTAGTAATTAGTAGAGTAAAATTTCTAATAGATGAGGTGTGGATTAATTATGTTTCGGGCTTCGGTACAACGTCCAGCTGTATGTATGCATACATTGGGTTTTCTTAGTAGCATGTCGTTATTTGGCAGACTAGATAATTTACCCGCTGTTTCATTCTGTGGCTATGTAAATAATACTTGAGTACTTATAATTAAAATAAAAAAAAAAAACCCTTTATTTTAGGCCAAGCCCATGGGACGAGACGAGACGCCCGGCAAAGGAAGTACGAGCGGAATAAAAAAAAAAGGCTCATAATAATGAGCATCTATTGAGAGTAATACATAACACATTTAAATTAAGAACCTTCTTGTTATTGTGAACTCGGTTAACAGTTCAAATAGTTTATTGTTTCTCTTCTATTGTTTTTAAGTAGGAACACCACGGGCTTTATAAAACAATGGCTTGTGAAATGCTGGCAATGTTCAACTTTCGAACACTCTGAGCTCTGAGTTCCTTGTTTACCATAGATAGTAAAGTTATCCAGATAAAACCTTTTCTAGGCTTTATTTAAACTATTGCAGATCGAAAGATCGCGAGGGATAAACGGAGCTTTGCATTTGTGTGAGTGACCAAGTAGAGTAAAAACTCTTTTTATAGGTCTTTGGCTGTGTACAACACTTGTGTGTGGAAAAGAGGTCACATATACGTTCACGTACACTACACTCACACAATGCAAAGCTCCGCTTATTCCTTGCGAAGCGAACTGTACCTACCTACTAATAAACACAATTTGGTTTAGGTATACTTAAGTATTATAATATTATTATGACCTTGTAGTTTAGAGTTTGAACGAAACTGTATTTTTGTAGATCTATTAAATAATTATATCCAACAGAATTCCCCGAACGAGTACATTTAAATACAATGTAGTTAGCAAAGTTTTCGATGCAAAAATGACTAGGTACTTACGTAATTCAACATTTACATTTAAACATGAACTAACAACAGCTGTTATTTTGAAAGCCAATGCGTGTAGTTTTGTCTAGTAGCAAGTCTCAATTTCACGCAGAAATATTTTACACTTTCTTTTAAACAATTACAATCTTATTTTAAAATACTAATGATGTTATCTATGGTTGGTTACGTTTAGTTTTATATCCGCCATGATAGTTAGTGTTGCCTGTTGCAAAATTTTTGCAGTTCTGCTATACAGTGTCTTGTTCAGCTGGTAAGAGCCAACTATATAGCGGATTTAAATTGCCTCCGTTCCCCAGCATTATACTTAGATACCACCATCTTGGTCACCCAAATACCTACTATCTTTTTTTAGATAATGGAAGTTGTTTCGCGACCGTGTCGTCCTGATAAAGTACCAAATAACGTGTAGGTATATATGATACAGAAAATGACCAATCTGATTGTTCTATTTTTTTCTTTTCAGTGGAAATCTACCTATCACCAGTGGAAACGCACTGCAGCAATGTGGACTACTTCATACCGGACGAGAATAACGAAACCAAAGGACTATCTGATGATGCGATGAACAGGTAAATATGAAACTAACCTACACGTATGGGTGTCTTATTTAAAGAAGGTACTACCTAGATAAATATAATCGTATAATCTATTGGTATCAGACGTCATCTACAAACTCAGCTTGGTTGCAGACTGGATGCAGAATGGAGAAATGTCATAGACTTAGGGATATATTCCTGTGAATATAAACTTATGTCTAGGGAAATTCTGTGGATTTTATATTAATATAGCTTATAGCCTTCCCCGAAAAATGAACTAAGTATTAAACAAGAATTATTCAATTCGAACCAGCACTTCCCGAGATTGACGAGTTCAACCAAAGCTTTTCAGCTTTATAATGTTATTTATAGATAATTTTAAATTGGATTTGATTAGAACTCATTCTAAGACTGAATTTCAGGCTACATATGGCAAGATCAACAGTCGCACTCTTCATAGTGGCGTTTCTTTCGTTGTTCATCGCGTTCTGGACTGGCGTCGTCGGCTGCTGGAAGCGCAGCCCTGGAAACATAACCGCCACCGCGATACTTATGCTTGTCACATGTAAGTACGAGTTGCTTAATACACAGAAACTTTAGGGAGGTATTATGCCTGAAAACTGTAAACTAGAAAACCGCATAAGATTGTTTTTCACGGACGCGAGCATCAATAACTTGATGCTAAGGCGGGAAGCTACGTTTCGATGACGTAAGTTTGATTCCAGCCAACTACTAAAATGATCCCACTTCTGATAGTAGCACATTTAGCGTATCTGGATCCATCTCCAGAGCCTTACTTTTGTAAGTGAGATCGGTTTTCACCTTTGATACCCTCGTGTTGTCTTAATGCATTGTTGACAAGTGATAACTGAATTATTTCGTAACATTCCAGGTTTACTCGCAGCAGGTGCTATGGCATTATGGCACGGAGTTGAGTTTTACGAGAAAGAGAAGGTTGTAGGAGAAGAGTTCTACCAGCAGTGGCCCAACGTAAGTAGACTATCTAAAGTAGATTAGCATAACAGCTTTATAAAATGAAGGTAGGGACTAGGGTAGGTACCTATAAATAGTTCAGTGAGCTCGTATGTAACTGTCACTTCGAGCAAAGGAAAACTAGACAAGTTTGTAATTTCCTAAGGACAAAAATTATAATATTATAACAAGGTACTTATCCTATTTTTATTAATTGACCTAAATAATTCTGGCACCAGATTGGCTATTTATTATAAAAGTACTTATTCGATATTTTTTTAACACCGAACTTCTTCATAGAGCAGCATTAGATGGAGCTATGTCTGTAACCAAGATTACTTAGGAACTTTGAGATGGCCTATAAACCGCACTTCAACTTCGGCCTTTCCATATCTAACTGACGAGCTAAAGTTGAATCACCGAGAGCCAACGCTTTTAATGGCTAAATAGGCCCATACTCTTTTACGCTACGATTTATAAGAGAAAGGCTGTATGATTCCTATCGTAGCTTTAGGTAAGGCAATTCATATAACGTGTCGTTGATATTCCTTAAAAACTAGGTATTAAAAGACAACTCATCCATCTGGTACGATTGGTCGTACATTCTCGCGTGGCTGTCTGTTGGCGTTTCTTTGGGCAGCTCCGTTTTGTTCTTCTCCGCCGCCATTTGTCTGAGCAAAGAGAAAAGGCGGGAACAACAGAATAATGTGCAGTACATTATGCCAGGTTAGACCGCCGTTGTGAAAAGCGGCCCTCTTGTAACGCTTGGCGGTTGAGGTTGAAGGTCGAATGGAAATTCTTTTGTACAGTTTACTTAATTTCCTTCCTATAGATATGTTTGCAATAGGTTGGAATTTGTTCCAAGTTAACCATAATACCTCTGCAAACATATTCCCATAGGTGATATAAACCCCAAATAACTTAGTTTAAGCCTAAGTAACAATCAAGTAAGTACCTAAGTATCCCTCACTAACAAAAAGCTTTTCTCTTTTTTTTTCATGATTCTATGAAACTTGGCTACTGCGTATAACTTGGCGGCAATGCGACTGGACGTTGCGCATATAACAAAAACGCTATCTCATAATATCTGGTTTACCCAAAACGCAATACTAACATGCTTACAAACGAAATTAACACTGGCGATGTACATAATATAAAAACCAACAAATATTTTAATGTCTACTTCAATACACATGTAAATGAATTACACAATCCTCTTTGTGACATATTTTGATGTTTTTCAACACATATTACACGTAAACGCTTCCAAAACCGCCCAATACCGGAATAAACCAGATATTACGTGACAACTCCCGCGTGTGGTACGACTGGTCATACATGGTCGCATGGTGCGGCGTGGGCCTAGCGCTGCTGTCGGCCATCTTGTTCTCGTCGGCGGCCATTTGCTTGCGCGGCGAGCGGGAGCGGGAGGAGGCGCTTAACATGCAGTATCTCATGCCGGGTATGCTTACATCAGCTGACATGCTATATCTAGTTTTATAGACAGATAGTTAGGTACACGTTCTTGTAGCCCATTTGTACGTAGATAGATGCACATGTCTACTTATAATTTAAAACTAAGTATCTTCGAAGTAAGGAAATCTAAACACGCTGCTGTTTTAAAATTTTAAGCACTCTATGATACGTGACATCGCTTGGTAGGTACTATGAATTATATATTTCCAGCAATCCTATTAATTTTGAGGAGCTTTACCAATAGATTGCCAGCTTAAATAAGCAATATCAGGCTAAGGTTACCAGTTTAACAAAAGTTGACTGGCCATTGTTAATATGAAGAAGAATAGTATGGGTTGGGACCCTGTTCTTGCTGTAGGTATCCATAACAAGTTGATGTTGGCAATATACATCTGATATTTGTATCTAGTAAAAACCATTAAAGCTTTGACTACCTACTGGTTGTAGGTACTTGCTTGCCGAGTGGTTAAGCGAATAAAGAATCATGTTTTTTAAAACTGGTCAAATATAAAGGCAAAGATTTTGGCTATGTTTGAAATAAAAATAAATAGGTAGTCACTAAACCAATATTGAGTAGCTAGGTAGGTAGGTACATTTGTAAATATTTTTCCAAAGAATGATCTGCCTGCTTGGGTGTTTGGACTCCAACTAAATTTTTTAGTATAATGTGTGAATAGTGTACTTACCTATTAATATATTTATTTACAGATTAAAAATAATAAAGATTGAAGCACAATTTTATTGTCTGAAGTCAAAATTACCACATTTTTATTACAGTCACCCACCTAATTACTTAATTATTTATTGAACACAAATTATTTACTGTATTACAACATTATTAATTTATGATTAACATTTCATGTATAATTTCCAGTGTACCCCCAGAAGCAGCAGTACGCGTACGCCGGCTACCCGCCCCCGCAGGCGTACCCGGGCCCCTACTACCACGGGTCCCAGTACGGCCCCTACAACTACTGAGCACACGACCAGATGAGGGAGCTCGTGGCGGCTCACTTCGCCAACGCGCCCGCCCCGCAGGCGCCCGCGCGCAACACTAGTCCCGCCCCCGCCCAATCGACCAACTCCTCTATAGAAACGTACAATTCCCACCGCAAAATCAAGCGGCCTAAACTCGGAGACAAGAAAGTCTACCGACCTGCCAGGAGACACACTCTGTCCCGTATCGATGAAACTCCTCAGAACACGATCAGACCGAGATCGATCAGCCTGCAACATTCGACGGATTTCTCGTCGACGAGGCCGGCTCTCCGATCCCGGTCGAACATTTCGGCTGATACCAGTCGAAGTGTTCCCGTGTGCAATCAGAGCCAGGAAGTTCAAAACCAAATCGAGAACGACAGTCCTCAGTACGCGGAACCCAAGGAGACGGATACTAGAAGTTCGTCCTTCGATCTTCCCGCGTCGATGACTGACCTTCCCATCGTGGTGCCCATAGACCCGGCTACCGGGGCGTATATCCCGCTCCCGGAATATACGTATTACCATGACGATGGCTGTCGATTTGGTCGACACGGACAGTACGACAGGAATAGGAAAATATCTAAGCCTAATAATTTGTATTTAGCGTTCATGTATTAAATCGCGCGCGGGTGTGGTGTAACATTGAAATGTAATGGTATAACGAGTTTCATTTATTGCCGAACAGTGTATGCAGCCGCAGCCGCAGCCGCAGCCCATGATCCACATTACAGGTTAATCTACACATTATTCTATACAAATATCACATACACTGGTATTTTTTTTTACTATAATGGGTGGCCCGAATCTGGTCGAAAGATATTCTTTAGACTATTGACACTTTTATTAAATGCTTACGGCACATTTCTGTTCATTTATATTATGTATCTGAATTAGGACTTGTGCTGTAACCCTGAGCACGGCTATACGAAACTCTGGACACCACTGTTATACACGACAATTTATCGAACAAATCTTTGCTACGAATTTTAGTTAATCGGAAGATAATAATTAGGAGTAAGTTAGTAAAAACTCCGCCATAACATACAGAAATAAAACAAATTCTTTAGTTATAAGTACCTAAGTTAATGCTAAGGTTCATAATTATATTAGTTACTTTATGAGTAAAGGCAGTGAGCCTGAATCGCGATTTCGTGAGGTTCACTCCCTTCTCTTAAATATATACTCTGTCCAATATATACATATAAATATTGTGCCTTCTATGTAATAAATATTGCTCATTCGTACTGTTTTAGACATATCTTACGTATTTAATAATTAGATTCTTAGCTTAGGTTTAGGTATATTTTTGTACACAAAACATGTTATGCAAGGAAGGTAAATTATAAACTGTTTGTCTAAGAAACATTGTATATTTTTGATATATTCTGATTTCTTTAGAGAAAACCGTTTACTTTTTGGTATAAATGGAAAAAAAAAACGTCCTTTTTGTGATTGTATTCTAGCATAATGGTATATTCTTTCGATTTTTTTTAATATTCTTAGTCAAAATCGTCGAGGTATTGTACCAATGAGTTAGGAGAGGGAATATTTGTAAATTAATAAATTTTAGCGTTACTCATTACTATAATTCGGTAGATATAAATTTTAATTGTATTTAAAAACTTCTTTAATAAAATAATTTAAACTATGATTAGTAGTTTTAGTATTCCATAGTCCAACTACTGTTTAACGAAATTGTCTTTACACTGTTAAAAATTCTGTAATTTTACATGCAAAAAAAATTACATAAACCTGTAAAATTCCCTTAAAATCTGGGAAACTTACGGAAAAATATGAAATTTTACGTAATTTTCATGAAGTTTTACATAAAATTTATGTAATAGTCATGTGAATAGTTATGTAAAAATACAGAAAGGTTAGGGCAACGAAAGTTGCCCAAGAATTATGTAAAAAAATTTAACAGTGTAGGTTTATCAGTTTCGAGTTATAAAATATTAGGTTTCCCTGGAAGGACAGTGCCTTTTATTACCTGACGTTTCAACCAGGTTGCACCGGCCTGGTCACAGGTGAGCTATCTACTTCTACCCTTACATTCTTAGAATACCTGATATAAGTCCCCTGTAAGTATAAAATATGGAGTTCGATTTTTACTATGCGCGTGGCTGGTGGCTTTTTAGCTTACCTCTGGCGCTCCGCAAAAATCGGGTTCCCAGACACTCACATACCGAACGTTTCTTGTCCTGCACCTGGAGCTAGTAAGGAATAACTAGTTCTTCTGTGCGGGACTATTAACTAATCAAGCATTACCTTGACATTGGCGAAATTAACGATGAACATCGAACGAGCCACGTTTTTAAAAAAAGTATAAAATATAGTATTGTTATTTTTTAATATAACTTTAAATAAGGTGAAATAAATCAACTTTGGAAATGGATGGCTTCGGCTATTCTTAGCAGCTCAGATTATCAAAATGTTCCCCAATGATGAGCGCACACTTATCCGATACACGCCACACGAGTCTGAAATCTGAGTTTGAATTTACAAGTTTATGAAATCTCTTGTAACCCAGAGTCGAATCATTGGCATCTGGAAGAAGATTTGACTATACCTACAGACCTTTATAACATTTAGTACGGCTCGGAGAAGAGTGCGTTTACCATTTTCAGAGAAGATGACAGGGCTTCGAGTCCCGGCTAAAATCAACTTCATTTTTATGGAATGTAATAAAAATCAAAAATAGCTATAAAATGTATAATTAAATCTGTACAAAAATATTTAATATGGCGTTGGTGGACGTTACAATGGAAGGAATGATTCACAAACATTTGTAATTATCACATTTTATGAGGCATTACATCTGATTTGAACAATATATTCCATACTTGTAAACTTGTTTTGCTATCCTAAACATACAAACACAAAATAAAAAAATACTTCTTTCACACGTAAAATAATTGTTATTCTCTCTCTCTTACCTACCGTGGTTGACTGGCGGTGCTGGCGGCCTGTTGTTGTACGTGTGCATAAAGTTTTTACTGAGTATAAATACGAAAAACTAATCAATATTGAAAAAATCATTAAATATATATTTATGGCTTTTAGTGAAATAAGTAAGGTTATGTTTTTAAATCTTCGGAACTTTGTTTATATTATTTAAATAATTATGATTGATTCCGTGTAGTCTGAAAACGTGTACTAATTTTAAAAAAAGTTGTGAAAAGTAGTAAAAATATTATAATGTATTATGATATAATAACTACTATAAAAATATTATTATATTGTGTCAACAATGAAAATCAAATCGTGCCTTCATAAAATTAATGTAATAAGTAAAGAAGGTAACCACAAACATTGACTGTTTAAATAGCAATTTTTGAATGGAATTTACACAATTTGGATGGAAACCATTAAACAGCGGTAGTCACTCGTAAAAGTTCAGAACACTCGATTTTGTAATTAAATTTAAGCTAAAATCATTATCAAGAGTTCAATATAAAACGTTACTATAATTTCAATAGAAAACTATAGAGCAGTGTCAATAAAAGGACCTGGGTGAGACAAAGCCTGTTTCCTTTCCTGCACTGCATTTACAAGCTTCCTATATGGTCCTAAAGGAAGTCCTAAAGACTTCATGTCACCTTCAGTGAGTAGCATTAGGGCATCTAAGTCTATCTGTTCGTCTTTAAACTTCTGTACATACTGGGCAAGACCAAACGCGGTTAAAAACCTTTCTAAAGATCCATAACCTGATTCTTCTGGCTCGTTTTCTTCGTCTGATGTGATCGTTGAACTTTCTGGAAGAATAATTATGTTTGTTTTGGAGTTTCTTCATTACTTCTGATGGTAGTAAGTGCTATCATCGAATATCCCAGTCATCCTCACTGCCAACAGACGTATGACTCTCTGGCATCTCAGTCAAAATACCCATAAACAGTGTACGTGATACCACCAAAATGACTGCCGAAATATAGGAGTATAAACTACCTTTGTCTACCACTTCGGGGAAAAAGACGTGGTTTAGTGCGTTGTGTGAAAATGAAGTGATCATAGCCTGGTGGCTAAGGCAGGGTTACGCTTTCCGATGAGGTGATCTTCGATCCATACGTACACAACCGCCGTGATTTTTTATCTTAGCTGGACGTTTGAATAAAAACTAGTTATCCCGGCGAACTTTGTATCGCCTCAAATAAAAAAAAAATTAAATTTTTTTTTTTAATATTTCATGCAAATGTATGTATTTTTAATTATAATTGAAAAACGCGACAGACGGACAGACAAATTGTCGTATTAAGTATATAGATTATGCTAGCAACTTAAATTTTCAGTTACTGATATTCATAATATAAAAGCATTCAGCTAATTAGAAATAATGAGCTTACTTTGAGGGTTTAACGGGATTGCTACTAATCTTTAAAAACACTTTACCTAATTTTTAATATCAGTATCAGTAGGTACATACCAGACTGTGCTGACGTCCATTCAGCTGGCTGGTAAGCGTGTCTGGCGGCCAGAGACCCAGCTGAGCCTATAGACAGGTCCTCGCCTGGAGCCACCCCTGTTATACCCCCTAAGGACCCTAATGTTGCTGTTATTGACCGTCTGAGAATTTAAAAACATACATACGTATATTATATCTCTGGAGAAGTTGGCATAAGTGTATTACACATCCACACATTGCCAGTAATGTTGTTGTTCCACGTAACATGGGGCAAGCTTATTGCAGTTAACGGACATTATAGAAAATCCATAACCAATTTGTAAATCATACTAAAATTCCAAAAGCGAAAACTGATGTTTCAGACCACTAAATATAATATATGCAGTTGGAGCAATTCTGAATCTGAATTCTGAGCAAGTCCAAATTAAAACCAGACGTCGGAAACTTTCTACCAAATAATCTAATCTATAAAACATCGTTATTCCATTCTATATATACCAAATGAACATTCACTGAGACGAGAGTTTTCGGCTGCGGTTTTCGTAGCTCAGTTGGGTAGTTTATTTCCCCTTCGAAACTGACGCTGGATCAAAGCCAGCCTGTTTTTGTGATTCATATTGTAAAACAATAACAACATTGTGTCCCAAATATTTAGTTCCTGAAATCAGAGCCTAAACCACGCGGGAGAAGTCGGAGGATAATACCGTTAAAAGTCAATATACAATATTAGTAAGGATTAAGGAAGTCTCCAGACCTGAACGCAACGCTTCCAAATCCAGGTCTTTCGAATATACTGGCGGGTTCTTGCAACATAACCTCTTGTCCAATACCGCTGTCTTCGTTCAGTGCTGCAAAGTCCGGTTGGCTTGCTGACCTAGAATAAAAACACGAAGGGAGTGTTGTATTTGTAGTCACCGGTTGATCTCCTCAAGTCTAGTGCGCGGGTTTTGCGTGTTGAAGGGAATGTTTCAACGTGCTGACGAAACACAGTCTTCGGTATAGCTTCAAATATTTGCGTAACCCGCAAAGTTTTGTTCCAACCAGGGACTTCGGCACCGTAGGCGTATGATTACACACTAATATAACATAATCTCCGCGCCTCGGAGATTAGTGAAAACCGCATTAAAATCCGTTGCGTAGTTTTAAAGATCTAAGCATATATAGAGACAGAAAGACAGTGGGAAGCGACTTAGTTTTATACTATGTCAAGAAGTATAGATCACACTTACCTAGTAAGTGTAGCTTTACTAACAACAGTGTGTTCTTTCTCAGCGAATACGTCAGCAATCGGTTGTCGTTGTTGAGGTCCAGCCCCGAACGTGCCGACGTACATCACCTCACTGTCGCGACGGACTCCGCTCAGTGACGTCACTGAACGACGACCTGTAGTTTCCACCTCACCTACCTATTCACAAAGGGGAATTACCTAAATGTTACCTCATAACTACTTATTTTCTATAAAATCCTTGGGGTTCCTTCAAGGAAGTATCTTAGGGCCAATAAAGGTAAAAAATCGTGTCCGTTGTATGGGACTCTCCATAAATATTTATTTTATTCCGTTCTTAGTTTTTTTTTTTTAGTTTCGCGGCCCAAGGCCGCGTCCGCTCTAACGTCCGTTGCCGGGCGTCTCTGGTTACACGCAGAAGGTATTTCCAGTGGCACCCGGCGGACTTTGACCACCTCTTGGCCACTCTACGGGGAGCGTACGCTCCCTCTCCCTTTCGGCCGCCTCCTTCGCGAGCATGACTTGCTCGCAGAAGGACACGGCCGCGTTCCACCTACTCCCGTTGGAGACCATGGCTTGAAGCATGGTCTCCAGCGAGAGGGTATCCACGCCCAGACCCAATACGAGGTTCCGGCGCTGACTCGTCCACGCTGAGCACTTCACCAACGTGTGGAGTGCAGTGTCGTCGTCGGAAACCTCGCAGTGTTGACACCGAGGTGTGACCTCACGATAGATGCGAAACAGATAGTTACCGAAGCATCCATGCCCGGTAACGATCTGCGTCGCACGATACGTGAGTTACGTTCTTAGTGTTTTATGTTACAGCAGCAACGGAAATACATCAACTATGAAAATAAAACATAAAAATTTCAACGGTCTTACTATCACGGTCCATGAATATAGCCTGGTGACAGACAAACGAACAGAGTCATTTAGTTTGTTCAAAATTAATTCGCCGCTTTCCTTATTTGCTACAATTAATAACTAATTCCGTTTCTTATATTGAAACTAATAGTTGAATTTCATTTACCACCTAATTTTAAGAGGGACTAGTCAGAAGCTTTTGTAATATCCACTTGTCTATACTACAACCGATGCACGGCTATCACGTATTCCCCCCATTTCGCCAATCACTTTATTGGACCTACGTGATAGGCTATTGTCGTTTCTGGGCACTTTGGCTAGATTTGCCAGAACGTCATCCTATTGTCTGTAAGTGCAATGTTTGCAGGCGAGAAGTAGAATGATTAGGCCCCGGACTATTTGATAGAACCCCATATCACTCACTTATACACTCACTTAGTCTCTCTAGTAGTACTCACTTAGTAAAGGATCGAAGGAAGAATCGAAGGAGAAAGGCATCGACTTAAGAGCTACAATACCTTGAAATCATCATTGTTGAGTGTGTTTCTGCTTATAGTATTGTTCTTGAGTTTGCTAGCTAAAGCCTTCTTGTAAACGGCTCCTCGTCCCCTCGCACCCGAGTTCACTGTACCGACTAAGGCGCTGTACGTTGGTCGGGGCTGTTCGTCTGCTAGGAGATTACCTGCAAAGTATTAAGTGGAACTATTGAAATTTTAGAGAAATATTTACGTTTTGATATCTGTCAATTATTAAATATTAAGATAGAAATTATAAATCCTACTAATATTATAAATGCGAAAGTTTGTAAGTACGAATGTTTGTTACTATTTCACGTAAAAACTACTGAACGGATTTTGATGAATTTTTACAATAATATAGCTTATACATCAGAATAACACATAGGCTACAATTTACAAAGATACGGCGACGGGAACAATAACAACGCGGACGAAGTCGCGGGCGACCACTAGTAAATCAATAAAACTGAAATGTCATGGCATGTCTCGGACTCACGGCCTTTTATTTACAGGGGGAAAGATCTGACCAACTGAGCTACGATGACTAATACCGACAACATCCAATCTTTGCTTCGTATCATAATTTCTAGCGCGATCTAGGTTCAAGGTTAGCGTTGGTTTCACTCAATTATTACTACGGTCCGCAAATGTTTAAAAATAGTAAAATTATCGGTTAAGTATATAGGTAGTAGGTACCTGTATGTATTTTATAGCACAAGCTGTTTTAAATGAGGCTTGTGTTGTGGAGAAATATCCCGCCTTATTATTCATAAAAAAATACTAGCAAATGCCAGTAACAACAGTGTACCTTGCCGACAAACGAATGATGATACATCTAAGAGGCGGTTCCCAAATTGAGTTCCTAAATATGTATAGGTGACAACATGACCAATAGATGTATAGGAAAAATAAAGGACCAGTGTCAAACAATTCTCTAACTAGACACTGACAAAGTTTAGATAAAACAAGTTAAAAATATGGCAAAAATTTGCCATATATGAGTTGATTGCAGCTGGTCTTGAGTCTCTAACTATTACCGTTCTCGATTTGACCTCGTTTTAACCTTGACCTTGAGATCAGAGGTTGAAGGTCAAGTTAATTTTAGAGGTCTTTGACCATGCTGAGTTGATTGCAGCTGGTCTTGAGTCTCTAACTATTACCGTTCTCGATTTGACCTCGTTTTGACCTTGACCTTGAGATTAGAGGTCAAAGGTCAAGTTCATTTTAGAGGTCTATGACCATGCTGTGTCGATTGGCGTTTACACTGAGTCTCTAGCTCTTACCGTTCTCGAGTTGAAAGTAGTTCACGGACGGACATTACTGTTGTATAAGACGTTTTCGTTTCGCAAACTCTAAAAACAAAGAGCTCTTTAAACCTTGTAACTTGAAATAAGTTTCTTGAGGGAACGCTGGTTACGAGTACATTGTATAGACTACACATCCTCTCAACAGGAATATAGAAGGATGTTGCATATGTGAACATGCAGAACGCAGGTTTTGAGAGGAGCGAATATGTATCCTAAATGTATGTACCATGACTAGTAGATCTGGTCATCTTCTGTTTGAGCGCCAACAGCACGTTGCTCGGCCGATGCGGCATGGTCGACACCTCCTCCGTGTAATCTTGATCCCATTCCTTCACTAACTTCTTCAACTCCTTCTCGGCCATAAGCTCGGCTTTGCTTTGACGTTTTTGGTACAGCTTGTGTGATTTTTCGTAGTCCTTTTTGCCTTTTTCTTTGAGAGACTTTGCTTTTTTTCTGTAATGAAGAATTTAGATATACTTTTACTGAGTTTATTAATAGACTTCTAGAACTTACCTACTAAAAATATCTATCGAAGTGTAATTATACGTAACTGATTCAGAAGTGGTTTAAAGACACAGTAGAATTAATAATTTTACATTTATAATAATCTAAAATCTAAATTAAATACTACAATTATCCCCTACACGTAACCAGAATTTGTTTTTTTTTCTTGCTTCTACCCCGTAGTGTGGGGTATCATTAGATACTCGTAGGTATTTTTAAAACCATTTAGAGGTTGCCAATACCATTTTGTGATTTAGGTATTCGTTTGCGAGATATTCAACTTTATAGCTCATATTTTTAGCTAAAACAGAGCGTCCTAATCTAAAAATATTTATTTTACGCCGTGGTCTTTCATACACATTTAATACAAGACGCTTTTTTTTATTTAATTCCGCGAGACCCATGCTCCCGGCCGCTCCCATGTCCATTGCTGTGGGCGTCTCTGGTGACACTAGAAGGTATTTCCAGTGGCGCCCGGCGGACTTTGGCCACCTGTGTGGCCTGTTCGGCAGGCGGGGATCCAGACCTCAAAAAAAAGTGGTGGGCATAGCCAGTCGAAAATCGGCTAAGTGTGAGTCGGAATATGAACGCGCTTGTGATCGATATAATGCTTTACTACAAAGAAATTGTTTACAAAATAAACTAGGTATGCAATGCATTCTGCTGTTGCAATAATTGAGCTGAGTTTGTCGATCCGGGTCGAACTCCTAAACGACTGGACCGATCTTTATGAACTCAGATATATGCACTCACGGTGATGGTCACTATGACCGTGCCAAATTTCAAAAAGATCGGTCCAGTCGTTTATGAGGAGTTCGATCACGAACGAAATACACGAGTCGCCTAAGAAAGAGTTTCGTAAACTCCGCTCAATGACGCTTTGACCAAGATTTTGTTTACTGTACAGTTCAACCTAGCAAAAACCCTGTTGTTATGGTGTTCCCAATGGTAAACCAATGAAGGTGGTGGGCATGCCCATACTACCCACCACGTTAGATCCGCGCATGCTCTTCGGTAATACAAGACGCTGGATTTACTAGGTACCATACAACTGCCACGAAAGAAGACGAAGCCTCAATATTCTTTACAAAAGTCAACTTTTATCGTATAAATACTGTTGCTCTAATTAGTGTCGAAACACATCATACTTTTAAATAACGGTCACTACATATATAGAATCTACACTGTTATAGTATACGATGTTATTAATTAATTAGGGAAATTCAACTGCTTATGAGTTAACGAGCTATATATACTTACTCGTAATTACGAAGTTGTGGATCTAAAATTTTAACTAATTAGACACGCAGTCTGTTTCAAAGGTTACGTGAGCTCTGACATTTTTTGTAGATTTCCTGTAAGTTCATTTGTCTGAATTTACATGTCCTTACTAAGGTTGCTTGTGTATAAAAATAAGGCCGCCCGTTGTACTTATTGTATTATAAAACGTGAAAAATTAACACAAAAACTGACTTCGATTTTCCGGAATGCGGCACTCGGGCAGTAATTTTCAATAAAAAAATCAGAATCGGTTCACTCAGTTAAAAGATATGAGATAACAAACATCAATAAAAAAACATATAGTCGAATTGAGAACTTTCTCCTTTTTTGAAGTTCGATAAAACTTTTCTACGTACTATCTTTTTTCTTTCTAACTGTTTCTGTACAACACACCGTTTCTGTAACCGTATACAATATGCATATAAAATCTCTAGCCATTAAACAGTCTTACTTATCACTATTCTCCAGTTTAGCAGTTGACTGATCCAAGAACCTAAGTATGTCGTCTCGTCCATTGATAGCCGCCAGCTCTTGGGCCGAATGTCCATCCACATCCATTGCGAAAGGATTAGCTCCAAAGTTGACAAGGAACGTCACGCATTCTTTGTGACCCCGCGCAGCTGCTAGGTGAAGGGCCGTATTGCCGAAATAGTCGGCTTTATCTGGTTCACCTCTAGAAATTAACACATCTAGGTATTATAATTTGTATTTTACACACAAATAGAAATACACGTCAAAAATTAATACAACAACCGACTTCAAATGACCGAAATAGCATCAAATAAATTGTCGGATCAAATTGAAATGGTACCACTTGGGAAGTAATAGGTTTTATTTAAAAAAAGAGGTATATTATGAGGTAACAAACTAAAAAAAAAACATACAGTAGAATTGAGAACTCATCCTTTTATGGAAGTCGCTTGAAAAATAAGTATCGTAGGTAAAATATTTACAAGATATATGTGTAAAATATCCTCCGCGTCATCAACAAAAAGAAATCTCAGGACTCTTCGGTAAAGTCCAGAACTGGCTCTATTGATTTATATAACTAGATTGTACCTAATATAAAGTAGCAACTAGTTTCACTTGTAACGTTATGTCAACTAGAATACCTTTAAAATGATATTTTCTTATCTAGAAATCTCAGGTTTCAATCTCACCTATCTATATTATATCAGACGATAAGTCTCAAGAAATCTTGAATGAAAACCGTGATTCACGCATTCGTTTCCGGTGTTACAAGATATTAACAACTATGTCAACTGCTCGGTGGCGCAACTAGTAGTGTGTGACTTGTGTGATACGCGAATGTATGACATGTATCGAAGTTTGGGTTACAATACAATCTATTAGTGTTAAGGGATATGATGCAGAACATGAGTCATCCTATCTTGCAAGCGATGCGTCTGCTGACATCTGATACATAATACAGGCCAAGCTCTGGCAAAATACAGTAGGGGTCGCGGTGCAAAATTGAGCTGAAGCGAGACTTTCTACCGCGGTATATAACTCACTCGCCAGCTGATATTTTTAAAATTTCTGATTTCTTTTTTTGAACAGATGCTCTATTTGACCTTTTTTAAGGCCATGTGTATGGCGCGTGCATTATGTATAATTCTCTCAGTATAACTGTCTAAGTCCTCCTGGAACAGGTTTTTCGGTGATTATTCCTCCGTGGTCACTTCGATGTTACTGATTTCAGATATATGCACTCACGAGCATGATCACTGCCACCGTGCAAACTTTGAGGAAGATCGGTTCAGCAGTTCAGGAGGAGTATTCCGTCAAGTGAAAACCGTCGATTGGAGTAATAGAAGCTTCGCTCAACAAATAGCCCGGAAACGACAATTGGATCGTAACCTAATATGTGGGACCAATTGGTGAAATGTGGCCGTAGCATATTTGTGTTTTTTGTCTAGTTTTCATAGCACAAGCTTTGCATAGTTTTGGAGCCAAATGATATTGTGTAGGAAATGTGGGAATGTCCTATAAAATAATTTTGTAATATATATTGACAACAAAATTAATACATATTGTACAATATGGCGAAATCATTTCTTTTAAATTAACTGTAAACGGGAACTATTAAATGAAAAAGTGAAAGCGTGGAATCAGACCAGCGCAGAAATTTAGTCCAGTACCTAGTCTCAAAAAAAAAAAAAATTACCTAATCTAATGCAGAAGTTTTTGTAATAAGTATATTTGACTGATATTAAAACGAAATTAAATCGTGACTCAACTATAGCTGATTGACGGGTTGAGTCGGTTGACACGAGTCGTGATTGTAGTTGACATACTTAATTGTACGTTACCTACACCAAGACCTTATTCAGACAGTGTCTTTGTTGGTCGTACGTGGCTATGTTATAGGGCCGTATTAAGGCTTCTAATGATCTCTAAAGCTACGTCTGTTACTCGGCAGGTGCATCATTTGTAGGTTAGGTTGGCTTGAGCATGTCATACGTTGGTGGGACCCCTAAGTACCCATCTCCATCGTTTCCGTTTATGGTATTTGTATGAGTAAAATCGGGAAACAATAAAAAAATATATACCCTGGTATACCCGCTCTATCATAGTGTGACGGAATAATCGCTTTATCAATGACGCAATCGTTATTAACCATCATAAATCCAGAATCTGTTAAGTACTCAATATATTATTTATTTGCCTCTACAATGTTATATTATCAACGCATTATAGCTAGCTGGCGAGTTCATCCGCGTGGTAACGCGGTTTATGCAATATTTTTCATGAAAAATATACAAAATATTTACAATCTACAAATTTCGTTTAAAAAATCCTCCGCGTCATTGCCTACTGGTAAGGTTCCCAGAATGCTGGCTGCGTTGCCACGTCGAATGGCAATACTTATTCTTTGAACCAGAAAATAGCCAGCTATAGTCCTGGGAAGCATCGATTAAGCGTTTAGTAATGTCTCTATAAAGGCGGCGAGCTCTCAAACCCCATGACCCCAGTGCTAAGGTGTCAACGCATGTAATATGAAGGAATATGTGTTTTTGTTCATAGGCACACCCGCACCACCTAATAACCCATTGGGTACCAGTAGGTACCTACCCAGCAATATTTTGCTCAACAATATTCTACGTTCCAGTTTAGAATGACGGCTGAGAACTAGTTGTATCACTCACTATCACTTTCACGCATTGTTTGCTGTTGCCTTATTATACAATCTTACAACAACAATGTAATATCGACTTCTTATGTATAGCACTGAACGGGATATCCTGGTTGTTTTATAATCCCCTGGTGCGTAGAGATCCCACCAAGATATTTGGAGCCCAATGAAGCACGACTACCTACAGACGAGTAGTGCTAATAAATAGTCTTTGCATTTCTGCGGAATGCTGAGCAAGAAGATTTAATTAAATCAAAACAAAAAATATATTAGTATGACATCATTTCTCCAGCAGTAAGATACTATCATCTTATCCTTGCTCCACTTCGATTTCACACGTAAGAAGATACACAATATAATGAGTTCTGGCTGTAGGAATTTTGGTTTGTATTTAGAGTGGTTATGGATTTTTAATATTGCCCGGTAAGGGCAATTGGCTTGCGTTATAGGGGTATAACGTGGAACCAACGAAATTACTGGCAATGTGTGGGTGTGCAATGCACCTCTGCCTACCCCTTCGGGGATATAGGCGTGATGTATGTCTATCCGTCTGTCTATTTCTTAATCCAAGTTGAGAATAACTTACCCTCTTCCACAGAGAAGTCTCAAAGCCTCGATATGGCCTTCGAAGGCAGCCCAGAGAGTGGGAGTCATACCAGATTCGTCTTTGTTGTTGCATTCTTTACGTGTCGCCTCTCTAAGCACCTCTAGCAAGCCATCTTTAGCTGCCCTGGAAAAAGGGACAAGAGAAGAAATTATTAAATCTTCTTCATTAATAAGTAGGTACCTACCTATTTCTTTTATTAGCGATTGACATGGTATGGACATTATTATAGGAAGAGAGGAATGTAAAGTGGTTAGAAATGGGAAAAGTATGAATGTAGTGGGCTTTAGAAGCCGAGGGCGCGAGTTAGGCCCAAGAAAAGATAGATGGAATGAGTGAAAGAGGATATGACATTATTAATAACTGTTATCCAGGTGCATCTTTAAATGAAATTATGCAAAAGATATTAGAATATAATTTTGACTCAAACAGTAAAATAATTATTTTCTGCTCAAACAGGGGTAAAATTAACAAAAATGAACTATCCCTATACTTTGACAAAATGCAAAACTTAAATGTTGAACATGTAGTAATGTTTACATTACCATACATAAAAGGTGTGCCAGACGTGGAAAATTCTCTTAGATATAAGATAAATTTACAACTCAATTTAACTAGCCAATATAATAATAAATTCCATGTAATTGACTTTAATTCTGTTTTTAAGAGAACTGTATATAAATACAATTTGTTAACTTCTGACAGTAACTTTAACAATAACAAACATATTATTTATGTAAACAAAGGTAGGTATTTTCTACCAAAGCATTATAAGAGACAAATAGCAAGTTTGCTATTCAATTATTTTTACACTTCAGCCAAGAACTTGGCTGACAAAACTGCTTTTATTGAGCAATGTAGATTTAGTGTTAAGACTTTGGAATCTGTTCCAAGTAATTTAAATTAAGTTCTACGACAACAGAGGCAATATTACCCTTTAGCAGACATAGTCAATTAATTGAATTAAATTTAGTTACAAATATTAATTATGTTAAAAAATGCCCTCCAAATCAAACCAAATCAAAAAATGTAAATTATATCAACATAGGGCATCAAAATATTGGTTGTTTAACACATGGCAAAGAGTTAGAGTTGGAACTGTTAATGAATTCAGACAATATTGATATTTTTTGTATTACAGAACATATGCGTAAGTCGTATGAGCTCATGTTCAATTTCAGTAATCACCGGGTTGGTAGTGCATTCTGCAGGGTGACCACAGTACGGGGGGGATCTTTGATTTTATTAAATAAACAACTTAAATTTAAAGAACGGAAAGATATTGTGTCTCTTTCTCTAGAGTGTAAAGTCGAACTGTCGTGCGTGGAAATGGAGCAATTCATAGTAGTATGCGTGTATAAACCTGGAACCTCACCCTTTTGCGAATTTGAGGAACTTATTGACAAAGTTCTATGTAAACTTGGAAAAACTAATAAGTACCTAATAGTATGTGGTGATTTTAATGTCGATTTACTTGTTAATACGCCTATGAGTTATAATATTTTAAATTTATTTAAATCACACAATCTTACAAACTTATTTTTGGAGCCTACTAGATATTGTAATACAATAGCCACTTGCCTGGATAATATACAACGTGTTTCATATTAGTGTGGTCATATCTCAAGGTTGCATTGGGTAGGGCCTAAATAATTTATTGCGCGGGGTCTTTAATTAATTTAATAAAATATTGACTTATAATGACGTAGTCGATAAATTTTCCTTTTTATCGATAGCTCATTGAAATGAAGCTCTAAGACTGCACTACAAAATAAACATATGATTAGAATGAACTCTAGATTTGACCTCAAGTAGGTTTGCCAAACAGTGAAATAGATTCGGACAGTCTCGTTGTTACTCAAAATTTTAACCAACAGATAAAGTTACTTTATCAATAGTTATCATACAAAATAGTTTCCGAATCACAACTTGGGGTCAAAATAAAGAGTGCCTACTCAAAGTTATTTTTGAAGTTTTTCTATGAATTTATGTATCACGTGATTGTCGTGAATGTCACAACTCACACGTAATTTGTTGTCAACCTACTCAAATACCAGGAGCAACGCATTTGCTGTCGAAGAAAAGAGAAGAAACATTTATGTTCTTGTCTTCCTTAAATTTACACTTTTTATAAATTGGTTCCGCACAGATATTTAAAATACAACTGCTGTTTGTGTAGAAGTTTATGTTGTAGCTGTTGAGAACGCTGGTGGGTATAGTAGTATGTAGGTATTCAGTTTCGGGATAGAGAGATCGTGGATGCCAGTCACTGCACTACCATATCGTGAACTCTCTTTCGACTCATTTACCATGAAGTAAATGATCTGCAAGGTGTTTGGTTATTTTTGACCGACTTTAAAAAAGAGTAGGTACTTAGGTTCTCGATTCGTCATGATAATGTGATGCATAAAAGTTCATAAAACATTATCGCTAAAAGTGGCAACTTGTATGGTTGAACGAGGATATCAGAAAAAGTAGGAGGTGTTGGTGTCAGTTTCACTAATATGTATCTTAAGGACCCCTAAAAATTACAAAGAGAACCGCCCACTTTTTTGATTGGAGCCGCTTTGAAGAAACTAGGTATCAGTAGCGATGTCGGCATATATCAAAGACGTACACGTCACAACACGTAAATTTTACCGCAAAACCCATATTTCCGGTGTTGCAAGTTAACGCAATGTTCTTCATAAACGGGGACTTTATTAGCTTTTTTTATGCTGGATATTTGTTAATTTTAGCAATTGGTAATAAATTACTAATCTTAGACTACATGGATAAAGAAAGTCGCTTTTTCCGTCTGTCTGTTCTAATGTATGTTTAGTTCTTGAAAACTACGCAACGGATCTTGAAGCGGTTTTTTTTTTAAATGGGTTTAAGTAGGTTTCGAAATGTATTTACATGCATACTATCATGCGAGCGACGCCGCGCTGGCATTCAACAATTTTATTTTATTTCATAGGTCTTAGGGAAATATCCTGTGTTTATGGTAAATAATAATTATGTTATTATTTATCTCTTAAATTATTTTATACTAGGTACCTACTAGCTTTTTTTCATAAATAAAACTAAGTACCTACTTGGTACTTTTATTAGATTTTTACCAAAATTACGACGTAATTCAAGGAAATAAGACATTGCACTTGGGCAACACTTACAACTATCTAATTTCTTTTCAGTTGCAAGTAAACTTTGATATTAGGCGTACGTAGTAATCTGTGTTAATCGATCATGGCGTATTTAAGTAATAGTGAATATTATGAAATGATACTTTGCGTCGGGGCAGCCGATGGCAGTCTGCGTGAAGCTCGTCGCCTTTATCGAGAAAGATTTGTGGACAATAGACTCGAAGGTGAACGGCGGCGGTTACCATCTGTGGAGTGCTTCCGAAAAATGGTGAACCGTTTACATGACACTGGTTCTTTCCGTGGTTCCCGCTCAGAAGGCAGACCATCTGTTGTACCACCAGAGCAAGAAGAAAGTATTCTCGAGCATTTTCAATCCAATCCCAGAACAAGTACTCGCCGCGCTGGAATTGTTCTGGGAATGAATCATTTGAGAGTATGGCGCGTGCTAAAAGCAGATGGTCAACATCCGTACCACTTCAGGCACACCCAAGAACTGACACCGGCTGATTTCGTACCACGTCTCAACTTTTGCCAGTGGTACCGAGAGGAAGCACAACGATCCCCTAGTTTCACGAACCGTATTTTATGGACCGATGAAGCATCTTTTACTCGTGCTGGTATCAGTAACCAACATAACGAACATGTATGGACTCATCAGAACCCACACGCATCTGCAGAAAACCACTTTCAGCATCAGTGGCGTGTTAACATTTGGGCGGGAATAATCGGAGATATTTTAATTGGTCCTTTCGTGCTACCGAGTTCGCTAAACGGTGAAAATTACCTCGCGTTCCTTAGAAACGTCTTAGAACCCGAACTTGAAAACTTGCCTGTAACATTGTACACAAATATGATGTACCAGCAAGACGGGGCGCCAGCACATTATGCGAGAGATGTACGGACGTATTTAGATGAGCGGTTTAACCAGTGGATCGGACGTGGTGGTCCCATACCTTGGCCTCCGAGGTCACCGGATCTCACACCACTTGACTTTTTTTTGTGGGGCTATGTCAAAAACAAAGTGTACAGTGCGGTATGTCTCACGCGTGAAGATATGGAGTCTAAAATATTTGATGCATTTAGCAGTGTAACTCCAGACATGCTGTGTAATGGAACTGCCAGCATAATGCGACGGACCCAACTGTGCATTGATCAAGGCGGCGAACATTTCGAGCCGTTACTTTAGTACCTACTTTTTAGTTTTGTGTTTATTAGAGGTAGGAAGTGTATTTTTTATTAAATTCAATAATGTTTATCTAAGTATCGTGATATTAGTGAGTTAGTTGTGTTTATTGTGGAACACGGTACCTACCTATCTACCAGGATGACATGCACAATGAAATCGGTTAGTTTTTGTTGTTTTAAAGTCCACAACCTATCATTACTACAAAATAGTATTCTGTACCAGGAGCATATGAAATAAGAGTTGTTTACGATTCATCGAAGAGGACTGAACCTTACGAATAAATTTGACCCTAGGTAGTGTTGGGTTTATAAAATATCGATTAAATGAACAAATCAATTAAATTTACATGACACCTTAAAAGTTTTAACTAAACTTGTATTTGCAATTTTGTCCGTGCGTATAGTTAACTCAACGCGCATGTGTAACGAGGGTCAAATATGACCACACTAATATGAAACACGTTGTATACAGCGATATGTTGCCAGAAAGTAAAAGTATTATAAAAAAGCTAGATTCAGACCATTGTGGGCAAATAGCATCTTTTAAAATCACTAAAGAAAAACTTATAAAACGTAAAATATTATGTAGACCAATAACTGGTGACCGCTTGGAACGTATGAGGGTTGGACTTTGCAATAAAATTCCATTCTTAGACACTGGCTTAGATCCAAATGTAATGTATAAATTATTTTTTGATTCTTTTTACAACGAGTTCAACTCCATATTCAAGTCTAAGGAGGTCATGATTAGTGATAGTCCTACTTTCAGTGAATGGGCCACTGAGGGTATACACAAAAGTAGACAAAAACTTTATGAACTATACTCAGAAAGACAGCTTAATAGATCAGTTGAATTTCTAGATTATGTTAAAACTTATTCAAAAAAGTTTAAAGCAGATTGTTTAGCAGCTAAATCAAAATATATAAGTGATAAAATTCTCAATAGTGCAGACAAAGTTAAATCTACTTGGAAAATTATAAACGCGGAAAGAGGTCAACAAAAATTAAATGATAATCATTTTAAACTTAATATAAATGGTAAAATAACTACATCAGACTTCGAGGTCGCTAACGAATTTGAAATTTTTTTCTCCCGAATTCCTGTAGATTTGACAAAAACCCTAGGCTCTTCAACCCCCATTGCAGAATCTTTGTTAAAAGCAAACGTTCCTTGTTGTAACGTTATATTTAAATTCAGTAAAGTTAACATAAACACTATCTTAAAAACTTTTAAATCTTTAAATATCAAGAAAACAGCTGACCTCTGGGGCATCTCTGTGTATTTAGTAAATTCTTTTATTGAAATGGTTGCTCCTGAACTAGTAATAATATTTAATAATTGTGTTGATAGTGGTGTGTTCCCTGATTTAATGAAATCTAGTAAATTAATTCCCCTGTTTAAATCGGGTAGTACTTCAGATCCGTCCAATTTCCGTCCCATTTCTGTACTACCTACATTTAGTAAAATTTTTGAAAAAATTATGCTTAATCAAATGCAAAATCACTTTAACGTTAATAAACTATTACATACAAAACAATTCGGTTTCACTCGTGGTCGGTCCACCACTGATGCCGGAATTAAATTATTAGAGTGTATATACAGGGCCTGGGATGAGTCATATGATGCTTATGGTGTATTCTGTGACTTAGATCTAAGGCCTTCGATTGCGTTCAGCACCAGACTTTAATTAAGAAACTTGATCATTACGGAATCCGGGGGACGGCCTTGAATTTCGTCAATTCTTACTTAAGTGATAGGGTCCAGAAAGTAGTGATCAATGGTAAACAGTCACCTGGTTCTCCTGTAGCAATGGGGGTACCGCAGGGTTCAATTTTGGGACCTTTTCTTTTTCTAGTATATATTAATGATCTCCCTCACCTCATAAGAGACGACCACGAGGTAGTTTTGTTTGCTGATGACACTTCTTTAATATTTAAAGTTAAACGTGGACAGCGCGAACTTGACGATGTAAACATTGCCCTCTCTAGGATAGTCCACTGGTTTTGTGCTAATAATTTATTATTAAATGAAAATAAAACTAAATGTGTAAGATTCACCTTACCTAATGTAAGACTTGTTAAAACCAGTGTTAAGGTTAGGGATGATATAATAGAATTGGTCGATGACACTGTCTTCCTGGGCATAACGTTAGACTCCAAATTGCAATGGGGGCCTCATATCGGGAAAATTTCGGCCAGGCTTAGTTCAGCAGCCTATGCTGTCAAAAAGATCCGACAACTTACAGACATTAAAACGGCGCGTCTTGTCTACTTCAGCTACTTCCACAGTATCATGACATATGGCATACTACTGTGGGGTAACGCTGCCGATATTGAATGCATCTTTGTGTTGCAGAAGAGGGCTATCCGGACTATCTATGGAATGGGGTCTCGGGAGTCATTAAGAGATAAGTTTAAGCATATTAACATCCTTACAGTGTATTCACAGTATATTTATGAAATTTTATTGTATACCCACAAGAACAAAAGTAAATTTGTGAAAAATAGTGATAATCATAATCTAAACTTAAGAAATAAGGATAAACTGGCTGTTCCTAAATTTAGGCTTCATAAAGTGAGTAATTCTTTTGCGGGGAACTTTATTCGAATGTACAATACATTGCCAACCGAAATAGCAAATTTATCTGTCAATAAATTTAAAAAACTAATAAAAAGTAAATTGTGCCATAAAGCTTATTATAGTATTAATGATTTCTTAGATGACAAGGCGGCCTGGTTGTAACAACGTAACGAATTGCTCCTTTCTAAATAACTCTGTATTAGATTTAAGATGAAATATTTTGAAAAAAGCCGAGCTGAGTTTCTTGAGGGCTCTTCTCAGTCTCGTTGCATTTTGGAACCCTCGGTAGAGTCACACCAACTTCTGACGAATCTAAATAATTTTCTGAAAATTTCAAAGATAATAAACGTTATTTTATTTTATTTTATTTTATTTTGACCTCCCACACATTCCTGTCAGACGTCATCTCCTCAGTCACTTCAATTCTTTGTCATATTTTATCAACTTTCACACATTCCATTCATCCTTTCTTGGCGTCTTTCCTTCTAAACCTCTCTACATTCATACTTTGCACCTTTCTAACTCTCTATTTTCTCAAAACATGTCCCAGACCATCATTTCAGACCCACGGTACCCCTGGCCATACCTGGTGGTACCGTAGGTCTTTTAAAGTTAAACGGTACCACCAAGTAAGTGACCCTAGTGATGTGTTGACCTATCTGTGACTAGGAGAATAGGAGGTTCAGACCATGACAGTCGCTCACTACTCAATTTTTCATTCACTGCCACAACATTCAAACTTCCTCTAATGTACTCGTTCCTTAGGGACCAGCGTATTTTTCACTGGACTACGGACCGTTATTTTCACCGGATTCACTGGTGGTGTATGGCATACAATGAATGCTTTTACACATGGCGCCGAATGTACCGCGACCTCCCCTCGTTGGTCCCTTGTCCGGTGAAAAATACGCTCGTCTTAAAGCGCCCTCATTGTCCATTCTCACTTCCACTTTAACATTCGCAATTAATCTACACGGCTTTCTTTTGGTATTTTAGGTAAATAACGTTCATAAGGAAATAGCCGTAATAAGGCTGCGTAAGCAAAGTAAAAAGCTGCGTAAAAACGCAAGCCCCTTTTATGACTTCTGTATTATTCTTTTATCTACTCGTATGATCATGGCTAGGTTACTTAAATAATTTATACCTATCGTTTTTACCATCTTATACCTATTATCATTATAAAATTTAGTCTTCAGATAATACTATCAAATCCTGATTATTAAAATATGCTTGGTAAGTTCCTTGTCATATCTGATATACTTAGAGCAATATAATTTTACAGGTTGTAATATTATTGTTAATAATAATTATGATGATTACATCTTAATGCCACGTTTAACGTCATGTATTTATGATATATGTTTTTTTAAGATATACGAGAGGACGAGTGCTGTGACTTTACGTGAGATCTACAAACCTGTAAAAGATAGGTCAATTCAGAAAATAGCCTTTGTGCTAGTTTTTCAAAACCTGTTCAATATTTTACGGGTAATAAAGGACCTACCTAACAAATATCCAGTAACTCATCCTAAAATGTAACTCTCTAAGAGTATTTTATATACCTAGTGAAGGTGGAAATTACGTTATAAAGTAGGAAGTCATCGAACTCAATTCAAATTACAAGCGTATTTGGTCACTCAGCTTATCAACACCAACACCTGTCTGTCAAAATCGATATTTTTGATAACACATTACATACAAGCAATGATGACTCGTAATTATCAATTATAAGAGCTAAAATACCGTGTACGTTTTTGGCACGATATGTGTTGCCCTTTGTTGTGGTGAGCTGAGCAACCAAGCGTGGCGGTACCAGTACTATAATGCACCCTTATCCACATACTACTATTTTACTTAGTAACTTTTTATTTATAGGTCTTCTAGTAACTGTTTGAAATTCTTAGACTTAGAATATCGAAGACTTCTTTTAAGCGTAAGTCAATAGGCCTTATGTTATATTGTCGTAGATAAGCTCTTTTGTCATCATATTAATCGCTCAATGTTACTATCTTTATGTTAGTTACTTTCATGTATTTAGCTGACAGGGGCTCGTGGTCTAGAGGTAACCGACAATGTTAACACATTGCAGGCCGGTCTTAGACTGGGTGACCATTTCTTAAGACATTGAGACCCCTCCGTGGCTCGGAGAGCACGTTAAGCCGTCGGTCCCGGTTGTCATACGAACATCTATGGCAGTCGGGGTAGTTAGAGCCCTAAATCAACAATCCGACTGGTCTAACTACAGTACTTCAATATCGCCCATGGGTTGTGGAGGTCAGATAGCAGTCGCTTCACGTGAAATATCGAAGTTCACCCGAATCGCAGTTAGACTGGAAAGCCGACCCCTACTACGTTGGGAAAATGATTAGGTGAATGATGATGATGTATTCAGCTGATAGTCTTCCTAAAACCCAATAAATAGATATATAAAAAAATGTTATAAGGTGTGATGGTCAGTGATCCATCTCTCGTGGTCGAAGAGCAAGACAAAGCCTTTGCCACCAGGCTACGGCTGTTCCCTAAAACAACCTGTTATTTAAATTGAAAGTGATTCTGTTTATGAACCCCGGTGTTGCACCATGAATCATAAACGCAAATTCCTGAAATGGGCACCAAAAAGCATCTCGTTACGCCATCAGGCAGAGATTCACCGTGTCCAAATCAATTCTTTATTCCCAAAGGGATAACCAGAGGCGTTCATTACAACCACATTTCGGCAATAACTGTCGGTTTCACGTTTTCGGGTACTTTGATTATTGGGGTCATTATGATGTATCATTTTCATTACATTAAAATAACGCGGTGTAAAATATTATATTAAAAACAAATTATTTTGATAATTTAATGGTAAGAGTTGCTGCTTTTGAGGGAAAGTTAATAAGAGTTTCCGGTGTATTGATACTTGATTTTCGAGAATGCGCATGTTGTAATTTTATAATCATAATACGTATTCTTGCAAACATTCCGAAGCGAAAGTTAAGCTTTACAATGATTGGACAGATTCTTAACATTCATTTACGTAGTGGTACTTCTTTGTTAACGCTGTGAGGCAAACCAGTCTAATAAAATCAGTCCTTCCTTCCATCCTTTAGGGAGGTTTAACCTGTTGTTATGCTATATATACATATATGCTATATATATATATATATGCTATATATATAGCTAAATTAGCTTGAAGCTGTTGTTGATGTTCGCGAACCTACTTGCGGTCCACGCTCCTGTAACTACTCCATAATAAGCGTTACCTACTTAGTGGTAACTTTCGCACTACGAACGCGAACCTATCTACTACGTGAAGCAGCGGAGCTACACAAGTACACCAGGATCAGGTACGCGAGCATAGTGGATAGCAAGCCTTACATGCTCCAGAACGTAAACTTTATCGTAGCGTAGTCAAAATTGTTTAGGTCGCTCAGATGGACCTCTGGCCTTGGCTGTAAGCCAGGATCGGCTTTTCACTAGCCAACAGCTAAAAGCATGGTGATATTCAGGTACTCCACCGTTTGGTTACGCAGGTATACGGGGTGACTTTAGATCTATGAGTGTACTATGAGCGCGGCCATGTGAACTACACTGCAAAGTACCAAAACCAGTGCAGTTTCGTGACTTCAAGTTTAATACGAAGGTTGGCAGTCTACCACTTCAGAAGGCTATTCAATTATAATACCATATTGCTTGTTGTTTTGTCACTGAGCTCAATATGTCTAGAATTAAACCAATACGTCTGTTCTCAAAACATCTGTTCGTCTGACACGGCTACTTACGTCAACAATTCTTAAACGATTGGTTAAATAAATACCTCGTATAATCTGAGAGCATCATAATAATTTGACACACAGAGGTAATGTGTACAAAAAGGACCATTAAAACTATATTTAAGTAAGCAGTTGTTTATGTAGATCCAAAAGGAGTAGGATGTATGTACCTATCAGGTTAAATTGTCGAAAACATTGACAGGTTACTTTGCAGTACGTATACATGGGGCACACTAAAAGTTTTGCACTTCTAGCTAATCGGAACTATTTGAATTTCGAATGTTATATTTTTTTAAACGTTGCAACCTTCTTAGTAATAAAAAAACAAGAATTGGCGGGAAATCATTTGTCAATTGTTTTTTATCACACATCAAAGTTCTACGTATGCAACGAAAATGGAATTAAGTCTAAAAGATTTTAGAGTTTGATTTTTTTATGATTGTACTCTCTCTCCGCAAGACTGTGCCGCTCGTCTTCAAAATGCTGTTGGGAGAGAAGCACCTTGTTTGAGCACCGTGAGGCGATGGTTTGCTGAATTTGAGAGAGGTCGAGTTTCTTTACATGACGAATTTGGTGAAGGGCGGTCTTCAACTGCCGTCAACGAAAATAATGTGACTACTGTTAAGCGGTTAATTGAAGAAAACCCGCGGATTACCTATGAGACAATTCGAGGACTATTGGGGATTGGTATGAGTCAAATCCAGAAAATTTTACACGAAGAATTGAAAGTTCGGAAACTTTGTTGTCGTTGGATCCCTCATGGTCAGTTCATGAGCAGAAGCGGGCTCGCGTGGAATGGTGCTCACTGCTCACAGATGCTACTGAAGTACGACCACAGACATTCTAATGCTGTTTATGACATTGTCACAGGAGACGAAACGTGGATTTATTGTTTTGAACCCGAAAAAAAACAGCAATCTTGTGAATGGGTGTTTGAAAATGAGAACAAGCCAACAAAAGTGAGGCAGGCGAGAAACGTAGGTAAAAAAATTATCGCGTTTTTTTCTCAGCTACGGGTCCCATCTGTACAATTCCACTTGCAGATCAAAAGAGTGTTAATGCCGAGTGGTATTCTACCATTTGTTTACCCAGGGTGTTAGAAAAAGTTCGCGAAAGACGACCCAAAAGCCGCGTTCTCCTACATCATGACAACGCTTCTTCACACACGGCCAACAAAACAGTCATTTTTAGCTTCCGAAAAAGTACAACTCGTCACCCATCCTGCGCATAGCCCCGACCTAGCACCCTGTGTTTTCTGTATTTTCCCCAAAATCAAAGATTTGATGAGAGGTTTCACTTTTACCAACTGCGAACAGGCTGTGATAGCGTTCAAACAGCACGTAGAAAATATGTCTTCAGATCTGTGGTCCTCCTGTTTAAAAAAATGGTTCGATCGCATGAAAAAAATGTTTAAAATGTAAAGGAGAGTATTTTGAAAAGCAATAAACATAATATAATATTTTGGTTTTAACATGTTGTTTTTTTAAGTTACGCAATGTGACCTACGTATAACGCCAGATGAGCAGACGACGCTGTTTCTCCTGTTTAAAGAATAGCCAGACCCTGTTACTTCTACCCAGGTCTTATGTAGGAATAACTCTACTATTTTAAGGGTTCCGAGAAGAAAAGTTCCTTGTTTGTGATTAATTCTTTCATTTGCAATTAGTATGCCGCTGCAATTAAAAATGGAACTATGGTGAATTGTGATTTCACAATAGCTATGCTGATCTCCGTGAGTAATGTATTTTTGAACATTACATATGTATCAGGTCATAATAATAAAAGACTAACCTTCAAAAGTCATAATGGTTCAAGTTCGGATCGTGGGGTAGGTACATGTCATATGACGCAGTACTTCCCCAATTCATGGAAATGCGTACCGTGTAGGAGACACGCATGGTTGCCGTTCATAATAGTTCAACGTCCTTGCTAAATGTATGTGTGAGACGAGTGATTAATGTATGTATACAAAGGGCTAGAAATCGAACACGATAGGCACTAAAAAGGCAGGTAATAACCGCACATCCTAAATGGCTGTTTAAGGCCAGCCTCGGCAGCCTTTACTCGGCAAAAGCTTTAAAATAAAAATATTTATATGGTATGTACTCCATAACAGGAATTAACACGAGCATGGTGTAGATATTATATATGGACACACCTTTCCTTGCTTGACGTTTCGAGCAGGGATGTAGCGAAAGTCAGGCAATGAAAGGTAAAAAAACATAATGAAACGTGAGAGTTTAAATGTTAGCTAAAATGACCGTCAAAATTCATTATGAAGACTCAGAGGACAGTGCTGGAGATGGTTTTTTTTTATATCAGATCGCCAAATTGTCGCCGCCCGCCTAATAGAAAGCCGTTGCGACGACTGGCGATTGTGGGCGACTCTCACAGTACGCAATATGTACTATTAAGAGTGGCCCTCAACTTGGCGACCTAATGATGTGCCTCTTCACACTCCGCTTGAAGAATACGTGCGCGGCCAGGGCGTCCCAGGTCTCGATCGTTCTACAGAAGAACGATCTCTTGAAACGCTCAGTTCTGGCGAAGATTCTCTCCACAGTATACGGGTGGCATCTCTGCCCGGCTCGTGTTGTACGGGATCTAAAATGGTATGGAAGAAGTAAATGGAATATAATAATATAAGTGATTTCTCTGGTTCAAAGGGTCATTACGAGTATCGTTGTTTGTAGGTTCACAAGCTCAGAAGCTTATGCAATATTCCTAAAATTCTCGTCATGAGAACTTTTGCGTATCGTCGAGTTATTTGGTATACAAAAGTCTTATTTTGTAGGCATGTTGTGTCGCACATATATTTTTATGGTTGTTAAAAGACATGTAGTTAGCTGTACCAATTATAGAGTAAGTAGGTAGCGTTTCCATTTTAAAAAAGACGAGTGCAGAAAAGCGTGAAAACTCCTTGTATTTTGAGTAATTAAATCAAGTAAGATCATATTTTTTTAACCAATTAGCAATTTGCTATTGTTATCGTTTGATCACTATGAGCTAAGAATTAACAGATACACACACACACACACACAAAGAGAGAGAGATAGACAACCGAGGTAGGTACCTACCTACAATTGCCCGGAAAATACCAGTTTCTTTCCAGTTAATGAGCAATGAGCTTGGTAGGCATCGGAAGAGTTTGTCTATACTCGTAACTTACTTGAGATATCGAAAAAATGTCGATCACGTGACCCCATTAAAACATTTTTTTTTAATCGTAAGAAGAACGCTGGGCGATAGTGGGTGGGTTGTGTTAGGGCATCGGTACTCTCGCTCTTTCTCCCTGTTCCACCATATAGATCAGGGGTTCCCAAACTTAATATTATTATATTAAGACAATATAGATACTTAATAAATTATTTTTTAGCGCCCCCATTTTTTTTACCTACTTAAAAACCAGTATAACTTCAAATGAAGAGTGCACCCTGGTAAGCGCTGGCGTCCACTAGCGACACCGACGATTTTTATTAATCTTGGTGAATACAAGATATTTTTGAAAAAAAATCTCTAAGACAGGAATTTGTAATTTTTTGAGATGTATGTTGTTTATTTTATTACCCAGAAGTATCCAAACTTTGGATTATTGTCTAAAGTGGCGACTTTGACAATACCCACTTCAAAGTTTTTTTAAGTCTTACAGCCCTTTAGGCCTGCAGCGCCCACAAGGTAGCGTTATCGCCCACTTTGGGAAACGCTGATATAGATCGATAAGTCGCCTACTGCGCAGCGTCAAGGTCATCGTTCTTTTTATCTGACGCGACCTGTACCTATATGATTGGTTGTAGACAAACTCTTCCTGGGACTGGGGACATTCAGAGAAGGCGCACTGGGTATCGTCGATTCGAGACAGATGCGCACAGATGAGCCTAGGAGGCCCAAAGGATCCCTCGCAGTAGCGAGGGCACGTTTATATTCTCTTTCACGCGTCTCTTTGACGGAATACGTTCTATCCCCTGACACCGCCAGTCACTGGGTGCCAGTGACCATGCGTTTCGAAGTCCTAGGGAACCCTTCATCCTTCAGGGGACTTTCCAACACAGGCAGGTGTCTCCGTACGGTTTATTTGATACCTATGAGTCCGACATGCCCACCTCGACGATAACTCGTATATAATACTGATTTTTGTCGATCGATTTATTCAACCAATGATAAAATGTTAGAAAATTAAAAAAATATGTTACTAAGGCCACGTAACCAGAATTAGCTGATCATTGGTTGTATAAGTCGGTGGCCCAAAGTCGACGCTGCCGTGCACTCCGCGCAGGACGATTTAGCACAATAAAGTATGACAGACGTTCGGACGGAAGACGGACGGACATGACAAAACTACAAGGGTTTCGAGATGTGAACTACGGAACCAATGATGATCATTGTACGGAACACCCTGAAATTAACGTCTTATTCATAAAAGTGTTCTTCTCTCCAAAATGCTCCGACTGCCGAGATTCTATTTAGTGGTACATTGTAACTTCTGTCCTGGCTGGCTATTGGAATTTTGGTATGAATTACAGAGTGGTTATGGATTTTCTATACTGCCAGGTAACGGCAATAGGCTTGCCCCTACCATTACATGGGACTAACAAAATATCCTGGAAAGCGGAGGTGTGTAACGCACTTGTGCCTACCCCTTGGGGATATAGGCGTGATGACATAATGCACTTAAGTACATAACGTAATAATTAGGTATGTTCTCAACAAGTTGGTTTTTGATGCATTTAGGCACTTCACTGTCCCGCTGCGGGACGGCTTCATGTGGGACTCCCGGCCCTAGGATAGAAGGCGGAATGCCCACTAAAACCTATCCAGTGTTTCTCCTTCGCATTAGCCAGGCCGCCGGATTGGCAGGAACTGTTAAACAACGCCGGCCCGGCAAAGGGGTGCCTTTTCCGGCTCATCTCGGGGCGGCCTGGCCCCTCTATAATCAACACAGAACCGACGCCTCCGAAACACATAAGGGGGGCTTCGAACTCCTCAGGGAAAGATAACTCAACAAGATGTTAGTGTCAGTACTTAGGTACTTTCCTAACTAACTAATACCTATAGGTTTATTTCTTTTTAAAAGATTTAGGTAAGCATATAATATAAGGTACACCTGCCTATCAGATATTACGTTGGAAGTATCACAATATTAATGGATGATGTATCTTATCAATTAAATTCTGCAACACCGGATTAGTTAGATAAGGTGTAAGTACTTACTTATGAAACCTATCCGTAGTCATTTTTGATTTTTTTCTTCTAAATCTCTAGTCATAAACGCCTCACGCACTATGGTTTATTCAACTCATTTTTTAACAGTTTAATAAGTTCACAACCACCAAATTGACAAACCGAGAAAGTTAACTTTACTGTTTTGTCACACTTTACACCTAAGCAAATAAATAAGTTTCACACAATACTATAAATCTCGAATAATCAGTTATAAATTTACCATAGTTTAGATAACTAAGCATTTGGTTTCGTAACATACGAAAATAACAATAGTAACACCTGTTTAGTACCTACACACAACGAAAACAGTAAAAAAAACACTGCTTGCTTTGCAGTTTGCACAATTATACCGTAACATACCAACCAACCAAACGGAAACTTCAAACTAGCCCCACAATACCAGTTTTCAACCAATGAGCATCATACACAGATATTATAAAGTAAAACTTCAAAAAGCTATCCACAATATTGAATGAATGATATGAATGAATGTCATACAGGTGCAATGACCTTTTGCTACATCCACGACGAGAAATAGCTATAGCAACGACATCTGTTAACGCTAAAAAAACTAGGTAGTCAAGCCATCTACTACGTTTGTAACATAAACTTTGCGTTTATTTTATTGACTATTCCACGACAGATGGCACTATACTATCCTGGTTTGTTTTACTAGTGACATGATGTAATATTGCTAATGACTAATAGATGGCACTGCTATAACCATTTTCGTAATGCTTTATGGTTTATTTGCAAAAATGTTTGTTTATGGTAGATACCATATCGTTGGCACTCCTCCTATTATTGGCACTTTACAGTTTAGTTCGGAAAACCTAAGAAACCCTAACTTATTCCAGTTCCGTATGCATTAAATAGTAAAATACCACTATTTTTCTATTCCAAATTGGCAAAACTGGTCTCATAACCATTATGGTGATTTAGAAACAACGGCTGACAGTTGGTGCTGGTTATTTGCAGTCGTAGTTTTTAGGTACTTAAGGCGAGTGTTTTATTAATCAAAGTATAATGGCAGTTGTTCGGCCTAATATAGATACTCTTCAAATGCCAATATTGGGATTTTTTATGCCAATAATAGGATTTCTGTAGGTAGTGAATTTAAGTACAAAATATTTATTTAATATCTACTATATAATCACATACAAACGATTATAGAAACAAATATTTAAGTATTTACTTTGATTCTCTCACATGTTTTGTCTAATAAGTAGCTTTTGTAAATGATATTTTATGGTAATTTAATTTCGGGTTGACACGAGCTCACACTATTAAAGTAACAATAATAGGGTAGTTATCCTTCTCACTACGTAAGCCGCCTGCCTGCCTAAACTGCTTTCGTAGCGTGATCGTTAGTGCATCGGCTTTCGACTCCTGAGACTCGGTTTCGATTCCGGGGTCGAATCAAATATTTGTGTGATCCACAAATGTTTGTTTCGGAGTTTGGTAATTTTTTATGTAAATTCAGTATGTATTTAGAAATATATATGGATGTTTATCCGTGCCATAGATGCCGACTGCCATAGATGTTTCGGTCTAACTACAGAACTTCGATATCGCGCATGGGTTGTGGAGGTCAGATGGCAGTCGCTTCACGGAAAATATCGAAGTCCCGCCGAATTGCAGTTAGACCGGAAAGTCGGCCCCCATTGGATTGGGAAAAGGGTCGGTGGATAATACGAGTAAGTCACTTTTTAATTGTATGTATTTTGTATTTTGGACTTTTTGATAGGCTCCACATGAATAATAAGTAGGTAATATTTATATTTTTATGTCGTTGCTACCGTGGAAGATGGGAAGGCCTTTGGTGTGGGACGATACATGCGTTGACACCTTAGCACCTTCACACCTTCCAAGCACATCCGCATGTGCCGGCGCTGCTGCTGCATCGGCTGATGACCTCAAACGGCGTAAATATGCTAACCTAGCAGATGATTACATATTTGAGCCGTTTGGGGTTGAGACACTGGGGTCATGGGGTCCGAGTGCTCGCCGCCTTTATAGAGACATTGCTAAACGCCTAATCGATGCTTCTCAGGACCAGAAGGCTGGCTATTTTCTGGCCCAAAGAATAAGTATCGCCGTCCAACGTGGCAACACAGCCAGCATTCTGGGCACCTTCCCAGTCGGCAATGACGCGGAGGATTTTTTAAACGATATTTTGTAATGTTAATATTTTTAGTAAATAATTATGTATATTTTGTACATTTTAATTCTTATTGGAAATAAATACCATGTTAGACTTAAAAAAAAAATTTATATTATTATCAACTAATCTAATCGAGAAACGAAATATCGTTTCTCTATCAATCTAATTTTTATTAGATAAGTATTATATTCGGGTATTTATTTGGGTATTTCTCTGTAAAACCATTAAGTTTGGCTGCAAAACCAAACACTGGTATCATTATTATATCACTCGCTATGATAATTTTATCCAACACTCGAGATTGACATACAATAATTCACTTTTGGGTGAGCTTTTTGCGGTACGTTTAATGATAACAATATTGATAATGCATAGTCACTACGTATCACCTAGTTATTAGAGTTATTGGTTATCAAATAATGCTTTTAATGCACAAACCTAGTACGAAGCTTTACAGGACTAGAGATATTATATTTATTAGGGAGGGTCACTTTATTTTATTATCGCTAAGTAATTACAATATAACTCATAATAAGTTTATCGGTACAAGTGGGTTCGGAAAGGTTTGCGTATAAGTAGCTTATTTATAGTAATTAATAGAAATACACTAGGTATGCAATGCATGCTACTAATTGCAAATGATGAGCGGAGCAAATTTTCTTAATTTTTTTTATGCTCTATTTTCATGATTTCAGAGATATGCACTCCCAGGTATGATGTCGACCAGCATGCCAAATTTGGTCAAAATCGGTCGAGCCGTTTCGGAGGAGTTGGCACACAAACGATTTACACTTGTCGTCTAAGATAGAGCTTCGCTTCGCTCCGCTCAATAAGTATCTAAGTATTTGTATTTGCAAGCAACGAGTTTGTATAATATTTCTTCCTCAAATATTTATATTAATTCAAAATTAACGTCGGTACTGTAATGTTGTAATTTTTGTAGTGGCAGTATTCCATTTTAGTTGGTTGAAATTTGCATAATAAAGTGGCAACACTGGCTTTCTCCTGATTGGACGCTGGACCACGTGACTTGTGTGACAGCCATTTTATACAAGCGAGCTACGCTCGCATCACATATTTATATTACAATTTAATTTATTGTAATTTATTTCGAAGTTTGGTAAGTTTTAGATAAAATGTTGTTGTGCTAGCGTGAGTTAGCGTATGTACTGTATATTTTGACAGTGGGTTCTCGTTCCTTACAGGTTTGAGTTTGAACGCACACGTGTCTAGAGTTGTCTCACTAAATTTAAACAGGAATCTTTGCCTGATCTGGCCAGGATTGGCTAGAGACCGACTTACACGATACGCATGCATGCTTTGCATGTGTTAGCCGGATTTAATCGGGTGAAGCTTGGATATTCGCCTCCGAAAGGTATGTACACATAATATGTACGACGTGGTAGGCGCTTAGATAATAACAGTGGCCATAATGCATGGAATAAGTCTTTAACTCCTGTTACAGGAGGCTTACGGTACTACCATACTACCTGGGTGAGAACCCAGCTTCCTTCTGCCTGGAGTGGGCAGAGACCGGAACAGAGACGGTGTCTGCCGGCTTGCAGGAGTGGCGTATTTCACCGGGAAAGTATCTTATAAAATCCCTTAACCTATTACCCTTAATTACCACAGTATCTTCATAAAGATACACTAACGTTACCGACCAAGCGCACCAACCATATACCCTGTATTACTGAATAACATAGCACCTAGAATAGACCTAAATTGTATCCTAGGCTAAAAGTACATTAAATCCTTGCAGAGGGGAACCCTCAGTTCCCCTATATTATCTTAGAAGGTTCTTACAATAAAAATATAGTGGCTTAAATGAATACTTTATTTCTATCCTTTGACATCCTAACATCAAAAATAATAAACATTACAGTACCCAAAGATTAAACGTGAACCCTATTACTGATACTTTGCTGTCCGTCCGTCATCTGGGTTGTATCTCATGTACCGTGATAGTTAGAAAGTTGAAAATTTCACAGATGATGTATTTCTGTTGCCTCTATAACGAACAATACTGAAAAACAGAATATAATAAATATTGAAGGGTTTACAAACGTGATTTTTTTTTGCCGTTTTGGTACGGAACCTTTTGTGCGCGAATCCGACTTGCACTTGGTTGGTTTTTTATTTACTTTTTATTACTTAATAGCATTTTATACTCCTATAGAGGTACACTAATGCGAAATTTCATACTTCTCCGTCAACGCAATTTTCGTAAAAAAAGGTACCAAGATTTTTGCTTCACGATTAGATTTAGAATATACATTATTAGCGGACGCCCGCTTGACAAATTATATAGGAAAACCTTCCTCGAGAACCACTCTATCCATTGGTGAAAACCGT
Organism: Nudaria mundana; assembly: GCA_963556515.1. Lineage (NCBI taxonomy): Eukaryota > Metazoa > Arthropoda > Insecta > Lepidoptera > Erebidae > Nudaria > Nudaria mundana. The sequence continues at coordinate 18,251,388 of OY748294.1, forward strand.
ATCAAAATCCGTATCTCATCGTCATCGTTCCGTAGTTTTAAAGATCTACGCATATTGATTGTGATTTAAACAAATATTTACTTTTTTTTTGATGACACCCACTTTTCGCCAGCGTTATAAGTAGCAAGCCTACTATCGCCAACCGGAGACTTATATTTAACAGAGCCAGGTACGTTGTTCGACAGGTGCACCACTTGCAGGTAAGGCTGGCATAGGCGCCCTAGACCTTGGCGATACCTATTAACAATTAAAATAGGTACTTACTCCAAAAATTTAGGTAAGTACCCATACCTAGGTAGGTTTGAAAGACCTACATACTAATGTATATTTCGCAAAAACCAATGTCGACTGTCTGCGGCCGGACCATAGATCGTTACCTATTATTTAGAGACCAGGGAATGCTTTTACCACGAACCACACAAATACACGAACCTGCCAGCGACATTCTTCGTCTTAGCGTCCGTCATGTGCCTTGCACTATGGTAGACTTTTTTTTTTTACGTGGTCCGTGATACATTTAGGTACTTCACCGTCCCACAGTGGGGGAGCGGCTTCGTGTGGGCCCTAGGATGGAAAACGGGCCGGACTACCCACTGAAACCTATCCACGGTGTTTCTCCTTTGCCTTAACCGAGCCCCTGGATAGGCAAAACGGTTAATACACCCACATTTTGAGAGCCACTTTAGTGGTCTATTATTTAAGGGCTATCCAGTTGTACAGAATAAGTAGGTACGTCTTTTAAGTCGTGGAATCGTTCTTGTCAAAGCCTGAATACTTTACGGGTTAAACCGCAGGGCATTATCTATGACATATTAAAATGGCTCTAATAATAGATTTCCCTCGCCATATTTTCACTTTGAACAATATATTATCGGTAATCAGTGCGAAGATTAGAAACAAGTGGTCATAAATACTTCATTGTGAACCGATACACGCGAAACACATTAATGAGATAGCGCTAATGGAGCGCAAATATTTGCTGCTGATATTTCATAAATGACAACACTGAATCTAAACAATATGTACTATAAAGGCCTGCACAGACGAGGGACTCTTTTCCGCGGGACTTTAGTCCATCGAAATCAGTTATAAACTGTATGTCTAGTACCAGTTTCTTACGTTAATTTACTCGAAATACGTTTTCGTATTCACCACTATATTTACATGTACTGCCAGATTCGCAAAGCAATAAGTAGAACCGAGAGAAAGAACCTGGCAATAAAACCTGTTTCGACCAGTCAGAAGTCAGAGCAATCGAATCCCATTTACGGCAACTTCTGTCAAGGTGTTATTTTTCCTAGTGATGTAGTTTGCCTGTTGCCGATTCCCACGAAAACACATTACCAGGTTAAAAAGTAGCCTATGTTACATATCAGTAAAAGAATTTTAATAAAAGGTTCAGTAGTTACGGAGGCAATTCAATCCAAACAAACAAACAACCAAATCTTTCCTCTTTATAATATTAGTACTTATGTACCTATCGATACAGATAATCAATGTACCCATTGATAAAAAATAAAACTTATAACACAAGGTATTCTGTGGTTTTCAACCGACTTCCTAAAAAGGAGGAGGTTCTCAATTCGACTGTATGTTTGGTTTTTATGCTTATTACCTCATATCTTTAGACTTAGTGAACCGCTTTTGAATTTGCATTGATATATCGAAAGATGTCCATCCTAAACCTACAACAGAGTCGCAATAAGTCTCAGTCGACTGCGATGTATTCCCCACTTTATCACACGAGTGCTTAGTATTAGATCTCGCGAGTTCTAGAATTAGCCGTAATTAAACCCCCCTTATATTATATTGAGATATTAACCTACATCCATCTTAATATCTGGATATCCTAATAATTGTGTAAAAACCAACATAATGGTAGTGGAGTGTCTTTATTTTGCGGTTAAATCCGAAAAGTGTGAATAGAATACTCCTGAACATTAATTAGAGAAGAATAATCCCAATAAATCTATATGAAACAGTGTAATAACGTTGTAATACACTCGTAATTCCACCGAGATGATTGCCTCACTACGATATATCTTTTTTTATATCCGTTTATCGCCCGATAATATAATAATCATATCACGCTGACAATAATGGCATGCCAAATAAAATCTACCTACCCTTAATACTCACTAATGCAGTTTTGAAACGAATTATTCTCAAATATATTTTAATTTAATTTTGGAATTTATTTCGAATTAGATAAAGTGGAAATTAGAACGTAAATATGATAGAGATACGCCTGTTTGATTGGTAGAATAATCACCAGTTTGAAAAGAGAACGTGTAGGTACAAATTGGGTGAAGTATGGTGCGCGCGGGAAAGCAATATGTTTTTATTTCTTTTTAATTTCCGGTTCGTTTTAATGGCGTCGAAATCAATATAATGGTGAAGCGGTAATCGCCATTTTCGCATTTTGTGGTTTTGTTCATTTAGTGTCGTTGAGCATGATTCAACACTGTTGATGCCACTTAAGCTAATGAATGTTGTCGTTACCACAGTTAAGATCGGTGCAGAATGCCGGGGCTTTTTACACGCTTCCGTAGTTTATTTTTATACTGGATAGAGCAGACTGGAAGGCTTTGAGGGCGGCCTCTGCCTAGCAGCAGGACAGTTAGTACAGGGTTATTATTAAGTACCTACCTAGTTACCCATATTTACATATATATTTTGAAGACCAGCATTTAATTTACAAGTGGTGCACCTACCGGTACCGGCTACCGGTAGCACTAATACATAAAAGGGCTTATGTTATATGATATTTAAAACAAAATTACCGATTAAAAGGAAGGTATATTTAGGTTTAAAGCTCTTTATTGTGACGAAAGACATCTTACGTGATGGTACTGACGTGTACCACTAGAAACAACTCAGTAGGTATATAATATTCCTCTGCCTACCGCTTCCGAGAAACAGGCATTATAAGGTACCTTACCTATGTTTAAATGAGAGGATATTATTAAAGCTTTGATAGTGTTTTATAATGATACTTTGTTGTTGCTGACTGTACTACTGTCTCTACTCTTTGACTTGACTACATAAAAATATAAAGTGTTTTAAAATTCCAAGCATCCCCCATCGATGCATCGGGTGATTGCTTTTCACTAGACAGACATCTTGAATTTTAAAACCTACCGCTTGATTTAGATGGAAAGTTGGCGGGAAATAGAAGAGCGGTTTGATATAAAAATACGGCAATGCCTAATGTTGTTTTATATACACGCTGATTTTATCATCGTCAGCAGTCGAAAGGGTTCGCTTTCGGAATAATATTTGAATTCCTTTTTTAACATCTAAATTACTGTACTGATAATAATAAAAAAAATAGTCATTTCTGTAATTCTTCTCACTCGATCAAGTTGAACATTAGTAGCAGTACGATATTTCATTGATGAATTGACGCGGACGGGCGCGGCGCTCTCGCCAGGCTCAAGGCTGCACGTCTCGCACACACACATCCATCCTTCGAGCGCTTCTAAGTGCCGCGCAAATCATGTGTTAGAGAGCAATGACCCCTCGCAGCCAATATGGCCAGTATCACTACGAAACATACCTACTTGAACATAAAATACACACTCCAATTTCTCCTTCGTACTTTACACGGGCTTAGGACCGTCTGTAATACCTACTTTATTATTAACAATAGCGACTTAACGACTTTTGAACTATGTAATAATAATAATAAAAATACACTGAACTACAACTGACTGCGAGGAGGTATTTCAGGCGTATTTAAAAAATTGGAGCTATTTACAAATAAAATCAAACTTACATACCTATTTACAGTTTATTTACACTAATTTACAGTTCTCTGTACCGAAGTAACTGCTCGATATGGAGTCCATTCCTTTCGATACACAAACGTGCACGTGTTAATTGATTGTCTTTCAACTAGTTCGATGTGTCTCTATCACTTTTCACAATATCAAAAGCGTCCACTATCGCACTGCGTAATTCTTCGCGGGTTTGATGACTTCCATTTGGGGAATAATCATTCAAACGTCCTCGGGCTTGTGCCTGTAACGGTGTCCGGAACTGTCCGTGGTCGAGTAAGCGCTGGGTTGCAGCCAAGATGGTCCCGCGTGTCGGCACTTGAGGATCACTGACTCCTCGTAGCCGTAACGCATTTAAGTGCTCCGGCTGGGAGTACAATCGCCTAGCCTCTTGTAGGTTGTGGTTAGCAATGGCATACAATTGTACCATTGCTAGATACTCCACGTTCGAATATTCGTACTGACGACTCATTTTACTCACTGACACACTCGATTACGCAACAGACACCGGCGCTGTCACGAGGTCTACTGGACAGGCTAGCCGCAGCCCGCAGTGTCGGCGCGTCGCACCACCGCCGCTATGAGGATTCGGAGGGGTACGCTGAGGTGGGGGCCGGCGGCGGCGTACGCTTGCTTTGTGCCAGCGCATTGTTGAATGAAAACGAACTGTACCGTAACTATCGTTGTAAAACTTAAGTATTTAAGAGAGTGAGTCCACTACAGCCGATTCTCATTTGATGTCTAGAAACTAAATATATTTTTTTAGATTTCTAAAAAAAATGTGTTTGTTTTTAAAAGTAATGCTGCCAGTTGGTTCAAAAATTATTCCGAAAGCGAACCCTTGCGTAGTGCTGATGGTAATAAAATCAATGTGTACATATAGGTACTTACTCTTTTCTCATTGATTTGACACTGGTTTAGAACTTTACGCATAGGCTGGATATCAAATAGTTTTGAAAATGGAACATTCATGAATTCAAATTATTTTAGAGGAACCAATGATATTTTATACAAGATTATGCCTCTTTATTTATATGAAATATCATTGATTTTCAACTACGATTTTTTTTTCGCAACTAGCGGCCAATTAAGAATATGTTTGAGCATCCGAAATCCTTTGATTATAATATTATGTCTAGATGCCTAGTCCGGCCGTCAAAAAAGTTGTAAAAGTCTTGCAAAGCTGCTGCGCGCGGCTCGTTAGTACGGTTGAAGTTTCAATTGCCAATAATTGTGCTCTTGACATTTTATATTTATAATGGCGTGTTGTGCAATAAAATATTGTAAAACTATCATAGAAAGATAGATAAACCGAGGAAGGTTACATTCCACCAGTAAGTATTATGTTTTATTGATTGCATGTCAACTAAATCATTATTGTAAAAATAATTTTACTTCGAAGAGATCTTGTAAAAAGTGTTGGCACTTGAATGAATAAGATTTCCCAATTAACGGCATCTGTGTAATATGGATGTATATTAAGTCTAGTATAATATGAGTTTGCGCAAATCTAATCCTTATCTAACATTTTCACATAGTTTTTACCAGATTTAAATTGTTGATAACGTTTTGGTTCTGAAAGTAATGAAAGACTTTTTCTTTTTATTTATTCATTTGTGCTGATAATTTTTTTGGCTAAGATTCGGTTTAACGGTCCACCGCTAGAGGGCAGAACTTAATGTCATTCGACTTCATTTTCGATTCGGAGTCGATTGGCATGATTTTCAAAGTCCGCCAAGGTCAAATAAAAAAGTTACTTAAAATTTCCGATAGATGGCGTTGCTTAAAAACGCATTGTCGATAGATGGCGTTACCTTTTTAGTACTTGTCTTTCGTTTCCAAATATTTCGTCGCACTATAGTAGAGTGCGCTAGCGTCAACAAGTTTCGCCAAGAAATTGCTGTTAGGTTAGTTTTTTTTTTATTTGACCTTGGCGGACCTTGAAGGTCATGCCAATCGAGTTTACTCGTCGAGTAGAGAGTAAAGAGAGGTTAGGTTAGGTGGTCAAATTTTTTCTTTAAACAAAATGGGTAGGTTAGGTTATGTTAAAACTGTGACCCCTACGCACGAGCCGAGCGAGCGAAGCGAGCGGTGCCGCGACAGCGGTCGGCGAGTACCAGAAACGACTTGCATTAATGCGAGAAATTTTTTGGGAAGTGAACATTTGTCAAATTCCTTTCGGAGGTTAGGTTAGGTTTTTTTTTTACCTTGGCGGACTTTGAAAGTCATGCCAATCGACTCTAATCGTCGAGTAGTGTCTAAATATATATAGTATCGCCCTCTAACGGTGGACCGCTAAAACGAATGTTTACCGTAAGTACTAAAAGTAGATGTCTTACGATTTACGAATATATGGGACTGAATTCATGCTTGGTAACTAAATTTTGGTTCATTTTATTTAGGTTCCCCGGAGATCCGATATTAGGCAGTAAATGGATAGAAATAGTAAGGCAGAGTAGAAAGGAACCGTGGTGCAAACCAAAAACCAGAACATGTATTTGTTCTGGACATTTCCTTAAAAGTGATGTAATCACAACTAAAGGTGGACCCCATAAATTAAAAGTGGGAGCTGTTCCTGTTAGGATGAGTAACAAATATTATGATAATAATAGTGAGTACAGTTACAAAGTTAAGCTTGTGATGAGTATGAAGTTTATTAAAATTCCAAATTTTCCTTAAATTTGCCGTATATCATTACTTCGCAGAATTTGATCCTTAACAGCGACACTATCTTATGGTGTAATAATAAAGGGTTCGATCCCAGCTAGGATTATTGGTTTTCCAAAAATCTAATGATGAGGTTTTAAGTTTCATCAAAATCGAGCTCGTGACTCCTTTGAGCATTTTTCGCTATTCCTTATAGTTTCGGATTTGGCCATCCAAGCCCTTTTCAAAAATTCACCTGTATATAGGGTTCTCAGTGGATACTCAACTTCAAATTCTCAATTCAGAAACCGGTCGCTTATCTATTTGTTAATGTTGATGCTGACTGTATAAAAGTTGCTTGATCATCACTTAAATATCGGTTTTAATAGTAACTTGGGTCTTGTTTCCGCCACTTAGCTGTTTATTTGGGTGTTAATTTGCTGGGTTTTTGTTACCAATGGTATTGCTATAAATACCCGGCTTTCGTTAAGTAAATCGGCGTTTTCACATTGCACGATATAGTGACGATATCGTGTCACGATAATTTACGTTTTATTAGCATTTCTTAAACTTTCGCAAAACTTACACTGTTGTAACATTTCGTACATTTTGTAGCAAATCATTCAAAAAAAAAAAAAAAAAATTTGAAACGTTCACATTCTTACCTTAAAGTTAATACTGCTACTTACGATATCGTCACGATATTATACACGATATCGTGTGTCGTTATCGTACAATGTGAAAACGCCTAATTTAGGAAGAGATCTTGACGACACTAGTAGGTACCTTACGTATTGCTACGATTGTAATGTACCACATATATATAGGTAGTCAGTTCAATTTTACTATGGTTGTACCCAATATGATATCGTATGTACCTTAAATATCTATTTTATTCTGGGTACGCATGTTATTAAGAGATTATAAATGAAAAGGTGGATAACATTGTTGAAGGCTGTTAATATTTTTGGTAAGTACTAGTAAGTACTTACCAAAAATATTACCGATTATTGCCATTTGCCGAAATAAATCAGTAGATTTATTTCGGCAAATGGCAATAATCGGCAAAATGTGGCTGTGACATTACATCTTTGTCTACCCTTCGGAGATATAGGCACGATTATAAATATGTACCTATCTATTGGAAGTTTTCACATTGCACGATAAGGACCACGATATTGTGACGATAGCAGCAGTAACTTTAAGGAAAGAATGTAAATTATCGTCACGATATCGTGCAATGTGAAAACGTCCATTATGTGTTATTCCGTCTGAAAGCTCTAGCGCGATTGGTCAGGATTAGGAACTCATGCGACATAGTTCGGCCTGTCTCCGCTAGATGACACTGTATCTAGGGTATCTGATGACTTCACAGTGACATTCAATCCCTGTATCCATTCACCCCTAGTATTTATCAAAAGCTTACCTATATTGCAAAATAAACACGTCACTCTGTGTAATTATTTGAGCAGCACTAGCGTCTCGTAATGGCTTCACTTCCGGTGCGGCCGCCATTAGTGGCCATTTCCTGCCAACTTCCGAGCCAGCATTGCCACCTAGCGGTTGGTTGGAGGAACCTCAAATGCGTTAGACACAATAATGAGTATTATAGGATTACGATAAATTGAGTTTAAAAAGTACCTACTGCATTTCGTACAGATCTAAGAATGAGATTCGGGACGGATTTGATGACTAAAATGTAGGTGTATAGGTACCTACCACATAGATAGGTACGTATAATAACTTGATGAAAGGCAACAAAATCTTACGTGTCAGCCGCTATGGCACCGCCAAATAAAGTTCTGGGCGTCTCGGACGTAGGTAATTTGTTGGTCACAAGTAATAGAGGCCAAACGTAAAATTAAATACAAATATATAATAAAATTTAATAGTAGATAGGTACTTAGTGTCGTTTGATCCCTATAGTTCAGTTCAGATGACTGAAATGACTGAACTAGTGGGGTTTTTCTCTCGCTTCTTTAGTTGACTGAAATATAAGTTGATGATAGAACTTCTTAAAAAGAAAAGTTACGTCTGATCTGAATCAAACTCACCTATATGTACGGTAGTTATAAATAACAGACGCTGACAATTTTCAACGGTGTCGAAACTTCCCTCGGACCGTCCAAGTTCTACAATAAATCGCAGTTGAGTCCAAGTGAAAAAGAGCCGGATCCGCAGCGGTAACGAGTTTCAAATTGGAAAATCCACTAAGACCAACTTCTACAAAGTTTCAGCTTTTCCTGTTGTTTTTCTAATTTTCTTTTACACACTAGTAAGGAGTTTGTGGACTTTGTCGGTAGTTACATGTTTTATTCAGTGAGTTTAAAAAAATAGTGAATAACAGTGAAAATAGCAAATTGTGATATAAATATATAAACTTTAAAGTTTTGAAAGAACACTCTTGAATTCTTTGTTTTTGGACGTGGAATAATGTTTAAGTACTTTAAGTAACATAATATTTAATTTCGTAGGGTTAACCTACGAAGTTTCGTATTATTAACAAATCAGTTTATAGCAGAGTGTATTTATTAATCCGCAGGCTATAGTTAGATCGAGTTAAAGGAACTCTGTCTTTCTGGATGGGCGACCGAATAATTAATTTCAAAAATCTACACAGCAACCGACTCCAAATTACCGAAATGGGACCAAATAATTGTTAGAATGGAACCAAACTAAAATGGGACCACTTGGAAAGCAGTAGCTTTCAATTAAAAAAAAAAAATTAAAATCGGTTTTCCCAGTTAGAAGATATGAGGTAACAAAAATAAAAAAACATACAGTCAAATTGAGAATACAGAATTTGGATGTCGTTTGAAAAGTCAAGCCAGACCAAGATGCGATAGGTCAAAGCGGTTTTTACCTGTAAGTGATGCACATGCCGATCAACGGACAACACTTTAGCAAACATTAAAGTTACTAAGTTGGTTAGCAACTATAAACTCACTCCCTATTTACGTGGAAGGAACAAAGTTGCTAGCGAAAACTGGGCGAATAATAAGTATACCTCCTCTACCACAATCATCTTTGTTGAATAACCCCAACAAAGTGCTCCTATTGTTTTGTTAGAATAACTAGTAATTTTTTTTTTGCTGACTCGCAATAGTCCCTAATTACAAGTCTTAATGAGAACCATTGGCCGTCCTAATGACGCCGACAGATGTACCTATCACGTATTTATTTTACAAGACATTAATAATGTGCCTATAAAATACAAGTAGTTAATCACAGTGTACATTAACTGGTTGTCGTCTGTCGTCAGACAAGCACCATTGTTCTCGAAACTTTGCAAACCCCAACACAATGCTAACAATGCGCTAATGTGAAACCGCCACAAGTAGTAACACAGATTAAAAAATCATCCAGGATAATAAAGAACTTATCGGCTGTGAGATCTGACGCCCGGTGCCTAGCGAATGGAAAAAAGTAAAAAGGCGGGAATTTGATTCATAATGGCATCAACATGGCGACACTGATTGCGATCTGAAAGGGAGATAAGAATAGGGTGGCTTTGTCTTGCCTTGATTGCTATTATACATGGTACACCCATTCAAGTTATTTGCTAGAAAAAATCATAAGTAGGTACCTAGACTGTTTTGTATTGATGTTGCAGCCTGCATTCATTTGGAGAACTTAACCTTTTCCAAACCGACACCTGCTTCTTTAAATAAGACATATAATATAATTATTGAGGGAATATCATACCACAAATATCATTAAGAAAAATGCTTATGCACATGGATATAAAATCGAGAAATTGGTATCACTATTTTCAAGGGTAGGTACTAAAATAATCACAGAAATGAGGATTTTTCATTAGATTCATATTATTTCGAATAGATTTAAATGTATTTTTATACCAAGAGCCCATAACTTCCAGACACACGACATTTTATAAACGCTGAAAAATTTTGAGAGCATGTCTCTTACAAAGTTAAGAACGATCAGTGAATATGCAGGTTGGAATTTTGATAAAAGAATACAACACGATGTCGTTGCCCTTCGTGGAGTGATGTAGCCGGGACACGTACAGAAGCGTAGATAGTATAGCAGGACATAACACCATATTAGATCCTGCCAGTACTGGTTTGGACATGGAGGCTTCCTCTTCTTCTTATCCATTTCATAAAGCCATTCTAGTCGCGCGATGCGCGTGTCCTCTTTCAGGATCCTCAGTTGCGGCCTTTCTGTCCTTTTCTTGAAAATATAGTAGTTTTTTTGGTAGCGGTTACGCCAGCGTAGCGTAAGGTGTTGATGTACCCACTTGACTCACAACCTTCTCCGCTACTGCTTTTTTTTTAATTCCGCGACCCAAGGCCGTGGCCACTCCCGGGTCCGTTGCCGAGCGCCTCTGGTGAACACTTCAGGAATTTCCATTGCCCCCCGGCGGGCTTTGGCCACCTGTATGCTCTACGCGTTGGGGTTTGGTCGGGTTTTATCCCGCGTCGTTGGGGTCGGGTTTTATCCCCCGTCGTTGGGGCCGGGTTTTATCCCGCGTTGGTGAGTGCATTTGGTTGCGTGCTGTGGGTCTGAGGCCCCGCTGCACGCGATCCTTCTATCCTGTTTCTGTAAGGATGGCGGGTGGCTACCCCGCCGTCCTCAGGCCCCGATCATGGAGGTCGATGGTCCTGGGCGTAAATGAGTCTGCGGCGCCCTGGCGGCTTTAACTCCGCTACTGCTGACGAAACTATGACAGCGACGGTGCATTTCGCCCTGCCAGCAATATCAGCGCCCGTTGCATTTTGTGCAACCTGACGTAGGTTAATGCTCGAAGCGTGTGAAGTACTTGTAGAAATAATGCTACGTAATAACACATTCCATGGCAGCCTTTTTTTTTTTTTTTTTTTTGTTCCTCGACCAAGGCCGCGGCCGCTCTAACGTTCGTTGCCGGGCGTCTCTGGTTACAAGCAGGGCTTACCTTGAAGTATGTAATAGTCCTTGAGCAACCTGGTGAAGTCGACGTGATCAAACGCTGGCATGTCGTCCAGATCGGTCACATTCAGCAAGGTGACGATGTTCTGGATGCTCTGCTAGGTGCCATCCCTCTGTCGATATGGCATCTCCTCAATCTTACCCAGCGTCTGGAATAGTAGTCTCTGGCTACTAATCAGATCCTCGTTTTTAAAGTTGGACTTGCAGATTAGCAGGATGCTAACTTCGTCGACAGGGTCGATGGCATGTCAACAGCTCGTTGGCTATGAATGTTTGCGAACTCATAGCGACAGTATTCCACGGCAGCTATTGCCGCGCTTCACAATAATTAAATAATTAAGCTTGCACTAAGTTCGTCTGTACGCGAGGTCGGTATGACACGACCTATGTAGTAGTTAGTTAAGTTTTGGTAACTCAGTTGGTAGAGTATTGCCGCTCTAATACAGTCGTGGGTTCAACTCCAGTCCAATTCATGAGCTTGACAATAAACTGACGTAGGACTAAAATAAGAGTATAACGGTATGTTGCCAAAATCTTCTGGAAATCATCACAATTTAGCTATAAACTGAAAAAACACAATTTACTATACAGCAATCCAACGAAAATGTAAATACGACGAATCGAAACTGAAGTGGTCAAAGGGTAAACGGGAAATCACTGTCCATTTACCGAATACGACATTTTGTGACAAGTTTGGACCTACAAACAAGAACCATGTGCTCGGTAACTTTAAAAAATAAATTCACTATGTTGGCTGAATAGGGACTACATTTGCGCGGGAAACTATTTTTTGAACCGCAGTCTGTGGTGTAGGTATTCGAACACAATATAAAGTGTAATAAAATAAACCGTCCGCAATAATTTTTATTGTAAGAAGGGCCCCTGAATTATCATTTAGATGGGGTGGTTGGCAATATGGCGCGAATTCTCGTGGTGAGCAAAAAATAGATCGACCGACCGAACAGGCGACGCGACAATTGAGTTACGGTTAGGGATGATCTTGTAAGGGATTTTTCGGGGATTTTTGTAATTGCACCTATTTTACTGTCAAGGGTCTTTTGTTTATGGATGACTGGTTTGTCGTTAGACTTTTTTTTTTTTTTTTTTTTTTTTTTTTTTTTTTTTTTTTTTTTTTTTTTAATTCCGCGGCCCAAGGCCGCGGCCGCTCTAACGTCCGTTGCCGGGCGTCCCTGGTTACTAGCAGAGGGTATGTCCAGTGGCGCCCGGCGGACTTTGACCACCCCTGTGGTCTCTGCGGGTGTTTGGTCGGGACGAGAATCCCGCGTCATTGGGGTCGGGTTTTATCCCGCGTCAGTGAGTGAATCTGGTTGCGTGCTATGGGGCAAAGGCCCCGCAGCACGCAACCCTTCTAGCCTGCTTCTGTAAGGACGGTGGGTGGCGATCCCGCCGTCCTCAGGCCCCGATCATGGAGGACGATAGTCTTGGGCGTAGTCGCGTAGTCTGGGGCGGCCTGGCCGCCGACTACGGAACTCGGCGGGGAGGGTACGCTCCCTCTCCCTCCCGGCCGCCTCCTTCGCGAGCATGACTTGCTCGCAGAAGGACACGGCCGCGTTCCACCTACTCCCGCTGGATACCATGGCTTGAAGCATGGTCCCCAGCGAGAGGGTATCCACGCCCAGACCCACTACGAGGTCCCGGCGCTGACTCGCCCACGCTGAGCACTCCACCAACGTGTGGAGTGCGGTGTCGTCGTCGGAAACCTCGCAGTGTTGACACCGGGGTGTGACCTCACGATGCATGCGAAACAGATAGCTACCGAAGCATCCATGCCCGGCAACCATCTGCGTCGCACGGTACGTGAGGTCACCATGCTGCCTCTGCAGCCAATCGTCCATGATCGGTCTCACCGCCGCGATGAAGATGGCACCCCCCTTGGGTTGCTCAAGTCGCACCCTCCATGACTCCATGAGATCCTGGCGGAGTTGGGACCGCTGGTCCTCGATTTCTCGAGACGCAGGCCTGTGGTCCCGCTCCAGCGCCTCCTTGCGCCATTGGAACAATGACGCAAGGGCTCTCGCTTCCAGGTCCCATGGAGGGGTCCCGGCTAGGAGACATGCAGCCTCTCCGGAGATCGTGCGGTACCCCCGTACGGTTCTGACGGCCAAGGTTCTAAGTGGTCTGTTTAACAGAGTCACGTTCCCCTTGACCGCCAACCTATCCGCCCATACGGGAGCCCCGTATAGGGCCATACTCCGCACGATCCCCAGGTACAGTCTCCTGCAGGAGGCGTTGGGTCCCTTTAGGTTGGGCATCAGTCGCGAAAGCGCGACCGATGCCTGCGTCACCTTGGGGACCAAACTTCGGAAATGTGGTCCGAAGTTCCATCGGCTATCAAGTACGATCCCTAGGTACTTCATCGAGGGCTTGATGCCGATGCTAACGCCTCCCACATTTATGCTGGAACCTTCGGGTGGACCGTTCCGAGGTCTGTGAAAACACAGAACCTCGGACTTGTGCAAGGCCACCTCCAGTCCCAGCTGCCGTATCCGACCCACGACTCGAGCAACACCCGTCGTGACCTTGAGTGCTGCCTCCTGGTACGTTGCACCCCGCGCCGTGACGAGGGTATCGTCGGCGTAGCACGTTACGCCGACACCCCTAGGCAACGCACCCCGCAGCACCCAGTCGTAGCCGATGTTCCACAGAAGCGGCCCCAGGACCGACCCCTGCGGAACACCGCACGACACATCTCGCCGAGCTGGCCCGAGCCAGCTGGGGAAAGCTATGGCCCTCTCCGAGAGATAGGCCCCGACAATACGACGGAGGTAGAGAGGCGTTTCGTGATACACGAGCGCCTCCCTAACGCAGCTCCATGGCAAGGTGTTGAACGCGTTGGCGATGTCAAGAGACACCGCCACCACCACCTTGCCCTGCGAGACTGCTTCCTCCGTCAGGCTCTTCACGCGCATGATCGCGCTCACGGTGGAGCGTCCCCGACGGAAACCGAACTGGTTATCCGCCAGGTCTGGCCCCACACTCGTGAGATGCTCGACGAGGCGTTCCGCGATAATTCGCTCAAAGAGCTTACACACCTCGTCGAGCAACACGATCGGCCGGTATCCGGACGGTGAGTCCACCGGCCGCCCCGCCTTACGGATCAGGACCAGTTTCCCCGTCCTCCACACCTTGGGAAACTGGCCCCTTTCGAGGCATGCGCTAAAGAGCCCCATCAGTCGAGGCCCGAGTTCTTCGAGGGCCAGGACCCATGCACGGCCAGGAATGCCGTCGGGTCCGGGGGCAGTGATTTTCCGGCGTTTAAGCCGGAGTACTGCCGCACCTAGCTCCCCCACCCTGACTTCGGGTACGTCGTCTTCGCTGGTGCTATCCGCGTCGGGCAGAGACGGAGCCATGCGCGGAGGGACGTGCTCCTCCGCGCTCGTCGGAAACAGGGAGCCCATGACCCGCTCCAGCTGCTGCGGCTGGAGACTCTGGGTCAGTGGGGGCGCCCTAGGTCGGAGTTTCTCCCTGACCTGTAGGTACGGGCGCCCCCATGGGTTCTGCTGCAGGGTCTCCAGGAGCTCCTCGCGGGCCGCCGTCTTGGCCCGCTTTATCGTCTCCTGGAGATTACCTTTAGCCTCCCTGTATGCCTGAAAAAGCTCCGCCTCTCGGGCTGCCGCGTCGTCTGGGCGGCGACGCCTCCGGCGAAACCTGGTGTACCGGCGGCGGGCGGAGATGCATGCTGCGCGCAGCTCTGCAATCTCCGGCGACCACCAGTACACCTGCTTCCTGGCCGGTCTGGGTGTAACCCTAGGCATCGCCGCATCACAGATTTGCGACATGGCTCTCCTGAACCACTCCGCCTCGGCATCCACATCGGCAGGCCGGTCCGGCGCTGGAATCCAGGCCTGCACGATGGATGCCTCCAGGAGAGCCTCCCGATCCAGATGGTGAAGTGCCCAACGCGGATCCGGGGGATTTGCCACCGGCTGTGGGAGGTCAGGTGGGGGGACGACATCGAACCGGATGTACCGATGATCCGAGTGCGTCTCCTCACCCTCCTCCACGCGCCAGCCTGTAATACGGGCGGCGAGGTCAGGGGATGCGAACGTTACGTCCACGATCGATTCCCCCCCCCGCCGCCAAAAGGTGGCGACATTCCCCCGGTTGAGGACCTCCAGACCACGTGTTCTGGTCCAGTCCTCAAGAAGCCTCCCCTTGTCCCTGGTTTCCCGGGAGCCCCACGCCTCACTCCAGGCGTTGAAGTCTCCCAGGAGCAGGACAGGGCGAGGACGGCACGCAGCGAAGACGACGTCGAGCTCAGTGAGCCATAGCTCAAACTGAGACTCGTCAATGTTCGGCGAGATGTAGGTGGCCACGACTGCCAACCCATCATAGTCCGCCGCAACACACCCGCGGCCCCTTGCAATGATCGCAAGGCGCGAGTTGTCTGCGGCGGACCCCCCAAAGATACAACAGGCCGAGCCGTCCTCGTCCACCGGGCTTCCCGGGTGGACGTAGTACGGCTCGGCGACCACGGCTAAGTTTATGGACCACTGCCGGATGCTCTGGTACAGAAGATCCTGAGCAGCACGGCAGTGGTTCAAATTCACTTGCAGGATACGGATACGGGCGTCAGACATTAATTGACGTCCATAACCGCATCCCGCCGCGAAACAACTGGCCGCGCAAGGGCGGCACCCCCACCGCTCTCAGCGGACGGACGAGGTTTTGGCCTCGAGGCGGCGCAGGTTGTGCTGCCGACCCGGTGATCCGCGGTCTTGCCCTCCGCCTCGCATCTAAAGCAGCGAGGCGGGGCGTCACAGGCACTTGCCTTGTGACCGGGCCGGCTGCAGCGGAAGCACCGATCGCCCACGGTGACTTCCGCTGTACACTGCACTCCTAAGTGCCCCACCACCATGCACCGGAAACATCTGGTTTCCCGGGCACGAAGGAGGTGCACCTGCGCCTTTAGGAAGCCCCCTACGAGGAGGCTTCGTCCGTCCGCCACTTTCAGTGCCGCCGCGACGGGGCACTGGACGACTGTCATCCCGTGACCAGTGGAGCCGAAGGAGATATCTCCAGCCTTCACCTGGTCACGGGGGCAGCCGCCCGCCTCCACGACGGCGGAGACAACTTCCTCCGTCGTGGCCGCGTCATCCAGACCCGTGATGCGCAATGCGGCGCATTTGGTGGGCCTGGTGACGCGGACGGCTTCTTGGTCCAGCGCGTCCCTAAGCTGAGCCGCTAGGGCGTCAGCTTTAGGGCCGCTGGAGGCGCCGGAGACCTCGAGGAGGCGAGCCCCGGTGCGTGTCTTCTTGCACCGGAGCCCCCCCTGTATATCGAGGGCCGAGAGGTTGACTGAGGACTTCACAGTCCTCAGTACGTCGGCGTACCCCACCCCCTTCTCCACACCTACCGTCGTCACCGTCAGGACGACGGCGGTGGAGCGAGGAGGGCGGGGCCTCTTCGGCGCCTTCGCCGCGGCGGCTTTGGCCGCTTTCTTTGCGGCCTTCGTCTTCCTCTTCTTGGCTCCCACTACTTCCCATCCCTCCCGTCTGGAGGGGTGTAAGGAAGCAGCGGGAGCGACGATAGAGGAAGAGGAGGCGGCAGGGGTGCCACTCTTCTTGCCGCGCCCCTTGGCCTTCCGCGCCTGGGCCGCGGTCTCGGCCGGTATCCGGCTCACCGAAGCGGACGGGGGCGGAGCGGGGCGGCGGACAGCGGGTGTGCCGCTTGGACCCGGAGCGGGAGCACCGCCGACAGCCGCCGCGTATGAAAACGCGGGACGCGCTAGCGGAGGGCGGTACGCCCGGTCCTCCAGGACCGCGAGGCGCCTCTCGATCGCCGTCAGGACCTGCACCGTAGTCGGTACAGGCTTCGGCGGCGAGCCGGGCGCCATGGTGGGCGCGGTCCTAGGCGCCGTCTTCGGCGCTGGTCCAGCCGTCAGAGGAGGAGGCGGCATGGGACCTGGAGGTGCCTTGACCGCTTTGGTCAGCTCAGCGACCTCCCGACGGAGATCTTCCATCTCCTTTCGGGAGGCAGTGAGCTCCACCTCCAGGCTCGCAACCTGCTTGCGGAGCTTCGCCTCCTCCTCTGTGACGCTCCGCTCGAGGAGCTTGTCGAGGGAGGATTGGGCTTCATCCACCAGTGAAGCCACAATCTTCTTCCTCCCCGACATGTTTTTACTCCCCCGCATGGCCGCGTTCATGCGGGAGAAAATACTCATTATCTCCCGCGCGGGCGGCACACCGATATCCCTGCGACTGCGCAGGGACGGCACAGATGACGGGGGTGGTGTTGGCGGGCGCTTTCTGTAGGCGTCGAGACGCGTGCGCACCGTCTTCACCGGCACCTCCTCCTCCGAATCGCTGGAGAGGAGGGACCCCCACCCAGAGCAACTAGTGCTCCGGTCGCGCGGCAGCCCCCCCTTCTCGAGGGTCCTCTTCTGCGAAGAAGAAGGGCCCTTACCCCTCACACTACTGGGAGCTGACCCATCGTCAGTCCCAGCAGCAACATTTTCTTGGGGCGTCGACGTCGCGCTGCAACTAGGCGGCGCGACGCGAGCCCCCAAATCTAAAGGCATCGAAGTCCGTTGTTCGCGCAATATGTCGTCGGCTGAGACTGCCCGGGGAAGGGCAGTGTCAGGACCGGGGGTCTCTTCAGGCTTCATAGTAAGCACAATTCCTTCTGTGTTGGCCACTCAAGTTTTGATTTCGACGTTCGGTCACCCAACTTGCCACTGCGTTACCGTGGTCAAGTTGGGGTCCAGGGCGGACGGCGAGGACGTAGTCTAATCTCTTGGGGCCCCGCCCCTTTGTCGTTAGACTTGTATTTGTTTTCCTCTTCTATTTTATCGTATTTGTTTCTGAATGTGGGCTTTTATTGTAGGCTATAAGATGTAATTACATTATATTATTATTTATTTACGTACATTATTATTCAAAGAATATTATCCGGGTAACGACCTATTTAGGATTAGTATACCTACCTTTTTGCTTAAGTCTAGTTCGGCAGGTGCACAAAGTGCAGGATAACTAGGACTTCCTTTCAAGTTCAGTTCTCGGTATAGGATGTAGTAAGTACATAACGGTAGTGACTACCAAGTACCTATTTAGACTTAGTACGAGTATGAATACCTACATTAATAGACTCTAAATATTCATAACAAGCCTAAGTATTTAATATTATAATATTAAATTTTAATCTAAACGTCGTCGCCAACAATTATTAATGAGTAACTCCCCACAAAGATGTTATTCCCCTGAAACACATTAGTCTGAACATGTTACGATTTTGGAAGCTAGTTCAGCATAAGCGGAAGCGTTTTAATGTCGTGCGAATTATTATCTTTAAAAATATAACGTACTTAAATACATGTAGTCACCCGCTTGTTTTCATGGAATAGACACAAGAAACGAGACCCCTTCATCACTCACGAAATGAGCTGATGGTTTTCAAACGGAGGATGGTCATATTGGGACCACCCTCCAATAGCAACATGATATATATCGTTAGATAGGTTTTACAATTGGAACAACAATTGTTAAAACAGCTTTGTTGTTATTGCTGTCCGTTTGGAGTGATGAAGCTTTTAATTACTTGAGAAAAATTCAGTCAGTCAACAACAAAGCTGTCATAATGATTATTGTTCCAATTGAAAAGACCTATGCAACGAAATATATTTTTTTGCTATTGGAGGGTGGTCCCAAGTTCCATACATTTTGCCGGGGTATGACTAACCGTCACACCATTTTGTCACACCAGTGTGGAACAGAAGAATTTTTTTCTTCACCGTCACACTAGTGATGAAGCTAGTGTGATACTCGAGATTTTTATTCTTCACAGTCATACTATCATCTTTACATTAAGGATTTGGATTTATATGCGCCTACTTATATACAACCAGAACCTCCTATTCTGTTATGATCGCCTGTACTTTTTCAGAATAATAAGTTCAAACTTTCAATCGGTTTTCGCTGAATTTAAAAGAATTTAAAATCTTGAAGGCTCTTATGTTGTTATGTATTCCTGGTACATTTGAGGTTTGTGTCTTTTATAATGGACAATCATTTTCATCTGTACTCGGTGCACCTGTTGACACATTTAAATAAACTAAACGGATCGAGATTCGAATGAGATTTCGAGAGTGCTTATGTAATTCTGTAGTCCTAGTATTTTATTCGAGGTTCGTATCATTTATAATAAAAGATGGCCTCACCATCAATGTGACTAAAGAAATATGGGTACAATAAACAGCTCTGTCTACCCTATCAAAGCATAAAACAGAAGAATCTATATGAAATTTTTAAGCACCACCAAAGGTGAACGGTTTCTGATCAAAACTTCTTCGAACACATTTTGAATAAACCAAACTGAGCGAGATAAGAGTTGGCGAGTGCTCTTTTGTAGTTCTGTACTCCTAGTACTTTTGTTGTTTGTGTATCTTATAATAGAGAGCTAAGGGACCCAAGCGGCTCTGGTAAGATATATCCATACTGCCCTACTAAGCGCATGATAATTTTTTCCATTATAAAAGATACAAACCTCAAATGTACCAGGAATACATACTCGTAACAACAAAAGAGCCTTCAAGATTAGAGAGACTGACCATAAGTTGAATGTATGTACAAAATGGTGTGACGGTTATTCATACCCCGTCTAAGGATCCACTTATTTCTCGCCAGTCACACTAGATAGTGTGACGGTGAAGAAAAAAATCTTCTGTTCCACACTGGTGTGACAAAATGGTGTGACGGTTAGTCATACCCCATTTTGCCCATCCTCCTTTATAGCAAAGAACCATATTACCAGTAGTTCTGCCAACAGAACTAATCAACAGAACAGGTGGGTGAGACAAGACCAGTGTAAAGCCTAGTCGTATCATAACATAGTATAAAATAAAGTCGACCGTTCTGTATGTATGCGCAGATCTTTAAAACTACACAATGGATTTTGATGCGGTTTTCACCAATAGATAGAGTAATTCTCGAGGAAGGTTCTTAGTCAAGCGGGAAACGCCGTGGACGTCCGCTAGTAACTTATAAGTCACAAAACTAGTGATAAAAAATCCCAGTAGTTCTGCCAACAGAACTAAGCAACAGAACAGTTCACACCTGTTTGACGAACACGATCACATCGGCTATAGAACATAAAATTTCCGTTTGACTGCTATGATGACACAGAAAGATACATAGCTTATGAAACCTCTCGTCGTCCGCCGAGAGTTAATATCGCTATTGGTAAAGTCGCTATCACCACTATGTGCAAAGCCATAAATGACGCGAAGTAGCGTTGGTGTGTGCCGATGTCGATGTCGAGGGAGGCCAAATGGAAAGAGAATCAACGCTGATAAATGATTTCTGTACAAATGTTATTTTGATCTTTCGCGATACCCACAGATTTGTTGTGGGGCGTATGCGATTACAATTCGTTTGCTGTACACAATTTATGATTGCTTTTATTTCATTTTATTTATTTATGTACCGCACTGGTTTCGACAAGGAGGCTTCCTCTTTTTCTAATCCACTTTTATAAGGCCATCCTCGTCACGCGTGTCCTTTTTCAAGACCCTCGGATGTGCCACGGAGACTTCTGTCCCTTTTTTGAAGGTCCGTGGGGTTTTCGGTCGCGGTTACGTCAGCGTCGGCAAGATTAGGTGTTGACGTACCCGCTTGACTTCTCTGCTACCGCTGACGAAACAACAACAGTGACGGTGCATTTCGCCCTGCCAGCAATGTCAGCAATTGACGCAACGTCGCTAAGCACTAAGGGAGGCTTTACTTCTTCAGGACCAAGTCGCACGTGGTGAACCTACTGAGAGACTGGCGAGGCTCTGGCTAGAATAGTCAATTTACAGCAAACAGTGTTGCTTCACGAAATCTGTACACATTCACAGTGGGAAGTACGTACATATATGTATAGCATAACCTTGTATTATATAATTACTAGCGACCCGCCCATGCTTCGCACGGGTGCAATGTAGACTATGTAGCATGTCAGTCCTAAAATTCAAATATCCCAATGCAATGAGAATCTGGTAAGTTGCGAATCTGGTGAATCGAGAATCTGGTGAACTGCTCCTGAGGGAAATATTTGTATGCTTTGCATTGGTTGAATGATTGTCTTTATCTGTGGTAGAATGATTATCTTTATCTGTGGTATTAGAATTGTGGAAAAAGATTCGTCTTTGAATTTCAATGCCAAACAATGTTCAATCACTACTGACATGCTATCAATTGATACTATCGATCGTCCTTGTAAGGAATCGATGGATCGTAATTCATGGCAGAATTTTCTTTATTTACCCACGAATTAGTTTTGGCTCTCTGTAATCGATGCCTACCCCTATCCTGGCTGAGGCGAGCCTCAAGCTCGGCAGACGATTCTCTGACTCTCCGAACACTATGTCTTTCCCGATCTTGGCTGCAGCGAGCCTCACGCTCTACTGAGGATTCTCTTACTCCTTCAGCTCTATATCTAGCCCTAAGCTGGCTGAGCCGAGCCTCACATTCCCTTGACGAATCTTCGTCTCTAGCTGAACGTGCTCTTTGGGCATTCCCTGTACTACGACCTATGTTTGAACGACGACGTCTTTCAGATATGACTTACTACTGACCATGACTACCTATCCTATCCAGTTCTTTTTTGAACTTAAATACCTACATTACTTTAAACCGCTTTTTGGCTATAATTCTTTTATGTTTTATTCTAATTCCTATCCAACCAAGGTACCTACTATGAATTTCGTCGAATTGTCGAATGAATTGAATGAATGAAAATGAATTTTTAATGAAAAAGCCTATGATATAACCTATTAATCTGTAATATCTTCGAAAATATTCATTTAAATTACATGCTGTAAAGGGCCATATTGATCTATATTAAAAGCAAAATGTATTTAAGGTACTTAATTGAATAAGGATTTATGCTGTATTGCTTAAAATCTCTGTGTGTTCACTGCCGTCATTGGCCACAGCTCGGCTGCGTTCGCCGCGCTCGTATTTTTTTTCCATCACGAGATTATCTCTTAAGTCATTCGTCCAAATTATATGGTTTGAATGGTAATTTTGGTCTACATTAAATGCACAACGTATGTAAAGTATTCAATTAGATAAGGAATAATACTGCATTGGTAAAAATAGCTTGGCAAATGATACATTATTTTTTTTGTCATTTATAAAAGATAAAAATGGTTACTGTGAGTTATCCTTAAAAGATAGACATATGCTAGCGCGGACTTTTTTGTAGACCTTTCTATGGTGTACAATACTGTATTACATTATTTTGATCTGTCCCGTAGGGTTTCTTTTATTTTTTTATTTAAACTTTTATTTCAGGCAACTTAGACTAGTTACAGATCTTATAAACTAATCTACGGCCCATAGATATATACCTTAAAACTAAGAATACATAATAATATAAATATTGATTAGGCATCAAGGCCCATAATAATAAATACCTAAACCTAAAATACATATCTATACATAAAACTTAAATCTATGTCGACACATTCCTTTGTGCCTTTTGTTCGGCGTTGTCTCTCGGCCTGCCCCGGAACCGCCGGAACACCACACCCCTCGGCCACAAGTCTTCTTTGGTGAAGGTTTCCAGAGCCGTCGACGGCACACGCACCACGAACGACTTGAAGTTCACGTTGTGACGCGACTCCAAAGGCTCCACCCTCACGACGTACTTGGTCTTGGCTGTGATGTACTCCACGATGTCCTTGGTCTTTGTGGAGTGATGCAGGCGCGAGACATACAGCAACGTGGTGGGTACAGCAGGTCTCAACAGGAAGTTGGGCCCTGTGGGTGCAGTACCACACTTGTTTCGGCAGGGTTGAGTCCTGCGTTTCTTCTGGACTCTAAGAAATCCATCAGTATCCGGATCCAGATGTTTAGCGGCGGGCAAACTCGCGGCAGCCGCATAGCTAACTCGTGGAGGTGACGTCAACGTGACACGTGCCTGCGCAGCGGGGATCGTGGCGGGGCGCGCGGGGACAAGGGGGTCACTGCGCGACGATGCAACTGCCAGCGACGAAGTTTCAGATTTCGCTGAATCAGTCGTCGCCGGTGAACGTACTAATGCTTCATGTTTGTTGATATTGTTTGAAGCCTCGCTTGACCTCGATACCGATGTGGCATCCCGTAACTCTCTTACCTCGTTACGTAGGTCGGTGATGGTGGATTGTGAGGCTTCAAACTTAAACATCACATCGGCCAGACTTGCCTTAAGAGACACTATGTCTTTTAGGAGTCTGGTGACGTCGACGTGGTCAAACGTGACCGGGGGTAGTCGCCCCAACCTTTTAGCCACGAAAGTGGGCACGTCATCGGGGTCACCTTCAGCACGCTGATGATGTCCTGAAGGCTTCGGGCTCCTTTTTCATCTCTCCGGCGAGACGGCATTCGGTCACTTATGTTCAGTGACGCGTACAGCAGCTCCTTGGCACTGCGAATCTCCTCTTCCATGAAGTTTGAAGTACAGATCTGCATGACGCTGACTTCATCCATCACATCCAGCTGGTACTGCAGGAATGCCAGCAGCTCATTCGCTATGAGATTTGCGCTCATAGTGAATATAGGGCGGTGTAGCGAGCGCCACACAATACGTAAACAATAACTTGTGCCGTAGCCTTGACACGTCCGCACTGTAACGCGCATGATGCAAGACTGATGTTTCGTCAGCGTTTACAATGAAAGCGCAAATAAATGTGTTTATTTAAGACATTACATTAGAAACCTCTAAAATAATCGGTATTACTCTAGTATAATATACATATAAACCTTCCTGTTGAATCACTCTATCTATTAAAAAACCGCATCAAAATCCGTTTTGTAGTTTTAAAGATCTAAGCATACATAGGGACAGACAGACAGGAAAAGCGACTTTGTTTTATACTATGTAAAGATGTGGCACAACATAACTTGTGGTCTCCAGGTATTGGAGTCTTCCAAACTTAAATATAATCTCATATTCATTCAGCAGTTGTGACTTGTGTGTCTGACAAACTCAATCTCTACTCTAAGAGCGTGGCAGTGTCGGTTAAAGTCAATCGAGATAATACAATGATATCTTAGAAAATTGTGATCACGTGACCATATAGGTATTTTTTTGTAAGCTCTTGCGATTCATTGGTTGTGTGTTGGCGATATAATTATGTGGATTGATTGAGTCGAAGCTGGCTGTACTACGCCCGCTGCCACATATCATTTCGAGTAGAACGGGTTCCAAATAGGGACAGCAAACTCTAGCTGCAAGCGAACAAGTGTTTTGTATGACCTATTTCTTTTAGAACTACTAAATTTTCTGCGGCGAAACAATATTGTTCAGCACAGAAGCGCCGCGTCCAATTGTAAATGTAAACCATTCTCGAATCCACCTGAACACTATACATTTTGTTGAAGGTAGACAAAAGTTCCAGGACGCCTAATTTCAAGGGAATACATCACAAACCCATACATCTTGAATGCACGGTTTACCATAATATGTACCTAAATACCTGTTGATTGAGGGACAGTTTGTCATCAAGAGTATACGCAGGTTTTTTAATGGCGGATATGTTACCCAAGGTAGATTCAATTATAAAATAATGATAAGTTTTGTCAAGTTTTGTTAGTAAAATTAATGTTTTAACAGAATTAATTGAATAATGGTTATTTATTTACGTGTTCTTCGTCTTAGGTGATTGTCTTAGGGTCGTCACCCTAACAAAAAGAAAACCAGATTTACGCACATAGGTATCATCACGCTTGTTTCTACGAAGGGGTAACACAGAGAATATTATAATATAGGTACCTAATGCTCATAGGTCATCAGGTATCAACATCTCCAAGACCTAAGTCATCATTGCCTGCTTGCGGTACATCCACTGACAGAGAGACGTGACACGTGGGTGGCTCTGGCAAAAACGCCCAAACGAGTCGGAAACAGCAATAGTCTCGTTCACTAGTACCTACATCGGATCAACAATGACTGGTGAAATGTGGATATCTGTTTACCCCTTCGGAGATAAAGACGTCAAGTTGCATTGAGGAATAAAGGTAAATATTAGTGTTACCCAGTAGTGTCCAACCCACGCTAACGTAGCATTATCCAATCTTGGACCCAGGAGTGGGTTCATCTGTGCTATGTAGATTGTCACCCAACTGGAAACCAAACTATTATTAATGTCACTACTCGACGATACGTTCATCAATAGAAATGGAGTAAGTAGTTGTTTATTATGCAAACAATTAATTCAAAATCCCGTAATATAGTCAGCATTTAGGCCTGCGTAAACGACCTGGCAACCTATTTCACTTTTGACCCATCTAGCCTGCTTCTGTAAGGACGGCGGGTGACTATCCCGCCGTCCTCAGGCCCCGATCATGGAGGTCGATGGTCTTGGGCGTAGATGAGTCTGCGGCCCTCGCCGCTGACTTCGGAACTCGGCGGGGAGGGTACGCTGGGTCCCTCTCAGCCACGAGCATAATTTGCTCGCAGAAGGACACGTTCGCGTTCCACCAACTCCCGCTGGAGACCATGGCTTGCAGCATGGTCTCCAGCGAGAGGGTATCCTCGCCCAGATCCACGACGAGGTCCCGGCGCTGACTCGCCCACGCTGAGCACTCCACCAACATGTGGAGTGCGGTGTCGTCGTCGGAAACCTCGCAGTGTCCACACCGGGGTGAGAAATCACGATGGAGACCTGATAACATAAAGTAGGTACATCCTACCCGTAACCGGAGAGAACCTACTTATGAAAACTGACACGAAAAGGTAAAAACCTATGCCATCGTAGTTAGGAGAGATCCATAGTCTCAGTCTCTAGTTGGTTTAGGTATAACTAGGTGATTTTGTAAATTTAATCAAATCCTCTTATGAATATGATCGAGTATATTTAAGCAAAATAATGCTTGATAACTGTTTCAAATAATTTTATAATTTGAATCGCGAGAACGATAGCCTTTGGTTGAACCGCGAGGAAAGCTCAACAGACCAAGAAACTAGAACAACTTTTGGGGAAATCGTTAAGTAACATTACCTATTATAACTAATTATTAAGACGATACTTACAACAGCCACATTGAAAACACTGTCATCCCAATCGACCATCTTATTAAACTACAACAAAAACCAATTTCGATTAAACACTAGTTGTAGCCCATGGCTTTGCCCACATTGTAATTTTCTGGTTCCCAATTTCCAAGGTATCACATTCCCGAGCTAAAAAGTGGCGTTTATAGGTTGGTACCTACTTTATTTGTACCTATACCTGTATTGAGGTATAGGTCGTACCAGTTGTACTTTGTGTCTTGAGAACGAGTGGCCATGGATTGGCTTTCTCGTTTTAAGTTCTCAAAGGAATAACTACATTACCTACCAAGATAGAAAGCATCAAAGAATTCAGAAAATATACTTTTCCTTAGAGACGGACCTTTTTGTGCCCTGACGCCCACGTTTCTCCTGTAAGTTCGTTCGTCAGTACCTACGTAATAAGGTGGATCCCATTGCCGTTTACCGGTTTCTGTTTGCGACAAATGCGAGAGCCTAATTCGCAGAGCAGCAGTACACGGACTGCTTGAAGCAGTTAGGAAAGACTGCTTGTGCATAGCGAACTAGTATTTTATGTACTTATATCCATCCACGTAACCGCTCGAGCAGTTGGCAGCGCGGAATTTTCATCAGCATTAAGCAGTCGCCAGGCATACACTAACTGCTCGAGCGGTTGACTGCTCTCAGGCAGTTACCTTCTTCCTATATTATCAACTTGAGCAGTTGGTAGTAACTGCTCGACAGTTATCAATGGCAACTTTAAACGATCCGTGTATGTGGATCACCATTAACTGATCTAAGCAGTCCTAAGCCTCCAGGTTAGGTTGGCTATGTGGCCTTTAAGATCTCAATGTTAAAAACCTTATTACTTACCCTTGGTTTGGTCCACGTTTCACCAAAAAGGGTCCTAATATGAAAATGGTAGCGGCAACTCCTGATACCACATAAATAGGCATGTAATCCTTATTATCCATCGTTTATTTGTTTATACTTATTATTATAGATACTAGACTTTGATTCTTAATCAAAGATACTGTTTAATAAGATGTTATTATTTATAACTAACAGTTGCTATGCTACTGACGTGAACGGTAGAATGTTTCAAGCAAAGAGAATACAATACTTGGTTTCAAGCTTCTGATCAAGTTCATGAACTTCAGTCATTGTAAACGTCAGTATGTATGAAGAAGTTTTTAAAGTTTAAGAAAAGGTTAGAGCTTTGGCAGGAGTTTTGAATAACTTCAACCATCAATGTATTTCTTTTTAATTTATTTTATTTTCACTCACCACAAAGCAACCGAATTTCGGACCTGCGTTGCGGTGTAAGTCACTCACCGTCAAGATTCTTGGATCTGAACGCAATTGTCTTATTTAGTACACGGACCACGATTACCTCTCTGTGCCACAACGTCACGACCACCACGCAGCTTTGTAGCGACATACAGTATGGTTACATGTGAATGGTGTCGCATGTCGCCGGGTGGCATGCGGTGTATTAAATACCTATTTGACCAATAAATGTCGTACAAATGTGTTGGTACTGGATGACAAAATTCATGAGAATTTCACGATTATTGCATTATGGTTGCAATTTCATTTTCAATGGCAGATACCAACATCGGCTGTCAATGACAAAATGTGGGTCGTATGAATCAAACTATGTGTGGTCCAAAGATATTACATTATAGT
This sequence comes from Nudaria mundana, assembly GCA_963556515.1. Taxonomy (NCBI): domain Eukaryota; kingdom Metazoa; phylum Arthropoda; class Insecta; order Lepidoptera; family Erebidae; genus Nudaria; species Nudaria mundana. The sequence continues at coordinate 18,279,428 of OY748294.1, forward strand.
ACAAGATCCCACTGCAGCATATTGCGCTCATCGAGTATTTGCTAAAAACTAAATTTTTACTCATATTTATGATTAGGAGAATATATACCTACTAGGTTGCCTATAAAAATGTGGCCGCTAGTAATTTTAATTAAATTATTGTTAATTGATTTTGGGGACAAAATTTCGCTCACTTGTTTTTTAAATAAAATATCGTCCACTTCACGGCAATAGGTATATATATAATATAGACTATATACTATAATAAAGACTGAAAAATCACGGTTGCCGTTGCGCACTTGACCGCACCTCTTCGCAGCCAGGTGCAAACAGGTATGATTTTGATACATTAATGCGTTCACAACGTACATTTATTATTTATATATCAAATTAAAGCTATTCTTTTTCTGTTTATTATGATATACGGTTGCTTAATTAAATCTGGCCGCAAATAAGGGTTGCTGGCTGTTAAAGATGGTAAATATTTAAGGTAGAGTGAAAGACAGTTAGCGCGTAACATCATTAGTCAGACGAGGATAGCGATATTTCTATTTTTTGCTAAGACTTTAATAAATATGTAGGTATAAATTTTAAAAATAAGAACGTTTTGCATTAGAACAAAACAATTATTATAAATATGTGTGAAGAAACATACCATGTCGATGAAGAATGCGTTCAATGAATTATGTCGTATAACATAGTAAATCTGTACCTTACCTGGTCTCATCTTATCTTACCTGTCACTTTCATCCAACTTTATTTATTTATTTATTTACACTTCATGCACAGTAACAGTACATAGGCGGACTTAATGCCATAGGCATTGTCTAACAGTCAACCTTAGGGTGATGCAGAGAGAACTTGTAGTACTTAGAGGTTATGATAGTTATAATGACTTTAGAGAAACAGGTCAGACCGGGGAAAAAAAATTAATGATAATCAATAAACTTAAATACTAATAACTACATACATAGCTAATACTAACAAACACACACACACACACATACATACATACATACATACATATTCATATATTACTCCCATAAACCTACATAATATATACTACGTATTATTAATATATTAAGTGTCTAAAGAATATCCGTACATTATGTATATATACTATACATAAACTAATAAAACACAACTATGAGTTATGACTGCATTAAGTATAGGATAGGAAAGACATGATCAGAACTGACTCTGTTTATGAGTCACGATATAATTCATATACCTTCTTCTTGAAAACGAAGCGGCTGGTTGACATCCTAATTTCCAACGGAAGGCTAGAAGTGTGAGAAGGACAATGTAAAAGAAGATTGTTTGAAGAGCGCAAGTTTTTGTTATGATTGGAGCCAAGAAATTCAAAGTATTGAGTAAGATATGATGGGACATTGGGAGAATTTAGGAAGGAGTAAAGCATAGTCACAGCACGCAAGCTACGAGGCTTGCGTATGGATAGCCACCCCAACTCAGAGCGGAATTCCGAAACATGATCATAATTACGAAGATTGTAGACGAATCGAATGCAATTATTGAGAAGACGGTCAAGTTTATTGAGTAGATCTGCATTCAGGTCGAAATAGCACACATCACCATAGTCTATGACAGGAAAGTTCAACGAACGCATAAGCGCAGCCTTTGTTGTGGCTGGAAGGAAGCTCTTCTAGCGATAAGGCGCCCGTAAGCTGCCCGTTACCCTCTGACACACTCCGGCAACCTGAGCTTGCCAGTTGAGCGTGGTGTCAATATACAAACCTAAGTTTTTGACGCAAGAAGTAAGGGATATCGATATATATAAATAAAATAAAAAAAGAAGTAAGGGATATCGGTTTAGAATTGAAGATTATCGGCGGAATGGTAACTTTCGCGAGCTGGGAGTGGCTGGAATCTGTCACTGTCAATGTCATAGTCTTCAATGTAACAGCAAGCTGCTTGCTCAGATAGTATGCCTCTTCACACATATAATAACTGTTTTATTCTAATGCAAAACAGTCTTATTATTTGTGCTCCGAAACATACTACGTCGATGAAGACCTGTTTGTTATCTGCCGGTGAAAGAGCCTGTTAAGTGTACCCATTCTGAATGCTATGTGAAAATTAAAGAAAACTGATCTATAAATAATTCTGGAATAATTTAGATAAAGATTGTCATTCTGACTCTTCATAGCCACTTCTCTTCTGATATACCTACCAGAAGATTTGCTTACACACAGCTACCAATTTGAATTCCAAGGGTTTTAATCATATTATTTGTTCTCCTTTCTTTAAAACTCTGCAATACAATCTATTAGCCTCCCTGTCAACCACTCCAGCAAAGCCAAAAGCGCTGGTACTTGTTCTGGTGTTAAGAGTGGACTCAATAATAAGAAGAATGTCTTGTCGGGACGTTAGACTAACTCATTAGGTTTTAGATATTAGGCTATGGATGTTTACATGATTAATAGTACATCTAGTGTGCTACTGCTATTGTGATTATCGTGCTGGGTAGCCAAAGGTTAGAATTTGTAAATAACACTACCTTTTTAGGAATAACAATAGATTCTAAATTACAATGGGGTGACCATATCACCATTTTAGCTAATAAGCTTAGCTCTGCTGCATATGCTGTGAGACGGACTAGGCAGTTCACAGATGTAGCTACTGCTAGGCTAGTTTACTTTGGTTACTTCCATAGCTTAATGTCCTATGGAATACTACTTTGGGGAAATGCAGCAGATATAGAAACAATTTTTAACTGTAGCTTCCCAATTTATATTTGATAACATACTGTATGTCAGGAAAAATATATGTAGCTATACTAAAGTAAGTGACGTTACAGACAGAAATCTACGTAATAAAAATAAACTACTCCCTTCGTGTTATCGGCTTAGCAAGGTTAGTCATTCTTTCAAGGGGGAAGGTATACGCTTTTATAATAAATTGCCTGAATCGGTCCTTTGTATGCCCGATAATAAATTTAAAACCTTTATAAAGACCACTTTATGTCAAAAAGCATATTATAAGACAGTTGATTACCTTAATGATAAAAGTGTCTGGCTTGAGCAAGGTGTAGGCACCTCCTAAAATGCTGTAATTGTAGCATATTTTGTACTTAGGTGACTATATAATATTTTTTTTGCTTTATACACGCTTTTTGATTTTGACACGAGAGCAATGTACATTTGTCCACATTTAATCTTAAGAAAATGTGTAAATGAGTCAATTATTGAAAAAGAGTGACCGAGAGTTTTATTGCCAGGTTCTTTCTTTCGGTTCTACTTATTGCTTTGCGAATCTGGCAGTACATGTAAATATAGAAGCAATGACATTTTTTTTGTTTTAAGTACTTACTGTCGTTTGTAAGAGCCATTTAGTGACCTTTAAAATAAATAAATCATTTCATTTCATATCATTTCATTTCGTTTGCGCTGTTGTAGGTACTATCAATTTTTTAACTTGTTTAAACTTTGATTAATCTCTCTTAAAATTTTTTAATTTGTTTAAACACTTTGTAACTTGTTTAGATTAGTTGAAATCAATATTTCTAACATTAAATTAAATTCACTAGGAAATTTTTGACGTGGTTTTAAAGAAAAAAAATCGAAAGATATGACATTGACAGTGAGAGATTCAGCCAATCCCAGCTCGCGAAAATTGGATGAAGGTGACAGGTAACATAAGATGAGACCAGGTAAGGTACAGATTTACTATGTTATACGACATAATTCATTCTTCATCGACATAGTATGTTTCTAAAAATCTACTAGCGGCCACATTTTTATAGGCAACCTGGTAGGTATATGTTCTCCTAATCATAAATATGAGTAAAAATTTAGTTTTTAGCAAATACTCGATGAGCGCAATATTCTGCAGTGGGATCTTAGACTATTACACCTTGAATAACTAGACCAACATTCATGCATTATCCGTAGTATATGTGAAACGTCCTTGGCATTGTCATGTCAGCAGACCACGTCGTATTTGTGTTGATTTGTGGTATGGTTTGTGCTTATTGTGACGCTGTGGTAGGATATGATACCCATCGTCCTTAACTCCTTAAGACTGCAATATTTAGGGTTCCATTCTAAGTGGGAACCCTATCATCATGCATGCATAAACTTATATGTATACTACTAGACAAGACAAGTAGTACTGCAATTTTGCGCACGATGTTGCGGTGCATGCACCGCAACGCGTTCAGTCAACTGCGAGCAAGCAAGCAGAGTGGACTAGTACTACGCAGACCGCGGACTGTGTAGTAAACGTATTTTCATATAAACTCTTTAATATTTACCTAATACCTAATTGATTACAGTGTTCTGATGTTTATTGTCGGTAAATAGTTTACATATTTCATAATTATTCACAAACTAGCACATAATAGAAATAAATTCATCAACCGTCATTATGAATAATAAATTGTTATTCGATTCTCATCGACAGCCCGACCAAACAAAGTATGCACCTCGCTGGAATGCGGCGCTATCGACTCGAGGTGCCAACTTAGCTTGGTCGCGTTGTCATGACATAGATTATGCACACAGACACGACGAAGTGGAAAAATGTTTTCAATTGTGTTTACTTTGTTCTAGATATTATCTTCCTACTGTTATTTTTCGAAAATGCCGAATTGTATTCTGCGATATTACAAAAAATATTCTCGTAGAACTAAGAAGTCTACTGACGGCATTACTTTTCATAGGTTTCATATAACTAGGTCGCCGCAGTCGCGAAACGTACCGTTATTTCTATTTTTTGCTAAGACTTTAATAAATATGTAGGTATAAATTTTAAAAATAAGAACGTTTTGCATTAGAACAAAACAATTATTATAAATATGTGTGAAGAAACATACCATGTCGATGAAGAATGCGTTCAATGAATTATGTCGTATAACATAGTAAATCTGTACCTTACCTGGTCTCATCTTATCTTACCTGTCACTTTCATCCAACTTTATTTATTTATTTATTTACACTTCATGCACAGTAACAGTACATAGGCGGACTTAATGCCATAGGCATTGTCTAACAGTCAACCTTAGGGTGATGCAGAGAGAACTTGTAGTACTTAGAGGTTATGATAGTTATAATGACTTTAGAGAAACAGGTCAGACCGGGGAAAAAAAATTAATGATAATCAATAAACTTAAATACTAATAACTACATACATAGCTAATACTAACAAACACACACACACACACATACATACATACATACATACATATTCATATATTACTCCCATAAACCTACATAATATATACTACGTATTATTAATATATTAAGTGTCTAAAGAATATCCGTACATTATGTATATATACTATACATAAACTAATAAAACACAACTATGAGTTATGACTGCATTAAGTATAGGATAGGAAAGACATGATCAGAACTGACTCTGTTTATGAGTCACGATATAATTCATATACCTTCTTCTTGAAAACGAAGCGGCTGGTTGACATCCTAATTTCCAACGGAAGGCTAGAAGTGTGAGAAGGACAATGTAAAAGAAGATTGTTTGAAGAGCGCAAGTTTTTGTTATGATTGGAGCCAAGAAATTCAAAGTATTGAGTAAGATATGATGGGACATTGGGAGAATTTAGGAAGGAGTAAAGCATAGTCACAGCACGCAAGCTACGAGGCTTGCGTATGGATAGCCACCCCAACTCAGAGCGGAATTCCGAAACATGATCATAATTACGAAGATTGTAGACGAATCGAATGCAATTATTGAGAAGACGGTCAAGTTTATTGAGTAGATCTGCATTCAGGTCGAAATAGCACACATCACCATAGTCTATGACAGGAAAGTTCAACGAACGCATAAGCGCAGCCTTTGTTGTGGCTGGAAGGAAGCTCTTCTAGCGATAAGGCGCCCGTAAGCTGCCCGTTACCCTCTGACACACTCCGGCAACCTGAGCTTGCCAGTTGAGCGTGGTGTCAATATACAAACCTAAGTTTTTGACGCAAGAAGTAAGGGATATCGATATATATAAATAAAATAAAAAAAGAAGTAAGGGATATCGGTTTAGAATTGAAGATTATCGGCGGAATGGTAACTTTCGCGAGCTGGGAGTGGCTGGAATCTGTCACTGTCAATGTCATAGTCTTCAATGTAACAGCAAGCTGCTTGCTCAGATAGTATGCCTCTTCACACATATAATAACTGTTTTATTCTAATGCAAAACAGTCTTATTATTTGTGCTCCGAAACATACTACGTCGATGAAGACCTGTTTGTTATCTGCCGGTGAAAGAGCCTGTTAAGTGTACCCATTCTGAATGCTATGTGAAAATTAAAGAAAACTGATCTATAAATAATTCTGGAATAATTTAGATAAAGATTGTCATTCTGACTCTTCATAGCCACTTCTCTTCTGATATACCTACCAGAAGATTTGCTTACACACAGCTACCAATTTGAATTCCAAGGGTTTTAATCATATTATTTGTTCTCCTTTCTTTAAAACTCTGCAATACAATCTATTAGCCTCCCTGTCAACCACTCCAGCAAAGCCAAAAGCGCTGGTACTTGTTCTGGTGTTAAGAGTGGACTCAATAATAAGAAGAATGTCTTGTCGGGACGTTAGACTAACTCATTAGGTTTTAGATATTAGGCTATGGATGTTTACATGATTAATAGTACATCTAGTGTGCTACTGCTATTGTGATTATCGTGCTGGGTAGCCAAAGGTTAGAATTTGTAAATAACACTACCTTTTTAGGAATAACAATAGATTCTAAATTACAATGGGGTGACCATATCACCATTTTAGCTAATAAGCTTAGCTCTGCTGCATATGCTGTGAGACGGACTAGGCAGTTCACAGATGTAGCTACTGCTAGGCTAGTTTACTTTGGTTACTTCCATAGCTTAATGTCCTATGGAATACTACTTTGGGGAAATGCAGCAGATATAGAAACAATTTTTAACTGTAGCTTCCCAATTTATATTTGATAACATACTGTATGTCAGGAAAAATATATGTAGCTATACTAAAGTAAGTGACGTTACAGACAGAAATCTACGTAATAAAAATAAACTACTCCCTTCGTGTTATCGGCTTAGCAAGGTTAGTCATTCTTTCAAGGGGGAAGGTATACGCTTTTATAATAAATTGCCTGAATCGGTCCTTTGTATGCCCGATAATAAATTTAAAACCTTTATAAAGACCACTTTATGTCAAAAAGCATATTATAAGACAGTTGATTACCTTAATGATAAAAGTGTCTGGCTTGAGCAAGGTGTAGGCACCTCCTAAAATGCTGTAATTGTAGCATATTTTGTACTTAGGTGACTATATAATATTTTTTTTGCTTTATACACGCTTTTTGATTTTGACACGAGAGCAATGTACATTTGTCCACATTTAATCTTAAGAAAATGTGTAAATGAGTCAATTATTGAAAAAGAGTGACCGAGAGTTTTATTGCCAGGTTCTTTCTTTCGGTTCTACTTATTGCTTTGCGAATCTGGCAGTACATGTAAATATAGAAGCAATGACATTTTTTTTGTTTTAAGTACTTACTGTCGTTTGTAAGAGCCATTTAGTGACCTTTAAAATAAATAAATCATTTCATTTCATATCATTTCATTTCGTTTGCGCTGTTGTAGGTACTATCAATTTTTTAACTTGTTTAAACTTTGATTAATCTCTCTTAAAATTTTTTAATTTGTTTAAACACTTTGTAACTTGTTTAGATTAGTTGAAATCAATATTTCTAACATTAAATTAAATTCACTAGGAAATTTTTGACGTGGTTTTAAAGAAAAAAAATCGAAAGATATGACATTGACAGTGAGAGATTCAGCCAATCCCAGCTCGCGAAAATTGGATGAAGGTGACAGGTAACATAAGATGAGACCAGGTAAGGTACAGATTTACTATGTTATACGACATAATTCATTCTTCATCGACATAGTATGTTTCTAAAAATCTACTAGCGGCCACATTTTTATAGGCAACCTGGTAGGTATATGTTCTCCTAATCATAAATATGAGTAAAAATTTAGTTTTTAGCAAATACTCGATGAGCGCAATATTCTGCAGTGGGATCTTAGACTATTACACCTTGAATAACTAGACCAACATTCATGCATTATCCGTAGTATATGTGAAACGTCCTTGGCATTGTCATGTCAGCAGACCACGTCGTATTTGTGTTGATTTGTGGTATGGTTTGTGCTTATTGTGACGCTGTGGTAGGATATGATACCCATCGTCCTTAACTCCTTAAGACTGCAATATTTAGGGTTCCATTCTAAGTGGGAACCCTATCATCATGCATGCATAAACTTATATGTATACTACTAGACAAGACAAGTAGTACTGCAATTTTGCGCACGATGTTGCGGTGCATGCACCGCAACGCGTTCAGTCAACTGCGAGCAAGCAAGCAGAGTGGACTAGTACTACGCAGACCGCGGACTGTGTAGTAAACGTATTTTCATATAAACTCTTTAATATTTACCTAATACCTAATTGATTACAGTGTTCTGATGTTTATTGTCGGTAAATAGTTTACATATTTCATAATTATTCACAAACTAGCACATAATAGAAATAAATTCATCAACCGTCATTATGAATAATAAATTGTTATTCGATTCTCATCGACAGCCCGACCAAACAAAGTATGCACCTCGCTGGAATGCGGCGCTATCGACTCGAGGTGCCAACTTAGCTTGGTCGCGTTGTCATGACATAGATTATGCACACAGACACGACGAAGTGGAAAAATGTTTTCAATTGTGTTTACTTTGTTCTAGATATTATCTTCCTACTGTTATTTTTCGAAAATGCCGAATTGTATTCTGCGATATTACAAAAAATATTCTCGTAGAACTAAGAAGTCTACTGACGGCATTACTTTTCATAGGTTTCATATAACTAGGTCGCCGCAGTCGCGAAACGTACCGTTACGCTGCAGCATATATTTGAGCGAAGCAAGTTTTGATTCAAAGCGATATAACTCTGTCAAAGTATTTTTTGTCATTACGCTATGGGAATTTTTACCATCAATTAAATTATTTTTATTTAAATCGTAATTTGAGTCACCCGTTGAGAGCTCCGCTGGCCTTCGACTCGCTTCGCTCAATATACAACTGAACTTCAATTGTTTTTATTATTGTACTGCTTTCGTACCTATTCTTTTTACTGCCTCATTAGTCCAGTGACTCTAGAGATTGTATAATGCCACTACTGATCATGAGGTCATAGTTTCGACCATAGGAATTATATAGGTACTCTTCTGCTTTATAATATACTAGATGTATATTATAAGATATACTACTGCAAATAAAACAGAACACTTGGTTTGCAGTAATATGTACTAATGATGGAAATAGGCATTAATATGTGTTAATGTCGCTTCTGCGTAAGCGTTGCATAATCACGGCGACAGGTTTCGCCGATGACGTCACCGGTCGGGTGTCGGGAAGACACCATTTTTATTCGCTACAGCTTGTCTAGTAGTATACATATAAGTCAATGCATGCATGTGCTTGAAGCTTACCAAAGGAACGATACCTTGTTGCTCCCGACGTTTTAGTTGGATTCATTGTAAAAATCTTGAAAGTTTCAAAATTAGGGCTTTAGAAGGTGATGCAACTTTTGTGAATTCAATGTGTGTTTTTTGGGATAAGTAAGAGAGTTTGTCCTAGCCGTTCTACACTACGTAGGTTAGGTCAAGCCAGAGGGTCATCAAAATAAAAAGGCCTCAATTTGTCACAACAATGGGTACATACAATGACATACATACCAAATAAGCAACCAGCACCAGATGACTGACTGAACCAAAATGACTAAATAAATACCATCTGGTATTTAGTCATTTTGTGTCGTTATTATTCTTTCCATCCAGTAATATTCTATCCATCCATTGCCTGGAAGAGATTGTTCTTTAGCAATAAGGCCGCATGTTGTACATTAATTTTAAGCCAAGTATAAAATGTCTGATACTTTTTTGTATACAATAAAGAGTATTTGTATTGTATTGTATTACCGCAACTCAGTTTATGCGATGCACAGTTCAAAAATTACCCTCTCTGTTTGGCCTCAGTCGTAAGCTATCAAAAATTTCAAATTAGATCAAAAATTTAACTTAACCTTTTCAATGTCTAAAGTCCTCGTAAGTATGTAGGTACCTATATAAAATTATGACCAAAACGAGCCATCTTATAAGGTTGCGTCACGGCAAGGCACTACTCAGGGCCGGATCGGTCGCCATCGGCTCACATCGGTGATCGCAGATAGCGAGACGCGTACGCAGCGCACCTATAATGACTCAATTATCCGCTTAGCGAGGGCGTGGCTCACCACAGTATGTCTTCATTAATATAGCAGAAGTGTGAAAGAGTGGAAGTGGCTTTTTTATTATTTATGTTACTAATATTGTAAAGAGGCAAGATTTGTTGTTTTTTTGCATTAAATAGATTCTGTAACTACTGAACTAGATTAGAAAATTATTTCTGTGCCTAATAATGTAAGTAGCTAACCTCATGTATATGTGAACAATAAAACTATATCAGGCGGGAGGAGCCGCGGTACTCAGCTAGTCGGTTATAAAGATTTCCCTACTTAGTTCATACCTTTTTTAAACTATCGCGTTTTGTACACATTATAAACTTAGGACAAACGGGTATTTTAGTTAGTTCACTTACTTTTTTTAATTATTGTGATTTCACTTAAATTACACACTCAATCATTTATTTAGTCATTTCGAACATTGTTATAATGTACAACCACATGTTAATCATCATGTCATGTTAGTGTAAAACCATAATAATATCTGTCGTAAGTAATAGGCCAAATAAATGCAAAGGAATTTAGTCTCTACCCAACATGACAATAATGTACTCGCTTACAATCATATTAAATGTCAAACTGACCTACAAAACCTGAACAAGTTGTACAACTGTCGAACTGCCCGGTTATTCCCATTTGTCCCCGCCTTGCTTGTCCCCGGCGGGGACAAATGGGAATTGTTATTTTTTCCATTCCCAGTTGTTCCCACTTTTGCTTGGTTGCTTAGGAGTTATATTGTATTTTTATAAATCGTATTATATATATATCTATACTATGAACGGAATCGAATAGGTTCCGTAACTTAAGAATGACTGTAAGTTTAGTATATTATAAAGCCTTACAATACTAAAAAATAGGGAATGATTGTTTTATATAATAAGGAATTAAAACATAAATAAAAAGTGTAGGTAGTGATTATTGCAAATAATATGTTGATTGGTAAAAATAAGAATTATTGTAAATATTACACTGATTAATTTGTGATAGATATGTTTAAAAAAATAAGGAATTATTATAAATAATTATATACTAAAAATATTTCCATCATTCTACTTATAATTTACTATAAACAGATTAATCTGTAATAGCTATGTTTAGAAAGTAACTATATAAGTTACATAGTACCTGTAAGTTCAGAATATTATAAAACCGCAATTGTTAATATACTCATTTGTATTGAGTAATCTGTGATAGATATATTTGATATCTGTGATAGATATATAAGAAAAAAAAACTATACAATTAACATAATTATTTTATTACAAGTAAATTTAGAATATGATAAAACGTCAATTATTGTGAATATACTCATTTGTGATACTAAAATCAAAATTATTGTAAATTATATATTGTGTTCTTATTTCTTATTCTTATTCTGTGATAGATATATCAGAAAATAACTACATTATATAAGTAATATATTAGCTATAAGAGACCAGAAACTATATAGGTACTATTTTATATTATAATATTTGAAGGGTATAGAAGTTAGTTAGTTATTTTAATTTTGACTCCAGTAAGAATACGCCTTTACTTTGCAATTGCACTAATGAAACATTTTTATTTTGGACTGTAGTGTACCTACTGTAATATAGACAGTAAAAAATATATATTTTACTACACATGTTATACATAGACACCCAAACTCCGAAACAAATATTTGTGGATCACACAAATATTTGATTCAACCCGGTGTCACAGTTAATTTAAAACAAACCTGAAGCAAATCAGTCCAGTAGTTTTCTCGCTCACTTTTGTATGTATCATAATATTATAAAGGATAGTAATATCTTCCATGCATCATGCAAAAGCTTTAAGTCTGTCGTTTATAAATGTTTTATATTATAACGTCATTGAATTTCAATTTATTAAAAAAAATTATTCACATCACTATTCAGTTTAGCTCTGCTACTGCCACAATCGCCGGCGTCTAAATATATTTTTTCGCAATAATCACCACTGGGAATTTTTTTTTTGGTAATTTTGGTAGTTGTCACCCCTTTGTCGCTACTGGGGAGAAATGGAAAAAAAATCCCATTTGTCACCGCCGGGGACAATCAAGGCGGGGAATAACTCGAACTGCCTCGGTGGCGCAGTGGTATGAGTATGCGACTGCCATCCCTGAGGTCCCAGGTTCGATTCTGGGTTGAATCAAATATTTGTGTGATCCACAAATATTTGTTTCGGAGTTTGGGTGTCTATGTATAATAACATGTATGTATTTTTCTAAATACATACATGTTATTATACATAAACATACTTATATATTTCTATATATAAGTATGTTTATCAGTCGTCTAGATCCCATAACACAAGCTTATATTAGCTTAATTTGGGCTAGATGATATTGTGTGAGAATGTCCAAAAATATTTATATTTATATCTTTAACTTATTTTTCTAGTAACGATAAATAAACGCATAGGACGTTAAATTGAAACGAAATTGGAAAATGATCTAAAGGGATATCATGTACTTACTAGTTTTCATAAAATTACTACCCAGAAAAATAAAATATGTTTTCGTAAAGCCGTCTCCATGTAATGCAAGCATCTAGGAAGAGTCGCATGCGCACATTATAGAACTTTATCTATTGGTCCTGAGAAATATAGCAAAGTATTTATTGGAAATATCGGTGCTCGCTATGATGTCCGTTTATGGTAGATTTCAAATCATACCGTAGACTTATCGTAACCATCTCTACTTGACCCCCAGGGGTCATGAATTGATTTTTAAGTTTCTATTTTATGTGCAACCATAAATAGTTATCTCTACATTATAATAAAATTGTGAAAACTGTTGGGATATTAACACAAACACAAATTCTGATGATTCTTTTTTGTTTGTTGGTACTCGTGTATCGAAAAAAATACACCAGTGTTAAGACCAGAGACTTGGGATGGCGCTCGCTTCGCTCCCTTAATAGACCCACAGAGCGTGGAAAAGAGAAGTCCGGAGAAGTCATCATCATTCGAACATTGCCTATGAGTAATAAAGATAGGCGATGATGTACTTTTATCTATGTGTGTCAGTGTCAGTGCCAACAATTTTCCGTAGTTTTCAAAATAACAAGAAGATCATCTATCTTGTAAACTGGCGAAAATTTGATTTATAAAATATAAGCGAATTCTTTTGTTGTTTTCAATAAAAGTGTATTTAAGAGCCATGGTGTCTTGTTGTATAAGTAATTGTAATGTGACTAAAGCCGACAATCCAAATAATTACACGTTTCAGAGGTAAATGCAAAATTTTACAGCAATTCTTAAATAACAGATATTTGTTTATATCTTGTGTTTATGAAATAAGTAAAAAGTTCTAATCATAGTACACTGACTACCCTTGCTTTGTGCAGTAATATTTCCTATTCACAATGAAGAATTAATCTTAAATAACGTAAAATAGAAGAAAGTCTTTTTACGATAGGACTTGACCACCTGATGACGTCACGATTATCGATGTATCGATAAACCATGGCAAAATGAAGTATAATGTTATAAGTTCCCGCCTGTTTTTCGGAATGATTATTTTAGATTAGATTAGACAAATTATTATTTGGATTTCATAAAATCATAACATAGTATTATATAAAACAAAGTCTGTCCGTCCCTCCCTATGTAAGCATAGATCTTTAAAACTACGCAACGGATTTTGTTGCGGTTTTCACCAATGCATAGAGTGGTTCTGAGGAAGGTATATAATTTGTGTATAATTAAATTTCAGATTATTCATCACTACATATTATAAAACAAAGTTCTCCGCAGCTTTTGTCTATTTGCGCTAAACTCAAAAATTGCTGCACCAATTTCCATAATGCTTTGGATATAATTTGTCGCGGGCGAAGCTGTGGGCGTCCACTAGCTTAATATATAAGAACTAAATCAGGCTCATTAATTCCGCCGGGGGCCACTGGAAATTCCTGGGGTGTTCACCAGATGGCCTCAGCAGCGAGCTTTTCATTAATTAGTATCATTTTACATAATTGCATGACTAATAATGTATAGGTACTAACTGATATGCCCCAATGATTAGTCTTCAGACTTTTTGACCCACCACATTATTTTTTTGTTAATTTTTTAATGTAAAACAACTTATTTTTTTTCTGTTGCATTATGTAGAGAATATAATATTATTTTATTTTAAATAAACTAGGTAGTCTTAATGTTTAACGACTTATTATTTTAGCATTAAATCATGTTGTCATTCATTCTCTAATGTGTAAAAAATCATGAGTCAATCAAAAATGGAACTAGAACACTTTCATTGGGAATTGGGAAGAAGAAACGGTTGGTGCCGTAGAAATCTGCTATACACGCTGATTTTATCATCGTCAGCAGTAGAAAGGGTTCGCTCTCGGAATAATATTTGGATTCCTTTTTTAACATCTAAATTATTGCCACGAAGTGCGGCGCCTGACTAGGTCAGCGGGGGTGCTCATAAAGAGCTACTTGCACACTAATTTGCACGTTTTGGCAACGTCGAATTTTTTAAATATGGCGATGTTTCATTGTGTACACTTGTTTCATTGTTGGACATGTGACCCTACATGAAATATGAATTTTATTAAAAATTCCAAATTTTCCTTAAATTTGCCGTATATCATTACTTCGCAGAATTTGATCCTTAACAGCGACACTATCGTATGGTGTAATAATAAAGGGTGTGTTTTTTTTCCAAAATCAACGGGTTTGATTCCCAGCTAGGATTATTGGTTTTTCAAAAATCTAATGAGGTTTTAAGTTTCATTTTTCAGCATTTTTCGCTTTTCCTTATAGTTTGGGATTTGACCATCCAATCCTTTCAAAAATTCACCTGTATATATGCTGTATATACACGCTGATTTTATCATCGTCAGCAGTCGAAAGGGTTCGCTCTCGGAATAATATTTGGATTCCTTTTTTAACATCTAAATTACTGTACTGATAATAATAAAAAAAATAGTAATTTCTGTAATTCTTCTCACTCGATCAAGTTTAACATTAGTAGCAGTACGATATTTCATTGATGAATTGACGCGGACGGGCGCGGCGCTCTCGCCAGGCTCAAGGCTGCACGTCTCGCACACACACATCCATCCTTCGAGCGCTTCTAAGTACCGCGCAAATTATGTGTTAGGGAGCAATGACCCCTCGCAGCCAATATGGCAATATCACTACGAAACATACCTACTTGAACATAAAATACACACTCCAATTTCTCCTTCGTACTTTACACGGGCTTAGGACCGTCTGTAATACCTACTTTATTATTAACAATAGCGACTTAATGACTTTTGAACTATGTAATAATAATAATAAAAATACACTGAACTACAACTGACTGCGAGGAGGTATTTCAGACGTATTTAAAAAATTGGAGCTATTTACAAATAAAATCAAACTTACATACCTATTTACAGTTTATTTACACTAATTTACAGTTCTCTGTACCGAAGTAACTGCTCGATATGGAGTCCATTCCTTTCGATACACAAACGTGCACGTGTTAATTGATTGTCTTTCAACTTGTTCGATGTGTCTCTATCACTTTTCACAATATCAAAAGCGTCCACTATCGCACTGAGTAGTTCTTCGCGGGTTTGATCAAATAATCAATTTCATTTATTCAGTTTAGGCACATAAAGAGCACGTATGAATGTCAAAATTTTACAATTTTATGTCAAGCACTATTATAAAAATACTAAATTAATTAGGTACATAAATAACCATTTGAAAATGATTATTTCGCTGGTTCGGTAAGTAGGTTCTCCTGAGAAGATACCAGCAAGAAACTCAGGTAGATTATCCATTTTCTTTTTTAATAATGTTTTGTTTACATTGTGTTACAATTTGTATTGTACGAGTGGCTAACAACAGCAGATTAGGGTGACCATGCATTTTTATCATTAAGATATTCGTCTACATTATAATAGACTTTCTTCATCAAACGTTTTTTCACTACTATTTTAAACTTATTAAGAGGCATGTCAACCAAATCCTGCGGAATTTTATTAAATATTTTTATACATTTGCCTACAAACGAATTACCAACTTTATGAAGTCTAATTTTTGTCATTGCCAGTTTATTTTTATTTCTTGTATTATAATTATGGTTGTCGGATCTTTTTTTGAAGAGTTCTATGTTCTTCTTTAAATAGTTCTTTCAGCGAGTCACGGGGTCCGAGTCTATAGATTGTTCGTAGCTGAGCCCCATAGCAGCAGACCATGTGACATAACGCTATGAAAGTAGTTAAAATAAACTAATCGTGCCATTTTTTCATCAGTCAGTGACCTTATCTTTCTAACCGCATAGGCAGCCGAACTAAGTCTTCCTGCCAAGGCTGTGATATGAGAACCCCATTGCAGTTTACTATCTAAAGTTATTCCAAGAAAAACTGTGGTATTGACTATTTCAACTAATTCATTATTCATAGTAATATGAGTATCGACCTGTCTAACATTGGGCATAGTAAATTTTACACATTTTGTTTTCTTCGCATTGAGCAGCAAGTTGTTACTTGTGAACCAATGCAGTATTTCCGAAAGGGTATTATTTACATCGTCAAGTACTACTTTCGTGGGGCCCGGGCGCCCACTCGCTTTTCAAGGAGCTCAGGGAGGTAACGGGAGACTTACGAGCCGGCGGATTTCTCGCGCAGCGGATAAGCATCGCCATACAGCGCGGGAATGCCGCCGCCATGATGGGCACCCTACCGCGGGGCCCAAACTTTTTACATTTTTTTTAAAATAGTAATAATTAAATTTAGTATTAATTTCATTTTCTATTGTACCTAGTATATAATAATGTATATTTTTATAAATAAATGTTTTTTTACTTTTCGTCTATCACTTTTAAAAATTAATGATGTCAAATATTGGATAGAAACAAGCGTTACTTGACGAAAATCCATGACAAAACAATGGTAAGTAAAAGTTTTTTTCTTAAAAAAATTTTTACTTACCATTGTTTAATTAATGATGTGTCATCTGCAAATAATACTTTTTCACAAAGATTTTTAGTGAAGTAAGGTAGATAATTTACGAATATTATGAATAAAAGGGGTCCTAATATCGAGCCCTGGGGTACTCCCATGACTAATGAGGCGCCAGAAGAGTCGGTGCCATTAACGTTAACTTTTTGTACTCTATCAGTGAGGTAAGACTCCAGTAAGCCAAGTGAGCTGTGCGAAACACCATAATACCCTAATTTTAGTAACAAAGTCTCATGATCAACTCAATCAAAAGCTTTTGATAGATCACAAAAGATACCAATGGCATCGTGCTTTTTCTCCCATGCATCAAATATATGTTTCACAAGTGCAACTCCTTCATCGGTTGTGTTTCTGCCTTTAGTGAAACCAAACTGTTTGCTATGAAGTAACTTATTTTCTGTAAAATGTAAAAGCAATTGATTAAATATTATTTTTTCAAAAATTTTACTCAGTGTTG
This sequence comes from Nudaria mundana, assembly GCA_963556515.1. Taxonomy (NCBI): domain Eukaryota; kingdom Metazoa; phylum Arthropoda; class Insecta; order Lepidoptera; family Erebidae; genus Nudaria; species Nudaria mundana. The sequence goes on from OY748294.1 coordinate 18,297,116, forward strand.
GGAGTATGGAGATAGGTCGAAAATTTGAAGGATCACTTTTGTCTCCTGTCCCAATTTTACTGTACTTCATAAGATTAGGAAACTGATTTTCATCTATACATTTATTGAATATGAATGCAAGGTAAGGCGCAATAGCAGGAATTATTGTGTTTATTATATTGGTTGAAATGCCCCAAAGATCCTCAGTATTTTTTATATTCAGTTGTTTAAAAGTTTTAAGTATAGCGACAGAGTCAATATACTGAATATCAAAGTTAACTCTACATTTATCAACACTAGATTTAAGAAGAGAATTGGCTACGTTTTTTGAAGAATTTAACTTATTTGTCGTTATAATTGGAACATTTGTGAAAAAAGATTCAAATGCATTGGCCACTGCAGAATCAGTTTTAATATGTTTATCATCTATTTTTAACTCGAAGGATCGATCACGTGACTTTGCTTTACAGGTTTCTTTGTTAATAATATTCCATATCGCCTTAATTTTATTATCGGATTTTTCTATTTTAGCCCGTATATAATTAGATTTGGCTATTGAACAAACTTTTTTGAACAGTTTGGAGTACTTTTTAATCCGTTCAATTACTTGTGGCTCATTAGTAGATTATAATAATTATAATTATATTATTATAATTTACTCATTATAATTCATATAATTTCTTTCTACTTTTATAGATTCCAGGCGTTACCCAATCACTAAATTTAATTTTGAATTGATTTACATTTATTGTTTTTTTTGTGAATATGTTATTGCATTCGTATTTGATTACTCCGAACAAATCTTCGTAAAGATCATTCGGGTTTTTATCATTATTCAACTCCAAAAGAGGTACTTTATTATTAATGTTTACTTTAAATTTTTCTAATTTATACTTTGTGATTGGTCTACATACAATATTTTTTGATGATGGAACATGTTGGTACTTAAATCTAGCTAACTGACCTGCATGATCTGAATTAATAAAATGTATTATTGATTTCTCATCTACGTCGCTGTTAGAAAAAATATTGTCTAAGCAGGTAGCTGATGTGGCTGTGGTGCGAGTTGGTTCACAAAAAAGTTTTGTAAGTTAAAAGATTTAAAAAGGTTGAGGAACCTTAGCGCGTTCTGGGAGTTTTCTAAAATATTAATATTAAAATCGCCACATACCACTACAGTCTTCTTACATTTACATACTTTTTTTAAGGCTTCTTCCATAATGGACTCAAACAAGTAGTAATCTCCAGATGGAGGTCTATAGACGCTAATAATAATATATTGTTCTAGCTCTGCACATGATAGTTCAATATTTCGCTCACTTGTGAGTGCTACTACATATTTTCTGTCTTTCGATTTTAATTTGTCATTAATTAAAATGAGTGACCCACCTCTTATAGCGGAATCTCTAGTAAACGCACTGATGATTTTATAATTATCAATATTAACTAAGAGTTCATGTTTTTTAACCAGTGTTCAGTTAAACAAAGTACATGAATACACTTTTCATTCAAAAATAATTCTAGCTCTAACTCTTTGCCAGAAAAGCCTTCAATATTTTGATGAATAATATTCATGAACATAGACTTTTCCTTTGTCCTTAAATTTAATTTGCTAGGGATTTCCTCTATTGTCCTACAACTAAGTTTAAATTATTGTCACCCTTATTTGGAACAGATTCCAAGGTCACAAGACAAACATTGTCATTTTTCTGCTCAATAGAAGCAGATTGTTTAGCCAAGTTTTTGGCTGAATATTTAATAAAATATGATAGCGAAGATGCTATCTGTCTCCTAAAATATCTATTCAAATAGAATTTATCGTCCGTCAATAACAATTTATTTTCTAAATACATGTTTATGTCAATCAGATGGAATTTATTCGGATTATGAAATGTCAATGTATGTATTGTTTGATTTAGCTTATATCTAAGATTGTTTTCGGCCTGTGACAAGCCACGGCTATAAGGAAGTGTGAATAAAATAATATTTTTAACATCTAATAAGCTCAGTAATTCTAAACAATTTGCAATTACATTTCTGTCTGCATTTCCCCTATCTCCCACCAAAATTAAAAGTGTACAGTCGCTGCTTAAATTACAATTCTTAATATTTTTAACAATGTTAGGGTAAGTTAATCCCGGCATACAATAGTTAGTAACATTTTGTTCTAAATATGAACTTAGTAACCGGCCCATTGATTTCCCTAATTCATCACAAAACATCACTATTTCAGATTTAACCATAATTTGTTTGTTAAAGTTACTACCGGGTTTCTTGTTTGACTCAAGTGAATGGCTCATGTTTGAAGTCAGCGAGGACTTACAGACCGGTTGAGGACCAAGTAAGACTTAGAAGAAGAACTTGACATGTATTCATTATTAAATGAAAATAATATATCTTATTATAATAACAATATCTTAAAGTTAGAGACAGAAATTAATAATTTAAAAAAATCACTGGAAATAATGACTGATAGGTATTCTAATGTTAAAAGTGAGTATCAGGAATACATTCTGGCGATGAAGGATCTTAAAATAAAATAAAATAAAAAATAAAATAACGTTTATTATCTTTGAAATTTTCAGAAAATTATTTAGATTCGTCAGAAGTTGGTGTGACTCTACCGAGGGTTCCAAAATGCAACGAGACTGAGAAGAGCCCTCAAGAAACTCAGCTCGGCTTTTTTCAAAATATTTCATCTTAAATCTAATACAGAGTTATTTAGAAAGGAGCAATTCGTTACGTTGTTACAACCAGGCCGCCTTGTCATCTAAGAAATCATTAATACTATAATAAGCTTTATGGCACAATTTACTTTTTATTAGTTTTTTAAATTTATTGACAGATAAATTTGCTATTTCGGTTGGCAATGTATTGTACATTCGAATAAAGTTCCCCGCAAAAGAATTACTCACTTTATGAAGCCTAAATTTAGGAACAGCCAGTTTATCCTTATTTCTTAAGTTTAGATTATGATTATCACTATTTTTCACAAATTTACTTTTGTTCTTGTGGGTATACAATAAAATTTCATAAATATACTGTGAATACACTGTAAGGATGTTAATATGCTTAAACTTATCTCTTAATGACTCCCGAGACCCCATTCCATAGATAGTCCGGATAGCCCTCTTCTGCAACACAAAGATGCATTCAATATCGGCAGCGTTACCCCACAGTAGTATGCCATATGTCATGATACTGTGGAAGTAGCTGAAGTAGACAAGACGCGCCGTTTTAATGTCTGTAAGTTGTCGGATCTTTTTGACAGCATAGGCTGCTGAACTAAGCCTGGCCGAAATTTTTCCGATATGAGGCCCCCATTGCAATTTGGAGTCTAACGTTATGCCCAGAAAGACAGTGTCATCGACCAATTCTATTATATCATCCCTAACCTTAACACTGGTTTTAACAAGTCTTACATTAGGTAAGGTGAATCTTACACATTTAGTTTTATTTTCATTTAATAATAAATTATTAGCACAAAACCAGTGGACTATCCTAGAGAGGGCAATGTATTCCTGATACTCACTTTTAACATTACAATACCTATCAGTCATTATTTCCAGTGATTTTTTTAAATTATTAATTTCTGTCTCTAACTTTAAGATATTGTTATTATAATAAGATATATTATTTTCATTTAATAATGAATACATGTCAAGTTCATCGCCTAGGTGCCTTCTCTCATTAATATACTTGACTTTTTTGTCTTTTAATAAGTTTTTGGGTTTTTCTAATGTATTTATTAATTTTCACATATTTCTTAAGTTTGATGACTTCCATTTGGGAATAATCATTCAAACGTCCTCGGGCTTGTGCATGTAACGGTGTCCGGAACTGTCCGTGGTCGAGTAAGCGCTGGGTTGCAGCCAAGATGGTCCCACGTGTCGGCACTTGAGGATCACTGACTCCTCGTAGCCGTAACGCATTTAAGTGCTCCGGCTGGGAGTACAATCGCCTAGCCTCTTGTAGGTTGTGGTTAGCAATGGCATACAATTGTACCATTGCTAGATACTCCACGTTCGAATATTCGTACTGACGACTCATTTTACTCACTGACACACACGATTACGCAACAGACACCGGCGCTGTCACGAGGTCTACTGGACAGGCGAGCCGCAGCCCGCAGTGTCGGCGCGTCGCGTCGCCGCCGCTAGGAGGATTCGGAGGGGTACGCTGAGGTGGGGGCCGGCGGCGGCGTACGCTTGCTTTGTGCCAGCGCATTGTTGAATGAAAACGAACTGTACCATAACTATCGTTGTAAAACTTAAGTATTTAAGAGAGTGAGTCCACTACAACGGGTTCTCATTTGATGTCTAGAAACTAAATATTTTTTTTTAGATTTCTAAAAAAAATGTGTTTTTTTTTCAAAGTAATGCTGCCAGTTGGTTCAAAAATTATTCCGAAAGCGAACCCTTACGTAGTGCTGACGGTAATAAAATCAACGTGTATAAGCTGAACTGTTTCATGAAAGTACTAACTTAAAGAAACATAGTTTTGTCAGGACCGTTCGTCCGTCTGTTTTATTCTCGGCTGTCCTCCTAAGCGGTCACAGCTAGAAAAATGAAACTTTGCATAAATATGTGTATTTATAACGGTGACCAAGGGCTACAATAAAATAATGAAAATTTTTAAAAATGAAAATGATTCTTTTTCTACCGTCAACCCCATCGTGTATAAATAGGTTTTTTAAAAATATTTAGAAGTTGCAAAGACAAAGTTTTGGTTTAAGAATCCTTTTTCGAGACATTCAACTTTAAAGCCCATATTTTCGTTAAAACAAAGCTTCCTTAAGCAAAGTTTAATCTAAAAGCTAAACGGCTGGCTCAAAAAATCTTAAAAAATCATGATTCTATGTAATTAAACTTTACAAAAAAATCTATAATAGATCAGATAACTTTGTTAGTTCAGGAGTTATAGGCTAATAACATGACTACGGAACCCTATTCTTTGCGTGACCCACGCCCTTGGTCGGTTCTTTTTAACGAATGCTAGTGCGAGGTAAGCGAAAATTATAACGGATTAGTGAGATTCTATTGTATTACTTAGAAATAGCACTCAATTTTTTATCGATATTTTGCGTATTCCATAATGTACACAACACTATTACACCCACATATTTGCATTTTGTTTTTGGGATCGCCTCTGAATTGACTTTGTGTATCTTTCTACATACTATATCTATGGTTAAGACAGTGTGTATCGCAAAAGATACAACATGGCGCTGAGCGTGTTAAAGATGACTAAAACCCTAACCAACCATATTTTTAAAGAAAAACTTACGCACTCTTGAATTGGGGAGTAATCTGGTGAATGCCTAACGAGAGCGTTACGAAAAGTGTGATCGGACGAGGTTAACAGAAGTTGAGATAAGATATATAAGTTAATGAAAATACACGTCAAAAATTGACGCAGCAACCGACTTCAAACTACCGAAATGGGACCAAATAGTTGTCGGAATGGTACCAAATTGAAATGGAACCACTTGGGAAGTAGTAGATTCCAACAAAATCGGTTTTAGGGTTCCATACGGAAAGTGTAAAACGTAACCCTATTACTAAGCCTCCACTGTTTGTTTGTTTATTTATTGAGCGAAGCGAGCGGAGCTCCTTATCAGGTGACTCCAATGCAACTCGATGTGAAATTGTTTCTCGAAAACTGGCCAACCGATTTTCATGATAGTTTCAAAAATCAAGCATTCTCAGGAGCAGGTTTTGTTCGAGACCGAATTTAGATTTAGGACCCCCAAAAAAAGTTATTGACCAAAAATATGTCAACAACCGATTTTCATGATTTTTTCACTCAAAAATCAAGCATTCTCAGGAGCAGGTTTTGTTCGAGACCGAATTTTTGATTTAGGACCCTCAAAAAGAGTTATTGACCAAAAATATGTCAATAACTTTTTTTGAGGGTCCTAAATCAAATTTCGGCCTCGAACAAAACCTGCTCCTTATAGATTGATAAATGTCTTAATAGAAATAGTCGCTTCGCTCAATTGGATGCTGCAGCGCAGTACCACGGCAGCGACCGCAGCTCCTAGTTCGTACATAACGCAAAAACTGATGACCAGAATTTAAAAGATTTGGTCTGGAGATAGTTTCAGAAGGGTGTCAGATATAAGCATTCTTTTTATATCAAAAATAGTTTCCCATATGGATGGGGCTCGAGAAATTATATTCGATTCCGGGCCAAGTCGCTTGCGTCCGCTAGTATCAAAACTAAACTTGATTGATCTATTGTCCATTATTACAAGCAGTTAAGTTGTATGCCGCAGATTGTATCAACAAAATAATATTGTTATTACGGTAATAAATATAATTACTTTATTTACAATTTGTTGTGAGGTTTCTTTTTAATTTTGTTCAAACGCCTGATGATGACTGAAGAAATGGACTTGGGTTTTTGGCGAGCGCATAGTTGGTGGTCTTTTAGGTTACCTCTGGCGCCCGGCAAAAGCCTCAGTCCAGAGTCCAAACGCTCATTTGCAATACCGAACAACGTTTCCTTGTTTTACTGGGAACTAGTTCTTCTGTGCCGGGAACTGTCAAGCATTACCTTGACATTCATCAAAGAACGATGAAGCCACGTATACCTAAAAGAAGAAGACTGAAAAAATAAAAACTTGGTGCAAAGGAATCAGGCTCAATGATTTGACATTTTGTTTTTGCTTTTAATGAAAAAGATTCCTTATTTAATATCCATATTTATCGCAAATCTTCACACTCAGAGAAACAAGGATGCCGTTTGCTTACACGAGGTTATTATTATGCGGGCGTTGTGACACCTGTCACTTTGACAGCCCGGGTCAAGCGGCCGTAGCTAACTTCAATTTCCGGAGAGAGTGACGATGTTGCATGATTTGAATTTAATTTTGAAATGGCATAGTCATCAATCGTTGTGTAGAGACATTGTATACTTTTGGATATGATAGCTAATACTTATTAGATATTGCACTTGTCTAGTTTTATTGCAATTACATTTGTATTGAAATAAACCTAGACAAGTGCAATATCTAATAAGTATATATAATAAACATGAGAACGTCAGTCAGCCTGTAACCACGACCGGTGTAACCAAACCACCAGGCAATAAAATAAATGAACTTAAAATTTAGTGTTAATTCCTGTGTAAAAGTAAATTCGAACGTAAAAGTTAAAAAGATAAGATTATTGTCTTTTGATTTTCAGGAATAGCGCACGTTAATTAAGGTACAGTGTTGAGTTTGTTCAACAAAATAAATAAAATATAACGTCGCAGATACTTTTGAATATAAAATTCTATGCAGTAACCTATGCAAGGAGGTTGTCATACATACCGCGTTGCAACGAACTGGAACGTAGCATGCGACTTCGCAGCTAGAATAAATCACATGTGATTTATTTTTATTCGGTTGGCAACAGTGAGCGGCGAATACATTCTGGTGCTGCAATGCTGTTACAATTCTTTATTTAAATTATTATCGTTGGTTTTTGAGCATTATGTGCCTGTTGTATTTTTTATCTCTTGATATTCTTTATGGCCATTTATTTATGAAGCGAATTTATTTAAATTGGTTTGTTTATCCTCGTTTGTATAACGTTTTTGCTACATGAGACTAGGTACCTACGCGTTTTTAAATGAAAACTCGCGTAACTTACTACTAGCTTTTTACCTTGCAATTATTAGGTATGAGGAAGTTACACGTGCATGTAATACCTGTAACGGACAGTATTGCTTCATGACGCTGTAACCACTAGTTAATGGAATGCCAATCACAGAGTCCAAAAGTTAAGTTATAAGTAGTTATCTATCACCTTGGCAAATTTCATCCCCCCACTCCCCGGAAAATCTGAAAAAAAAATGTAGTCCATGTTTCTAACTTTGAAGGAAAACTATATTGGGTTACAACTTTGTTAGTTCAGGCTAGATGGCCATAGACAAGAAATACCCAGTTCGATATTCAAACAGCGCCAACAATGCTACCAACATTTAAGTTACATACAAATTAGTCACAAGAACATACTCGTATTAACGCAACGTTGTAGCCGTCGGTAGCACAATTTGTGGCAGCACAATGTTCTAGCACAATAGACCAACACAATAGCGTATACTGACAACAAATCATCAAACGACGGCCCACGCCGTCTTATTTAGAATTTCACGGCTGACGGCCGCAGGGAGATAGCTAACTACGCGTTATATTGTTCTCTACTATTGTAGTGATTGAGTTCTAGAAAGCTATTTGACACATTCTATAACCGTTGAAGTAATTTGAAAAAAAGAAGACAAGTTAACAGTTGTGTTGGTACTAATGATTGAGAGATTTTTTTATGAATATTCAATGTAGCTCAAATCATAATTGGTAGGTACTTTACATAACTCTTTGTTTTTTTACGACGTAGTCAACTTTTCCTTATTAAAGAAACGTACTACTTACTTTCTTCTTTTCATCTTTCTTCTCTTAGTACATTGAAATGTTACAATTTAAGGACCGAATATTGCATTTTTTAGAGGACGCATATTTATTTTTGGGACATGACAATTAGCTACAAATTATGACTTAAAATTTTTTTTAAGTCGCATATTATCCGAGATATCGCGAAAAAAGTGTTTTCACCCTTTTTTCCAAGATGGCGACCGGGGGACAAGGGTGACGACCCCACAAACTTGAGGTTAAGCTTCTATTGACCCCCCACACATGTCCCAAAAATAAAATTGCGTCCTCTAAAAAATGCAAAGCTCGTGTAACATTTCAATGAACTATCTATATTTTGGATGTAAGAGAGCTTTGGTCGTGTTCGACCAAAGCTCTCTAATAATGACTTCACTACGACTTTTTTGTTCCAGTACCTGCCTACCTAGTAGTGCTAGATTAATTTCGACTAATCGATCAATTATATGATTAACTGGAGAAAAACAGACTTGGCAATGGCTTGTGAGACAATATTATAATAATATGGCACTAACTTTAAACACAAATAAATATTTATTTTAGGTAGGTACTTAGATGATTTTTGTTAAGAATATCAGTAAGCATAATAGCATTCTCTCATAACAAATTATGGAGTATTAGGAGTGGTTGCAGATCGTCTGAACGCAATTAGAAACCAGAATACGGATAAAAATTTAGATTTTTGTTTGTTAATAATTTTCTGTTAGCCAGACCCATTGGCAGCTGATGCTGTATAACTACCGTAGCAATCTTATCTAATGACCGCTTTCGGTCGCTAAGTACAAAGCATTACACTCCATAATTAGATACAACATAATTTTGTCAACTGGCCTTTTGATGACCCAAAAACACTTCAACCTCATTTTAAATTGCGTCGAAAGCGATATTAATTTTCAATAAAAGTATTATCACCGCCGGTTTCTTTTTAAAGTATTAATTCTATAATTTATAACTGTTGGCCGATAACCCTTGGAAACAGAGCCAGATGCGTGTGTGAAGAGATTGCAATTGTCACGGCATTTGGGAGTGATCGTTCCTTCAAAACATACCGATTTTCGCATTATTTTATGAGTTTATTATCTTATTATCATTGTAAAAGGTTAAAAATGTTTTTAACTATAATTGTTGACATACAGCAACCTGTAAAAGACTGATTTGGTTTTAAACTTGTTTATTATGAAGTGGCCAAATACCAAAAAAATAACGGAAGATTCGTAGGTATTTCGCATAAAATAAAGGATGATGTCAAACAAAGACACAGAACAGAAAAACAGAATAAGCAAAAATAGTTTACGGCTGGTATTTGTGGGAAAACTTACCTTATTCTTAAAAACATACATTTGCACGGATCCAAGATCTCTATACCAATTCTAGAAAAAAAAATATGCCTACACTCTAACTTTTTAGCCTGTCAGCCTGTGACCAAGGCCGATGCAACCTGGTCGAAACATCAGGCAATATTAAGGTAACTTCCGCATACCACGTAATGTCTACATACCAAATTGATGAGAATAAAAAAAAACGTAAGTAGTAAGTATATAGGTATCATGGACGAGAGACTGCAGAGGCAGCATAGTGACCTCACGTATCGTGCGAAGCAGATCGTAACCAGGCATGGATGCTTCGGTAGCTATCTGTTTCACATCCATCGTGAGGTCACACCACGAGTGTCAACACTGTGAGGTTTCCGACGACAACACCGCACTCCACACGTTGGTGGAGTGCTCAGCGTGGCCGAGTCAGCGCCGGGACCTCGTAGTGGGTCTGGGCGTGCATACCCTCTCACTGGAGACCATGCTTCAAGCCATGGTCTCTACGCCATCATCATCATCTACGCCCAAGATCATCGTCCTCCATGATCGGGGCCTGAGGACGGTGGGATAGTCACCCGCCTTCCTTACAGGAGCAGGCTAGAAGGGTCACGTGACACCCTACCCCAACGACGCGGGATTTTCATCCCGACAAAACACCCGAAGAGGCCATATTCTATTGTTCTAAATTCAATTTTCATTTAAATATTAAAACAAAATATAGAAGTGTTATCTCTGCTATCAGTTATTGTTTGACAGCAATTTAAAATTAGAACGGGTCGCGTCGCGGTTCGTTTCATCTAAAAGTTTACACAATATAACAACTCAAGAAATCAATAACTGCTGTTTTATTAATTCAATATCATAATAATTAGGTAGCTGGCGACATTCAAGTGATAAAAACATTATGTTCCACTAATGTAGACCCATATCAAGACACAGTTCGAGGGTCACCAGATAACTTAGCTTGTATTAATTTGCTGTCAGAGTGGCAATCATTGTCTTATATTTTTTAGAGATTTACTAAGATTAATGATTTGTTTTTATCATTATTCGGTGCATATGTTACCGGCAATTTGTATAATCCAGTATTCTATAGAATGCCTAGGCATTGTATAAAATCCATAAAACGTCCAGGTAACGTAGAGTTCCTACTGAAAAGGGTACAATCGCTGATGAGTCTGGCCCACAACTAGCGTTCTTGGAATTCATATTTTAAAATTAAATGGATTTTGTTTCGAACGAAGGTTAAACTTGAAAGCGTCAGCCAGTATACTCGTACATCTAATAGAAACTAGGAACAGAAATGTATATAGTTTTCTTAGAAATGAAATTTATAGCAACTGTGCAATAATATGACAAAACTATTGTTATATTTCTACGCTATGAATCATCTTTATGGGCTATTCCGACTGTATATTTCGGCGATGTCTTGAGTTATATTGTACTCAGCTGTACCAAATACTGCACAACACTGTAGGTAGGTACTATGACAAATATACTATACCTATGTAGGTACCCACTCGCCTCACGCTCCTGACTTCCTTCTACCCATTAAATATCTATTTTTCTTCCTAACTTCTCTTTTTACCTACCTCGACGGAGTAACGAGGAGTTTATAACTTATTGTAAGTTACCAGTGTATCTGCTGTCTATGTAGCATCGTAACAGCCGAAAGGATGGATCAATATTTAATTAAATGCACAAATTTCGAAAACCGATGTAATGCATTATAGTCCCAACAGCTTTATACTTACCCCTGCTCTGTCTGTGCAGGTGTCTCCATCCCACCTAGAGGTTTTAATAGAGCATGAAGAGGCATATAAACTATATCATCAACTTGAGGCCCACTAACAATAATATTGTATATGAACCATCAGTGTGGCCCACACTGATCGTTATAAGTCGCTACGGCTTTCCATCAAGCGAGTTGTGTCACTTTGTGCGAACTAAAAATAAGCGTTCATCAACCAGATGGACCGACGCGCGACGGCCTAGTTAAAACGGCTGAGTCTTATTGGATGCAGGTGGTAACGGAGCGGTCACACTGGAACCTTGTCTCGTTGGCCTCGGACCTTCAGCAGTGGACAGAGATAAGTTGAAATGATAATGGTAAAAAATAAAACACAGAAAGAAAATTAATTAAATGTGCCTACCACACAAGCTTACCAACAGAATCGATTATGAATATTAACATGCTAGCTTGGTAGTATTACAAATTAATTTCCTTCCATGGTCCGGCTTCAGAGCATGTATCACAGACAACTGGATGGCCACTAGGGACACATAACTTAGTGGATGCGCCAGATCAAAAGGCCCGCCGGCGCGTACGGATACTGTTCGATATTGTAGTGTGGCCACGAAAACAACGAGAGCGTATGGAAACTAGAAATACTATAAAATTAACTGGCTAGTAGGAAATCCGAATCCTTAGAAAGAAAAATATTCGTCTAACGACCGAATACTGAAACGTCATTCAAACATTTAAGTAAGTGCTGTTTAAATGCTTGAGCGGTACTTACATAAACGTCACTTTGAGTATCTGATTATTTGAGTGACGTCCGTTTCTAGTAATAGAACGGTAATAGTTCTGCAGCTGTATCGCACCCAACTATATCGAAGACAGACCGGAATACGCTCGACCTGTTTCAAAATCTCCGGGACTTTGGACATTCATTTTTAGAGCATCAGACTTTAGAGATCTTGCGATGATGCGACGACAAGTGGGATAGGTTATAATATTCTGATTGCTGCAAAAATATATACATGAATTTTATAGCGTTTTTTTGTAGCTCCAAGGGGAATCACCTGCACGCAGTATATCTACCTGCTGACAAACGGACAAGGCTCTGGCAAATATACTCCCTGGAAACAGCCATAATGCCATAATGTATGTATGTATGTGTACGCATGTGTGTATATATGTAGTTTATATGCCCATAATTATGTATGTATTTAGATTGTAAGTTTATTTACCTACGGCCACTACTACCTTTTCTTCCTACAAGGATCTTCCCATCCAAAAGTTGCCAGGTAGAAATTGCATTAAGCAATAAGGCCACCTATTGTATTGCTCTTAGACTTAATAAGCTCCATGTACATATTAATGAATACCTACTGTAATGGCGTACAATAAAGTACTTATATATAAATAATACTCGCACTTATTAAAAACGGTTAAATGATTGGTTAAATGTGGGCGTGATAAGCATACTGCTATTATCAAGGGACGTGGGAGGCAGTATGGGAATTATATAGTTCTGTCAGGGCTATGTCAATCGCCTAACAATCGCAAAAATACGTGACGTCAGCGACAACTTGAAGTCAGTAAGGGTTGTCTCTTGTTTGTGATACGGCATTGACCATAGAGTTGATATTGAGGCATTAACGTCATAATTATTGGTCAAATTATGCTGATACTTTCCTGTCAACCCTAACGTTCGAATTATGTTCTCTGTAAACATAAAATGTGCTTTAATTAACGTCGGAGTGCAAGTTCTGTATGTAAGTACTATTCCCTATTCTGTGGTTCTGTACAGTACACATTACCAAGTAAAATCGCTGCCTTTATGACCTCATACTATATAGGAGAGGTTTGCACAGAGATACGGTGGATATAGTGAAAAATAATGGCGCTAAAATTGCCTATAGGGGGTTATTGTGGGATATTATTGTTCAAGATATATATGACGCTTAGTCAGCAGTGCCTGGAGGTGTACAAAGGTAATTTGGAGATCTTATAGTTACTTTAAGGAATAAACATTTGAGCAAAATCGTAGATGTCTAAACGGACAAGACAAACAAACATAAAACTGCTAGCGATATATTTCCCCCTTATTATGTTGAACCTTTTGTTCTAGATGGGTTCGTGGTCTAGTGGTAACCGACAATATTAATACGTTGCAAAGGTTAAGCAACATCTAGTCAGGCCGGTCTTAGGATGGGTTACCATTTCTTAAGACACTGAGACCCCTCCGTGTCTCGGAGAGCACGTTAAGCCGTCGGTCCTAGTTGTCATACAAACATCTATGGCAGTCGTTAGGGGTAGTTGGAACCCTTAAAATTCCGACCGGTCTAACTACAGAACTTCGATATCGCCCATGGGTTATGGAGGTCAGATGACAGTCAGAAATATCGAAGTTTAGCCGAATCACAGTTAGACTGGAAAGCCGACCCCAACTAAGTTGGGAAAAGGCTCGGTGAATGATAATATGTTGAACCAAAAAAAAATCAAAAATCAAAATATCTTTATTCATGTAGGTCACAAAGTAAGACTTATGAACGTCAAAAAAGATAATGCTTCTACATTTACATTTCCCACCAGATTCGCAAGGCAATAGGTAGAGCCTGTGAGGAAAGAACCTGGCAAGAAAAACTCACGGCCACACTTTTTATTCGCCAGTAAATACAATGATGCTGTTACAACAATAAAAATAGGGCAAGGGCAGTACGTGACCATGTGTGGACCAAGTGAACTTAAAAATTATGGATCTCTGTTATTCACAAAAAAAGTCAAATACTAGTTAAAGGTGCCACATAATCTCAAAGTACCCATACCTAACAATATCATAATAATAATAATTTAACAATAATAAGTAAGTTTTAGCAATAAAACAACATTTCAAACAAAAACCCCTATGTAGCTCGAGTGATGAGCAAGCAACTCATTGCCATTTCTCTGTATCGTTTAAATAATCCTTAATAGTATAAGTAATATGCATTTTTTAGGTGTGTCTTAACAGCCACTTTGAATTTATTCACAGGAAGGTTCATAATATTTAGAGGAATTTTGTTATAAAAACGCACACCAAATCTTGCAAAGGAGTCATGAACCTTCTGTAAACCTTTTGTTAAGTCCACTCTAACGTCCATTTCCAAACGTCTCGGGTACGCTCTCGCAAGGATAACCTGATTATGTTGGACCAACAAAAATACTGGCGATAAATTTAATAATAATATTGTCTCTGCCAACCCATCGATATCTAATCCTACTAATATTATAAACGCGAAAGTTTGTGAGTATGTATGTATGTATGTATGGATGGATGGATGTTTGTTACTCTTTCACGTAAAAACTACTAAATGGATTTTAATGAAACTTTACAATTATATAGCTTATACATCAGAATAACACATAGGCTACAATTTATAAAGATATTGTGTGAATTGTTCAAAATATGACGCGGCGCGACGGAAACGAGAAAAATTCATAATTACCACGCGGACGAAGTCGCGGGCGATCACTAGTAGAACATAATTGAGCCGAGCAAAGCGAAGCTCAATCTTAGGCGACAAATGTAAATCGTTTATGTGCCTTCTCCTCCGAAACGGCTCGACCGATTTTGACCAAATTTGGCATGCTGGGCGACATCATACCCGGGACTGCATATTTCTGAAATCATGAAAATAGAGCTGACCGCGGAGGAATAATCACCGAAAATGTCCTGGACATCACCGAAAAACCAGATGATTAAATGGTTGCCATGGAAACACGTGCGTCAACAATGAAAATAGTTTTTTTTAGCATTCGATTATTAATTTAAGTGTTCGATTCTGATTCTGATATGTAACTAGGAGCTGCGGTCGCTGCCGTGGTACTGCACTGCAGCATGCAATTGAGCGAAGCGACTATTGTCATATTTTTGTTCAATAACTTTTTTTGAGGGTCCTAAATCAAAATTCGGTCTTATCCAAAACTTGCTCCTGCGAATGCTTGATTTTTGAGTGAGAAAATCATGAAAATCGGAAAAACATTTGCTCCGCTCAACATTTGCAATTAGCAGTATGCATTGCATACCTAGTTAGGTATATGCTCGTATTTTATTAAGAACCCACAATACAGCCACCCGGCGCGGCGGCGATTTACTACAACCAAAAGCAAATATACTTAAGATATCGACATGCATTTGATAAAATGTTATCACCGGATGCGGCCGTCTTTCTCCAAATACATTTACTTATTATGTGCAAAATTGGATGTTATTATGCAATGAATTCAACTACTTAATATTTAATTAAGAATTATAATACTCCAATCTGTAACAGTTTTTATGCGAATACAAAGTGAATATACAATGCCAGTTGGTTGGGTGTTATCCCGCTTCTTGAGGATCGGCTTTTTTCTGCATCGGTAAGTAAAGGCGTGCGTGGGCTGATATCCCACCGCATGCAACCCTTCTGGCTGGCTTCTGGCTGGCCTGCTCTGTAAGGACGGGGTTACCAACCTGCCGTCCACAGGCCCCGACAGCTAATGTATAAACTAGTCATCTAATAGATACCCTGCATAAAGCAGTGTATCTACTACCTATGTTCGCGAACCTACATAGTGATTATTCAACTGTAAATGTAACCAATATTTAGGCTATGAATGAAAATAATTGACTACTATCGTCACAGCTATCATGCTATGACGTAGATTACAACTAGGAGTTCTGCGAACAGCAGACCTCGCGTTATTTTCAGGTC
This sequence comes from Nudaria mundana, assembly GCA_963556515.1. Classification (NCBI taxonomy): domain Eukaryota; kingdom Metazoa; phylum Arthropoda; class Insecta; order Lepidoptera; family Erebidae; genus Nudaria; species Nudaria mundana. The sequence continues at coordinate 18,313,304 of OY748294.1, forward strand.
CCTAACATCCTTTTGGGACGTGGTCTGGTGGCTGACTTTCCATGCGCACCAACAGAGGTACCAGCAAAAAAGAAAATGAGAAATGATCATTTTCTCCGCATTTCTTCCCCATTTTCCCCCCATTTCTCCCCCATTTTCCCCCCAATCGAAAAATCCCTTCGACAAAAGTTGCGCCTTGCAACAAAGAACACTTGTGCAAAATTTCATGAAAATCGGCTGAAAAATGCGGCCTGGAGATAGGAACTGACACACATACATACATACAGACAAATAACGGCAAATCGGTCAGTCCTCGAGTTGAAACTGAGACGCTTCGCTCGCTCGGTCAATAAAACCGAAGATAGTTATTATTTTTGCTTTGCCAATGTTAAATCGATGGTTCCGTCTAAATTGTTCCTACAAATTTAATTGGCCAATAAAACAACTCAATAATGATTTATGAATCTAGTTAGTGATAACGTGGCGTTAATTATTACACACGCTCATTGAATAACATACTGGATCGGCCCATTCACTCTTTCGATTGTCATTCAGAACGACCTAGATGAGTATTGTCTATGAAACCATAAGTAGGTACAACTCCGCCGGGCGCCACTGGACATACCCTCTGCTAGTAACCAGAGACGCCCGGCAACGGACGTTAGAGCGGCCGCGGCCTTGGGCCGCGGAATAAAATAAAAAAAAAAAAGTAGGTACAACTAGGTACAGCTAGACTCATAGATCTACACCGCATTCCACACGTTTGTGGAGTGCTCAGCGTGGGTGAGTCAGCGCCGGGACTTCAAAGTGGGTCTGGGCGTGGATACCCTCTCGCTGGAGACCATGCTTCAAGCCATGGTCTCCAGCAGGAGTGAGTGGAACGCGGCCGTGTCCTTCTGTGAGCATGTCATGCTCGCAAAGGAGGCGGTCGAGAGGGACGGCGCCGCAGACTCGTCTACGCCCAAGATCATCGACCTCCATGATCGGGGCCTGAGGACGGCGGGATAGTGTCCAGGGTCGCGTGATGCGGGGCTGAGGCCCAGCAGACAGATTCACTCATCGACGCGGGATAACCCTACCCCAACGACACGGAATTCGGTGTTGCCACGTTGGATGGCGATACTTATTCTTTGGGCCAGAAAATAGTCGGCCTTCTGGTCCTGAGAAGCATCGATTAAGCGTTACTTTATTAATTAAGGTAGGCTATAGGCTATATAACATCTCGCTACGGCCAATAGGAGTAGAGCAACAATGAACAATGTGGCAACTACGGGACCGCGAACAAAGAAGTAGGCGTCAGCTTATTTATTTTAAAACTTGAATCGCGTATACCGCGCTTCTTCGTGAAATGCATTCAGCTCCTTTACTATCAATACAACATACGAGTAATTAAATAAAAAACGAACCAAAGTGCCCTGACCTTAGGTCTCATTAACAAGATAGGTTATTATCAGATCCTAATTAGGTACTACTACAGCTTCCGTTCCAATGACTTTAGTATGAGTCATTGACCTTTAATGCAGCTTCTGTATAAGAGAAGGCCGGTTCTTTGATCAACTATACAGGATTATTTATAGGAAATTAATGTTGCAAAAAGTATCATCCCTTCCTACTCTGCTAAGTATCAGAGTTAGAGCCCCAAAATATCCGTAATAACTACAGAAGGCTGGTGATACGAAGCCCAGAAGACCATGGCCTTGTTACGTCCCAAAAAGTGCCTTAAACGCCACGTCGGGACAGGACTCCGTAGCACGCTAAAAGTAAAAAAAACAGCTTACTGTTTAATTAATTAATCATCACTTGAAGTCAGCATTTTTTAAGTCCGCGCATGTGCGGCCGAGAGGCCGTAGGCATAGAGGCTTACGTCTATTGCCGGGCGTCCCTGGTATGCACCCTAAGGTATTTCCAATGGCGCCCGGCTTGAAGTCAGCCTAAAGTAAATGAGTAGCCAGAGTAGCGGTGTGTTCTGATTATCTATGTATTCTTATTTAGTAAATATAGGTACCATCCATTGGCTACCTCGACACCGTACACCGGAGCTGAGAGAGTACCTCAGAGTTCCCGGGTTCGATCCCCGGGTCGGGTTAATTATTTGTCAGACAGAAGCATTTATTACTCTCATATTTCGACAGTCCCTTGGTCCGACGTAATAGGGGGAGATCCTATTGCCGTTTTTACGCACTTTCAATACTTTGCCAGAGCCGCTTTCATTTCAGCAGGTGCACCGCTTGCTAGTGGATGGCTAGTGGGGATTTCCTTGGGACCCGGAGTTATAAACCTTTTAGCACCAGTGACGTATTATACCTACGTATCATTGCTTAACACGAATAGATTTCAATGAAAACTAACAATAGAAAATCGAAAAATCAGAGTCAGTTAAAAATCTCATTTATTCAACACTGTATTTCTCTTAACAGGTGTGATCATATCATTAAGGGTACATGATAAATCATTCCCTGAATTCTGGGTAAATTAATTTCGACTTTATGTTGGCCGTACAATCAAGGACCCGTGGTCACCCCATGCAGCGTCCAGGATCACTCGCGGCGGGGTACCAACTCTCTCGCAGTAATTAACACTTTTCAACACTACTGTACCACATTACTAAACAGACTATAGATATACCCCTGACAGAGTTTATAACTAGCTTAATTATTTACCAATGACTGTGGATTTTTTGTGTAACGAGAATTTATAGTAGTTTTAGAGACAGTATTTCAAATTTTTAACGGACTGTCGTGAGTAACCTATATAAATAGGTACCTATTTTCTTTTAAAAAATCAAGTAGACACTTAGTACTCGTATTATACATAAAAAAGAAACGGGGAGTACACTTACCTGCGCGATTGTACTATGTCCTACAAAAGTTCGTGTACAAAATCCTTCGGGTCATTACTGTCGGGGAAGGTTTCCAGAATGCTGGTAGCGTAACAATTTTAAATGACTACTAACTAATTCTTTGAGCCTGGAAGTATTTATCTTTTGGTCTTGAGAAGCATCGATCAAGCTTAAAACACACTGGTCCTTCACATACGCCATATGCCACGCGACGTGGGAAACAGCGACACACTGGTCCTACGTCTTACGACGTCTGACGTTTACATTATCTACGCGCTATGACATTTTAAACTTGTGTGACAGCGTCGTACGCGTGGGATAGCATGGGAACACGCGAATCTGGCGCGGTGTAGCGTAAGAAGCGTGGTGAATGACCAGTGTGTTCGTTACCATGTAAATTGTATAGGCAATGTTCAGATGTCATAATGCGTGGTGTACGTCGCATGTGAAGGATGAGTTTGACCGTCCCAGACCTTTCGTAATGTGTCTAATAAGTATGACCCTAGTGTCTCAACCAACAAAAGGCTAAAATACTTAGTAGGTACTTACATAATCGCCAAAGACACTATTAATAAACCAAGGTAATAAGATTGGATACAACAAAAACACCTTTCAAAATTTAATACCGTAATTTAAGATACACCTGATGGACATCCAAATGAAAAGTCTATAAATGAGCAAGTCGTTTTACAGAACAGAGGAATGCGCATGACCAATCGGTCGATGCTTCTACCGACATCGATACCAGAAATAATCGGCGGAAATGTTCAAACCACGACAAATGAGAATAGCTCTCGAAATTGAATATCTCGATATCTCCAAAGTAGGAATTGAATGACGATTGACTGAAAAAAATACAGTCGATTTGATGCGTCGCTTAGTTCTGGAAACATTGATAGTCGATAAAATCATAAATGTTTATCGATGTTGTTGTAATTTACTGATTTGTTTAGATGAAATGCTTGGTACCCACTATGTAATTTATTTTATTAGCCTATAACTGGCTTTAAAAAAAAATAACAAGATAGGCGTAACAATTCGATCCGTCACCGATTAAATTCGATCAAGTTAGTTCAAGAAGTATTTGTATGAGAAATACCTCTCTTATACCATTTTTCTTCTATAGCCTTATGTATTGGATTTGATAGGAATAGACAGCTACCTCATAAAGGGTCAGCTGCGTTGGTGTGAACTGTGGACATATTGTGCACATGAACTCTGTTAGGCTGCCTAGAACTCTATTCTACCTAGAGCTTCAGGCTTTAAGTGACAAAACAAGAACACTACAATAACGTCTTGAAACGCCACCTTGCTGCCTGCAGCATTCAGTGTGATTCATGGGAACGGGTTGCGATGCTAAGACTGGACTGGCGAAGGGCTGTGTAGACGCGTGTTGAGGGGTTTGGGCCCCTCTGCCTTAAAGATCTCGATGCCAAACGACAACTCCTAAAGACGTGGCCTAAGCCTTCCTACAAGTACATGTACAATTCTAGCGGACTGTTATACTGTCCATCTTGTAATTGCGTGTTTGTGAACAAGTTGGGACTCTTAAGCCACGTTCGTGCACACGTCAGGAATGACTGACAGGGTGTCGCTGTTGACGGATACGTCAAGGAGTACAAAAACAACATAGATCTCTATCTACGAGACTTGCCAAATAACTTGACTTGAAAATTATATCTGCCAGTACCTGTTTCAAGTATCGACTAACAAAAATATCGATATCGGAATCCCAACTGTTCAGCACAAGTTAGAATGACATTTAAAAAACAGTAGCCAACATCACAGCAGGGGGCGGTGCTTCTCCGCCATCTTTATTTTTATTGTTTTTTTGGCCCTTGTTTATCCAGTCCGGTGCGTCGCGGCTCACTGGTTGGAGCAATCAATAAAACGCTATGACCGTAAAACCGAGCTGGAATTAAATACGTTCTGTGCTTTACAAAGGCAGGTACGATTGTCATGCCACGGAATTTGAAGCAATTAAAAAATCGTCAATTATGTGGGATCCGAAATAGAAACTTGACGATACGATTTGTTTAGGTTGCTTTGACTAATCGACTAAACATTTATCTTGTTAGAATTTAATGTGGTGCAAGCTTAACTCACCTGCAAGTGCTGCAAGTGCTCACCTATCGATCAAAGGACAAGGCTCTGGGGAATATGGAAAATATACATCACCTGACATTTTTGAACTTTCACGATTTTCTGTCATAACAGTACTTACAAAAAATATTCTGTCATCTACAGAAATCGTCTTGCTCTTGCTGTGTTGCTATTAGTAAAAATATTCCCATCAATGCAAGGTCACAATTTGTCTAGTACTTACCTACCTATTTTTGTACATTAAAGTCAATTATTGTTTGCTAAATATACTCCACAAAAGACTATCCAATCCAAGTAATTTGGTTTCACAGGGGAAGCTCTAAAGAACCTAATAAAGTATTATAACAAACATGGACCGCTGGTGGCAATTTCACACTTTATTAATGCAAGTATTACAGCTAATTCCATCGCATGACACGTGCCGAATTTGCTGTTCCCATAAAACGACAACCACCCCTCACCCAACTGCCAAATGTAGTACAACAATCCATTGCACTTCCCGTCTTATAACTATTACTGTAGATATTATGTTTGTACGTAAACAAAAAGCACAAAAAATCAGCCACTACACAGTTATTATGATCTTTATGAAATAGTAGTAAAGACTAAAATTGGTTGAAAGTTTTAAAAGTACAGTGTTGCACAAAAGCGATTTCGATTCCCTCCAATTTTTGACAGGTCCGATTCATAGATAATGTTGCACACACAGATTCCGCGGACCATAGATCACAGTGTAATGCGGTCACGCTCTATGGTATTAAGTGTCAGTTATCGTCTCCACGGGGCTTAGTGCTAGCGTATAATACATTTTTATGTTTGTACGCACCCCTTGTTGTAATAACAACATGAAGTGAGGTTTACTCGGATTGAATACGGCATTATAATGAAATGATTCATATTTAAGTGAGACCTCCCCTCAGTCTTTTATAATTTGATGGTGTCAGGGATCGGAAGCAATGTTTCTTATTAAAGTGGTGTTATGACTGTCGTTTTTATTGCAAGGTATGTGTTCTTTTTACCGTTATGTTCTTAATAACCATTCGCAATGATTTATTTTTTTATACCTGAATCTTTAAGATTTGAGGCAATAACACAAAATTAGTAATGATCTACTGCAAGGATTATGAATAACGATTAACAGTCCAATTAACTGTCCGTAGTTAGTTCCATAAGAAATTATTAAAACTAAACATAGAAAATAATGTAACATATGTTTTTTAAGTTAATGTAGTTCATACTTTCGTTTTTCGGCACTTGATGGAATCTATAGTAATACACGATGAACAAACACACTTCTTAATAATGTACACTATTTCAATAATTTAATTTAGTGGAACAGTGTACATGTTTGTTTGTTCATCATATGTATTTACTAAAGGTCACAGTCTGGAAGATATGTAGAAAAATGTCTTAACACACAGTAATATTTAGAGCACTTAATATCTGTGTGTGTTAAGACTTCTGTAAACATAAACAGTAACCTTACACTGGACTAACAGTGTTGTATAAGTTTCCCAGACTCCGCAAAATCCGGGATGAGCTTTACCGATGATAATGCGATAAGCGTCGGGTAATAGTCCAAATATCTCCTAAATGTATATGTAATGAGGACGCTCGTGTCGGTCACGTGCTCGCATGTCGCTGCTGTATCGACTGTCGTCTCTGTTTGCACGCGATCTAAACCCGGCTTAGCACTTTAGCCCTTGATTGTACAGTTCCGTTTTAATTACAGATTGATCCGACTGATACGATTGTTGGTATCAGACGCTCATAAATTAGACAAAAGGATTGTTATAGAGATATTGTTCATTGTGCAATGATTGGTACAAATAATGGTATGGGCTCATTTATTGTCGGAAAATTAGTGCGTTGCGATGAGAAATTTTTGTTTGAAAGATTTTTTTACGTGTCGTAATTTGTAGGTACCATTTCCCTAATGAATAAAAATCTCAAGTCACGGTGTTTCTGGTCCAACTCCGACGTGTATCTTCAATTTTTATAATTTTTTTCCTTTCACCTACCTACCTACCTAAATTTGGTAGGTCCAGAATAACGTCCTCCGGCTCCAGAATAATCTTTCCGAATTATTTATTTATTACTTACTAGTGGTCCCGGCGAAAAAGATCCTTCCCTGAACTTCTGCGAATATGTTAGAACCAAAATTAGCCAATTCGGTCCTCTGTCACTGAACTCCTGCTAAACGACAGGACCGATTTTAATAAAATTTATAGCGTGTGTTAAGATGAGTTTGAGAATATTTTAGATTTACAATTGGGCCCAGTAGGTGACCACACTGTTCTTAAACAGTTTAAGAACATTTTTTTCTTTCAAAACTTTTTTTTTCTTTTAAAGGGTGCAAAGGGGCCCTTCTTACATCTATCGGGCCCCAGCGAACTCACCTGCTAGTGGGGGCGAAGCGGAGTCTAGTGTGGGTGGTGTGGGTCGATTCGCCGGCCAGGGAGACCCTTAGCAACGGCGTTGCCGCGGCCGCCCGCAACATAGTCATGGGGCCCGCCTGGGACCAACCACCGCAGTAGGCTGCCCCACATGTTGCGCATAATCCTGTTGTGGGGTCGCCGCTCCAGGTGGTAACCGGTATGGGGTAGCGGCGGCCTTGCATCAGGGGGGTTTGGGAGCCCTTCCGTCCGGCGGGTCGGCTCCGACCTACCCACACGGTTCTAGACGAAGCTAGCCTCTGCACTTTGTCACTTACTGCCGCACCAAATATCGCCCTGTCTTCACGCTTCCCCATATTTCACAATGATAGTGCAACAAGATAATAGACGGTACACAGCGGCCCCTAGAAACCCCACAAAGTTGACTTCGTTTGAGGTGGAGTTCGCGAATATCCGCGGACTCCATGCAAACCTCGATACCGTCCACCATCACCTGGAGACAGCACGACCTTCTGTGATGTTCCTAACGGAGACACAGATACGCCGCCCTGACGACACGTCGTACCTCTGTTACCCGGGCTATATCATTGAGGAACAATTCTGCGATAAAGCCGGGGTGTGCGTGTTCGTTAGGGCGGATGTTTGCTGCTCCGTCCTACTCCGTCCTTTGGCTGCACGTGGATCATGGCTCCATGAGCCGGATCTACGTGTGCGTCTACCGCTCCCACACAGGGGACACTGGGACAACAAGGCTTTTCGAATACCTCAGCGAGATGGCTGACGATGCGCAGGTGCGGTTCCCGAACGCTGACCTGGTTTTCCTGGGGGACTTCAACGGTCATCACGTTGAGTGGCTGGGGTCCCTTAGGACCGATCATGCGGGACGAACCACCCATGTATTCGCTCTCTCCCACGGGCTGACCCAGATGGTACGGGGGATCACCCGGATACCTGACAGGTCAGACCGCACGCCCGCCTTGCTGGATCTACTGCTGACGAGTCGCCCAGCCGAGTACAGTGTGTCGGTACGCGCCCATTGGGCACTTCCGACCACTGTGTGGTGCACGCCAGCTTCCAAGTGCCACCGCCTGCTCGTGCTGAACAAATGACTCGACGACTATGGCACTACTCGTCGGCAGACTGGGACGGTCTCCGCGATTACTTTGCGTCCGTTCCGTGGAGCCAGCGCTGCTTTGTAGGGAAGGCGCCTTCGGATAGCACTGCTGCCGTTGCTGGCGAGATCAGTCTAGGGATAGAATATTATATCCCTTTCACTGATGTCGCCAGCATCCGCAAAGCTTGCCCCTGGTTCGGGCGTGAATGTGCCGAGGCTGTCCAGAAAAAACAGTCGGCATATCGCGCCTGGGTCAGGGCTCGGGCGGCACGTGACCCGAACGTGAACCGCCTCAAAGCAGCGTACAATAGGGCCACTAGGTTCAGCAAGAGGGCATTCAAGAGAGCGGATGCCAAGCGCGTCGCGCGGCTTGGTCAGGAGCTCACATCCCATCCCACGGGCAGCCGTGGATACTGGCAACTGGCCAAAACCTTACAGTCAAATTTTTGCCAACCCTCGCTGCCACCACTGCGTTTTCCTGATGGATCACTGGCTCATAAAGCCCAAGAGAAGGCGGACATGCTCACAGATCTCTTTGCGGCTAATTCCCGGGTCGATGACCGTGGTCTGCAGCCCCCCGCCATCGCCAACTGTGGCCACACTATGCCTGATATTGTTATCAGGCAATGTGATGTACGGGCAGTGCTGCGGTCACTCGACACGCGGAAAGCCAGTGGCCCTGACGGCATTCCGGCGGTGGTGCTACGAAAATGTGCTGCTGAGTTGTCTCCAGTATTAACGCGTCTGTACCGCCTGTCATACTCTACAGGCCTCGTGCCGGAGGTCTGGAAGGAGGCGCACGTACAACCGATACCCAAGAAAGGGGATCGATCCGATCCAGGCAACTATCGACCCATAGCTGTCACCTCAGTCATTTGCAAGGTGCTCGAGCTTCTTATCAATAAGCAGCTCATGCGATACCTGGAGGATCACTCGCTAATCAATGATCGGCAATATGGCTTCAGGCCAAAACGATCAACGGGTGACCTCCTAGCATTCGTCACGCATGTATGGGGTGAGGCTATGGAAAAGTTCGGCGAGTCCTTGGCTATTAGCCTGGACATCGCCAAAGCTTTCGATAGGGTCTGGCATGCTTCGCTCCTTTCCAAGCTTCCGGCATATGGTCTACCTCCTCAACTGTGCAGCTGGATTGCCAGTTTTTTAAACGAGCGCCGAGTGCGGGTCCTCTGCGATGGCCAGGCTTCTCACTTCTTGCAAGTGAATGCCGGGGTACGGCAGGGGTCCGTACTGTCACCAACTCTCTTTCTTCTGCATATCAATGATATGCTTTCCCTCGGTAAAATTCATTGCTATGCAGATGACAGTACATTGCACGGGAGTTACTCGGTTCGTCCGACGGCGGGGCGATCTGTGATAGAGGAGGAGAGACGACATCTCGTGGGTGATCTGGAACGAAACCTCGACAGTATCTCCCAATAGGGTGCTGAGAACTTGGTCGAGTTCAATGCCCACAAAACACAGGCGTGTGCATTTACAGCAAAAAAATCCCCTTTCCTTCCCTTACCCACTCTTCAGAATGCAATATTATCAATGAAGGACAATCTAGACATCCTTGGCATAGACGTTCGTCGAGAGCTCAATAACACAAAATACATTGAGAGATGTATTGGGCTAGCTTCGCGGAAACTAGGAATACTGAACAAGGTAAAGCGATTCTTTACACCGCACCAGAGGTGTCTGCTGTACAAAACGCAGATTAGACCCTGCGTTGAATACTGCTCTCACCTCTGGGACGGCTCCGGGAAGTATTTGCTGGACGCACTCGACGCTATGCAGCGACGCGCTGTTCGCATTATAGATTGTCCTGAGGTAACGGGAAGCCTTGAGCCGCTAGCTTTTTTGGGTGCAAAGGGGCTCTACCAACATCTTTAGGGCCCCAGCGACCTCACCTGCTAGTGGCGCACCTGCTGATAAACGGACGAGGCTCGTTAATTTACGGTACCTATGGAGTGGCTTCGGCCCCTACGTGGGTACCAGGTGGTACAACAGTGTTGGTCCGGGGGGGTACCACCGTGCAGCTGTGCTAAAGCCCCCCAAGTAACCCAGCCCAGGCTGGGTTGCGTTAGGGGTTCAGCAGCTGCACCGCCGGGCCCGGGGCGATGTATGGTGCAGCAGGCATGGGACCAGTGGGGGCGAAACGGAGTCTAGTGTGGGTGGTGTGGGTCGATTCGCCGGCCAGGGAGACCCTTAGCAACGGCGTTGCCGCGGCCGCCCGCAACACAGTCATGGGGCCCGCCTGGGGCCAACCACCCCAGGAGGCTGCCCCACATGTTGCGCATAATCCTGATGTGGGATCACCGCTCCGGGTGGTAACCGGTGTGGGGTAGCGGCGGCCTTGCATCAGGGGGGTTTGGGAGCCCTTCCGTCCGGCGAGTCGGCTCCGACCTAACCACACGGTTCTAGACAAAGCTAGCCCCTGCGCTTTGTCACTTACTGCTGCACCAAATGTCGCCCTGTCTTCACGCTTCTTCTTCAAAATCTACAATGGCAGTGCAACAAAAAAGAAATAAACGTTACACAGCGGCCCTAGGAAACCCCACAACTTCACATTTCGAGGTGGAGTTCACTAACGTCCGTGGACTCCATGCGAACCTCGATACCGTCCCCCACCACCTTGAGACGGCACGGCCCGCTGTGATGTTCCTCACGGAGACACAAATACGCCGCCCTGACGACACGTCTTACCTGTGTTACCCCGGCTATGTCATCGAGGAACAATTTCGAGACAAAGCCGGGGTGTGCGTGTTCGTTAGGGCGGATGTTTGCTGCCGCCGGTTGCGCTGCCTAGAGAACCCCTCCAATTCCGTCCTTTGGCTGCACGTAGAGCATGGCTCTATGAGCCAGATCTACGTGTGCGTCTACCGATCCCACACAGGGGATTCTGAGACAACAAAGCTCTTCCAGTACCTCAGCGAGACGGCTGATGAAGCGCAGGTGCGGTTCCCGAACGCTGACCTAGTATTTCTGGGGGACTTCAATGGCCATCACATTGAATGGCTGGGGTCCCTCAAGACTGATCATGCGGGTAGAGCCGCCCATGCGTTCGCTCTCTCCCACGGTCTGACCCAGATGGTATGCGGGATCACCCGGATACCAGACAGCTCAGATCACGCGCCCGCTCTGCTGGATCTACTGCTGACGAGTCGCCCAGCCCAGTACAGTGTTTCGGTAGGAGCCCCACTGGGTAGTTCCGACCACTGTGTTGTTCACACTGTCATGAAGGTGTCACCTCCTGCACGTCCTGTACAAACGTCACGACGACTATGGCACTACTCGTCAGCGGATTGGGACGGTCTACGCGATTATTATGCGTCCGTCCCCTGGAGCCAGCGCTGCTTTGTAGGAAAGGCTCCTTCGGATAGTGCTTCTGCTATTGCTGGCGAGATCAGTTTAGGGATGGATTATTACATCCCTTTCACTGATGTCGCCAGTATCCGCAGAGCCCGTCCCTGGTTCGGGCGAGATTGTGTCAAAGCTGTTCGACAAAAACAGTCGGCATATCGCGCCTGGATCAGGGCCCGGGCTGTGCGCGACCCAAACGTGGGCCGCCTCAAAGCAGCGTACAACCGGGCCACAAAGTCGAATAAGAGGGCCTTTAAGAGAGCGGATGCCCAGCGCGTCGCGCGGCTTGGTCAGGAGCTCACTTCCCATCCCACAGGCAGCCGTGGATTCTGGCAACTGGCCAAAGCCGTGCAATCTAACTTTTGTCAGCCCTCGCTGCCACCACTGCGTTACCCAGATGGAACACTGGCTCACAAAGCCCAAGAGAAAGCGGATATGCTCGCAGACCTCTTTGCGGCTAATTCCCGGGTCGACGACCGTGGCCTGCAGCCCCCCGCCATCGCCCACTGTGGCCACACAATGCCTGATATTGTTATCAGGCAATGTGATGTACGGGCAGTGCTGCGGTCACTCGACACGCGGAAAGCCAGTGGCCCTGACGGCATTCCGGCGGTGGTGCTACGAAAATGAACAGCTGAGTTGTCTCCAGTATTAACGCGTCTGTACCGCCTGTCATACTCTTCAGGGCTCGTGCCGGAGGTCTGGAAGGAGGCGAACGTACAACCGATCCCCAAGAAAGGGGATCGGTCCGATCCAGGCAACTATCGACCCATAGCTGTCACCTCAGTCATTTGCAAGGTGCTTGAGCTCCTTATAAATAAGCAGCTCATGCAATTCCTAGAGGATCACTCGCTAATCAATGATCGACAATACGGCTTCAGGCCAAAGCGATCAACGGGTGATCTTCTGGCATTCGTAACGCATGTCTGGGGTGGGGCTATGGAAAGGCACGGCGAGTCCTTGGCTATTAGCCTGGACATCGCCAAAGCCTTCGATAGGGTCTGGCATGCTTCGCTCCTTTCCAAGCTTCCGGCATATGGTCTACCTCCTCAACTGTGCAGCTGGATTGCCAGCTTTTTAAACGAGCGCCGAGTGCGGGTCCTCTGCGATGGCCAGGCTTCTCGCTTCTTGCAAGTGAATGCCGGGGTACCGCAGGGGTCCGTACTATCACCAACTTTCTTTCTTCTGCATATCAATGATATGCTATCCCTCGGGAACATTCATTGCTATGCAGATGACAGCACACTGCACGGGAGTTACTCGGTTCGTCCGACGGCGGGGCGATCTGAGATTGAGGAGGAGAGACGACGACTCGTGGCTGATCTCGACCGTAACCTCGACAGTATCTCTCAATGGGGTACCGAGAACCTGGTCGAGTTCAATGCCCGCAAAACACAGGCGTGTGCATTTACTGCGAAGAAATCCCCTTTCCTTCCCCTACCCTCTCTTCAGAATGCATTATTACCAATGAAGGACAACCTTGATATCCTTGGCATAGACGTTCGTCGAGAGCTCAATAATAAAAACTACATCGAAAGATGTATAGGGCTAGCTTCGCGGAAACTAGGAATACTGAATAAGGTAAAGAGATTCTTCACACCGGACCGGAGGTGTCTGCTGTACAAGACGCAGATTAGACCCTGCGTCGAATACTGCTCTCACCTCTGGGACGGCTCCGCGAAGTATCTGCTGGACGCTCTCGACGCTATGCAGCGACGGGCTATCCATATTATAGATTGTCCGGAGGTAACGGGAAGCCTTGAGCCGCTAGTTCAGCGCCGAACAATAGCTTCCTTGGCCGCATTCTACCGTATTTACCACGGCGAGTGTTCTGAAGAGCTCTTCAATCTGATCCCATCCTCTTCCTTCCGATCCCGAACGACTCGTGCCGGGCAGAGATGCCACCCCCACACAGTGGATAGCATGTTCGCGAGAACCGAACGTTTTAAACGTTCGTTTCTCTGCCGAACGATAGTGGCCTGGAACGCCCTGCCTGTGCACGTGTTTCCTCCCACATATAATCCTGGGTTCTTTAAGCGGAGCGTGAAGAGGCACATCAGTAGGTCGTCAAGTTGAGGGCCACTCTCAATAGTAATGTGTGCTGTGAGAGTGGCCCACAATCGCTAGACGTCGTCACGACTTACCACCAGGCGGGCGGCGTCAATTTGGCGAACCAAAAAAAAAAAAAAAAAAAAAAAACCCAGCGCCGAACAATTGCTTCCTTGGCCGCGTTCTACCGTATTTACCACGGTGAGTGTTCTGAAGAGCTCTTCAACCTGATCCCACCCTCTCCCTTCCGATCCCGAACAACGCGTGCCGGGCAGAGATGTCACTCTCATACCGTGGAAACCATCTTCGCGAGAACCGAGCGTTTTAAACGTTCGTTTCTCTGCCGAACAATGGTGGCTTGGAACGCCCTGCCTGCGCACGTGTCTCCTTCAACATATAACCCTGGGTTCTTTAAGCGAAGCGTGAAGAGGCACATTACTGGGTCGTCAAGTTGAGGGCCACTCTCTATAGTATTCCTGTGTACTGTGAGAGTCGCCCTCAATTGCCAGACGTAGCCTCAGCTTACCATCAGGGGGGTGGCGTCAATTTGTCGACCTAAATATTTATAAAAAAAAAAGGATTCTCTCCTGATAAAGGATTCTCTCCTGATAATAAGAAACACACCAAAAAAAGAATTAGCGAAATCTGTCCAGCCGTTCTAGAGCCATTAATCTCTTAACCAACACGACTTTGTTTTATACATATAGATATAGATATTGCTTTGTAATCAATGCCATTTTCAGGTTGTATGTATGATGATAGCAGGCCTATGTCACTCGCCTAACAATCGTAAAAAATACGTGACGTCAGCGACAACTTGAAGTTGTAAGTCAGTAAGGGTTGTCTCTTGTTTGTGATACGGCGTTGACCATAGAGTTGATATTGAGGCATTAACGTCATAATTATTGGCCAAATTATGCTGGCACTTTCCTGACAACCCTAACGTTGGAATTATGTTCTCTGTAAACAAAAGAATGTGCTTTAATTAACGTCGGAGTGCAAGTTCTGTATGTAAGTAGGTACTATTCCATATTCTTGTCCCCTAGGTACATAAAAATCATAAAACAATATCACGCCTATACGTGGGTCACACTATAAGTTTTGCGTAACTTAAAGAAACAACATGTTAAAACCAAAATATTATGTTTATTGCTTTTCAAAATACTCTCCTTTATATTATATATTTTAAACATTTTTTCATGCGATCGAACCATTTTTTAAAACAGGAGGACCACAGATCTGAAGGCATGTTTTCTACGTGCTGATTGAACGCTATCACTGCCTCTTCGGAGTTGGTAACAGTGAAACCTCTCATCAAATATTTGATTTTGGGGAAAATACAGAAATCACAGGGTGCTAGGGTGGGGCTATGCGCAGGATGGGGGACGAGTTGTACTGTTTCGGAAGCTAAAAATGACTTTGTTTTGTTGGCCGTGTGTGAAGAAGCGTTGTCATGATGTAGGAGAACGCGGCTTTTGGGTCGTCTTTCGCAAACTTTTTCTAACACCCTGGGTAAATAAATGGTAGAATACCATTAGGCATTAACACTCTTTTGATCTTCAAGTGGAATTGTACAGATGGGACCCGTAGATGAGAAAAAAAACGTAATAATTTTTTTACCAACGTTTCTCGCCTGCCTCACTTTTGTTGGTTTGTTCTCATTTTCAAACACCCATTCACAAGATTGCTGTTAGTTTTTTCGGGTTCAAAACAATAAACCTACGTTTCGTCTCCTGTGACAATGTCATAAACAGCATTAGAATGTCCGTGGTCGTACTTCAGTAGCATCTGTGAGCACCATTCCACGCGAGCCCGCTTCTGCTCCGCTGTCAGTTCATGAGGGATCCAACGACAACAAAGTTTCCGAACTTTCAATTCTTCGTGTAAATTTTTCTGGCTTTGACTCATACCAATCCCCAATAGTCCTCGAATTGTCTCATAGGGAATCCGCGGGTTTTCTTCAATTAACCGCTTAACAGTAGCCACATTATTTTCGTTGATCGCAGTTGAAGGCCGCCCTTCACGAATTTCGTCATGTAAAGAAACTCGACCTCTCTCAGCAAACCACCGCCTCACGGTGCTCAAACAAGTTGCTTCTCTCCCAAAAGCATTTTGAAGACGAGCGGCACAGTCTTGGGGAAAGAGAGAACTTTTAAAATCATAAAAAATCATCGCTCTAAAATCTATTCGACTTAATTCCATTTTCGTTGCATATGTACGTAGAACTTTGATGTGTGATAAAAAACAATTGACAAATGATTTGCCGCCAATTGTTTCTTTTTTATTACTAAGAAGGTTGCAACGTTTAAAAAATATAATATTCGAAATTCAAATAGTTCCGATTAGCTAAAAGTGCAAAACTTTTAGTGTGCCCCTTGTATGATAATATAACACTTTTGGTCCCGTTATTGGAGGAAAGCCTTTTTGCTCTGCTTTTACCGGACAATGCTATAAAAAATTAATATCAAAATGACTGAATGAGGTATGTCTCAATGTTGTAGGTATGTGTCTATCGATAGAATAAAACCGGTCAAGTGCGAGTCATACTCGCGCACGAATGGTTCCGTACCATTACCTATTAAAGACGGCAAAAAATCACGTTTTGTCTGTGAGAATTCCCTTTTATTTTATTTTGTTTTTAGTATTTGTTGTTACAACGGCAACAGAAATACATCATCTGTGAAAATATCAACTGTCTAACTAACACGGTTCATGAGATATAGCTGGTGACAGACGGACGGACGGTCGGACAAAGCCTTAGTATTAGAGGGACCTAAACCACTACGGGACCTAAAAAAAGCCACATCATAAGTCTTTCTTTAAAGCCAATGTATATAACGTTTTGTTATAAATAAATAAATATTTTTGGACATTCTCACACAACGTCATCTAGACCAAATTAAGCTAATAAGCTTGTGCTATGGGATTTAGACAAATGATAAACATACTAATATATTTCTAAATACATACATAATATACATAGAAAACACCCAAACTCCGAAACAAACATTTGTGGATCACACAAATTCTTGATTCGACCCCCGGGTCCGGAGCCTCGGTTTCGAATCCCGATTCGAAACCGAGGCTCCGGAGTCGAAAGCCGATGCACTACCGACCACGCCACCGAAGCAGTTATAATGTTAGACGTATTTACACAGGTACTGAAGAGTTCAACACATAGTCAAAAAACACGAATTACATTCAGGTTTTGTATGTGAACACCAAAGGATGGCTCTCGTATCGATATCAAACGGAGATAGATTGAACACGATTCTGATAGTCGATGACTAAACGAAATTGAGGATGTATTCATGTGAAACATAACCAAGAAGTATCATTGAAAAATCTAAATAATTTTCGATATGGATGTATTCTTTAGTTATTCTGATCCTGCATCCGCTTTCGATGCCGCCACGGTGGTGTCTTGCGTTCGATCTCCGGGTCGAATATCTTCGGGTCGAATCAAAGATTTCTGTGATCCACAAATGTTTGTATCGGAGTTTGGTTGGTTTTCAATATATAATGGCACAAAGGGATGGTGTCTTATTAACTTTATTACTCTGATGTTTAGGTACACGTATCCAAGTTTTCCCAAACCATCCAGGTTATCAGATCATACTCCGCTATCTCATCAGCTCTCTGTCCATTGATAAACGATTTAACGCTGATACTCATCGTTAAGGGGGTCTTCAAACGTTTTAGAGTTAAGAGATTTACAAACAATATTAAAACATCATTGAAATTCAAGAAATTTTTATAATTCTGTTTTCCTCAATTCTCTACCATGACATAACATCCAAATCACTTGTTTTCCTATCTTTTTCTAGCAAATGTCAAACATACCGGGCGCCACTGGAAATACCTTCTCACACGCAGAAGGTATTTCCAGTGGCGGCCAGAGACGGCCGGCAACGGATGTGGGAGCGGCGGCGGACTTGGGCCGCGGAATTAAAAAAAAAAGATTGAATGGAATCAGGCGTTACCTGGCGAAAGTCCATGATAAAACAATGGGGTAAGATGTTGATTTTTTTATATAATTGCACTAATTTCGCTAAATAGAAGACATTATAAACGTCGACATATGTTTCACCTACTCACGAGGCATTCTCAAAACTGTCTCAAAGAGAACAGCTGTTCTCATCAACATCTTACCCCATTGTTTAAAAAAAAGATGTCAAACATCGATTTATGCAAAAACAGCATAGAGGTATTATGTACCTAACAGTATGTTATTCTATAATAGTAATATGTTCTAAGTTAGAAAATATATGTTTGTTTATCAGGTGTTTATAGGTATCCCATAGTAAAAGCTTATTTATTGAACAAGTATTGAACTGTGTAGTCGTGTAGCGTAATGAAGAAGTTTTGAATACGTGAGCCAAAGCGGTGGATATTATGTCATTGCGTCGGCGTAATATGGAGCCGTTTTTTTTGTTTTGTAATTGATTATAAAATATTAGAAAACAAGTAGGTATAAGCGAACTCGTCGCCTTCTAACACAAACAATATAATATATTAAACTAATGATTGTGTTTGTATTACAGTGCATGATGTGATGATGCATAACACAGTCCAGCCGATGAAAATCGTTGTACACCAACCAAACCAAAGCGGCGTAAGCGAAACTTGGTTTCGAATAGTTTCGATACAGTTTTATGTACCACGGGCTGTGAGTTGGGGTGGCTATTTCGCACTATATAAACAACTAATACATCATAGTACTGTGACTATATACGTCTACAAACTACTCGACTACTATCCAGCCTAAGATCTTTAATTTTTGCGCTAAAAATAAAGACTTATTATTGTTTTAAATATGCAGAGGCTAGGCTAACAAGTAAGTGGGCGCCGCCGACAAAGGAGATGTGTCTTGTGAACATACAAAAGGGAGATATCACTTAAGAAGAGTACAAATGGCGGCCCTATCGCTAAAAGCGATTTCTTTCATGAAATGAGAATGCTGAAAGAGATGGGACGAACTAATTCAAATTGCTAACAGAAACGTAGAATTATTAATTGCTGTCCAAGAGGTATCAGATTACTTTGGAAGAAGATCGTCACACAATTTTGTTTTGGAATGTTGTCACTTTAATATGCTGAATATGAACGATCAGATGTTATTACTACCTTCGTACAGACACATATTAGTGGACTCGTTCCTCGGTCAGATAAAATGTAACATATTATTTAAAGTAACATATTTATGCTCGTGACTGAATCCGTGTAGGGATTACCTTTATAATCTGTGGACAGATTACACCCAAGTCAGACGCCCTTATTTTCGTCAAAACGACACACGCCTCAATGCTGTTAGTTTATTAGTAAATCCGCTAGGGGCGGCACTAAATGGCTTTTCATTTTCCCTCCGCAACGCATTTCTATTTATATTTCATCGCCCGCGGGCCCTCTATATTACATCTTACATTGTTTATTTTTATAGTTCACTTTTATAACATTTGAACACAAATACTCCATGAAATATATTTTTTAATTTATTATTAGGGTGCAAAGAAGCCCACCAAAATATTTAAAGTCAATTGCTGCTGCTCTTACCGGGTAATGGACGATTCCAGGCTCTGATAAACTTAAAAGATGCACAATCACACAACACACACATTAAATCACGTCTTTGTTATCGAGACAGGCGAGAAGTAGACAGAGGCGTTCACTGAGCCCAAATTCGCTAGTCACTATTGGGTCTCTTGCCAGAGCCTCGGTCCCATCCCAGTTAATAGCAATGGGCTTACCAATTGATATGTGTGTAACTGTGTAACCGTGACAGTATCTGAGTGTCTAGTACAGTTCCTTACGTTAATTTGCTCGAAATACGTTTATTAGTATTAGTTTATTATGATTTAAAATCATGCAAAACTTTCAATATTAGGTATCTCTATGAATGACTATGAATCATATCCAACGTTTGTCGCTTCTACGGAGACGCATATTCCTCTTCTCCGAATAAATAGACAGAGCTGTTTATTAGAAAGAAAGAAAGAAAAAACATTTTACCCAATAAATCTAAAAACATGGTAAAAAAGTAAGTAAACGTTTTACACACCAAGGTTATTGGTCTAGTCCTTCAATTACACCGACATTTCGGGCCTAGTTAACTTAATACACCTGAGCTATTTCACCTAGGTACATTAAATACACTTTTAATAAATTTTGAACACCTGTACTGTTCATAAAACCGAGAAATTATAAAATACACATAATTAAAACCGTAACTTATCGGCATTAAACCCAGATAAAATGGTTCTAATCATTTCTTAGAAATGGCCTTTATTTTTGTTTTTCTTTTTAATTCCGCGGCCATATCCGCGTCCTCTCCCACGACCGTTGCCGGGCGTCTCTGGTACGCACGCAGAAGGTTAAGAAATGGCCTACAGTAATATGTTCATCTAACATGCTTCCCTGGGCCTCACATATGAATTCATCATTTAACTGAACTCTAGATCTTATCTGCTTTGTTTTAGTCTGCACTTGGAGTCTGCGTCTTTCTTGAATGCCGCTACTAAACTTTTTAATTCCTCAAAATAGCATGGAAACTTTCCAAGTAATTATGAAATGAAATGATTTATTTATTTGTATAGGTCACTAAATGGCTCTTACAAACGTCAGTAAGTACTTAAAATAAAAAATACCATTGCTGCTATATTTACATGTACTGCCAGATTCGCAAAGCAATAAGTAGAACCGAGAGAAAGAACCTGGCAATAAAACTCCCGGTCACTCTTTTTCAATAATTGACACATTTTCTTAAGACTAAATGTGGACGAATGTACATTTTATCAGTTCGGTGTCTTTCCCCAAAAACCGACCCCAAAAATGTTTTCGGAGCATAGCCAGTTATTTTTAAATATCGGGGCAAGGGTTGAATATGCGTTTGCTTGTTGAACTGTTGCTCAATGTATTCCCAACCTACGGTGACTTTGTCTTATGACAATCAAGCTAGACATCTATACACAACGACGATTGTTCTTAGCTTTTAGTATTTTTAAAGATTTTGGTTTTCTGAAAATTTAATGCACCCATGCACTTAGGTACATACCCAAAGTTTACTAAAAGTGTATTCAATTCACCTAGATGAAGTAGCTCCCGGTTACGGGATTAACGACGGGACATTTCGTCAATCACTCTATGGATCCCAAGAGGTGAGTCTATTACCACTCCCAAAATAATATGTATCAGATGTATTTTTTTCTAAAAGCACGTTTCCTGGAGTACCTACCTAGAATATTCTTATGAATTTTATTTGTAAAAAGATAAAATTTACGTCCACTAATGACATCAGGCGGACGGGTCGCAAATCGAGCGAGCCGCCATAACTCATGATTTTCCCGCTTTTCTCTGCTTTCGCGCGCTTTTTTTTTTCATTTTCTACAACGCTCGCTGTGCTTGTAAGGCCGACAGGTCATGCTTTGAATACAAATTTAGCTCATAACTACTATATATGGACTCGTAAAGGGTTAAGAGGATTTTAGCTAGTCTTGAAGAGGGTTTATATGGAATATCAGATTTACTTTAAAACTTTGTCTTGTTATAATAGGAAGTTATAGATCAGTAACTAAATAATACATGTCTTAAGAATAGGTACTACTTTAAGTTCCTAGTTACTTTATTTTGGTTCCAGGAATGTCTGAAACAAATGACAAAAGTGAGAAAATTCTGTAACTTACTGTCCATAAGTTGTGTGTTTATGCACGCACTTTATAGGTATGTACACTTCGCCATGCCTAAGCCACATCTAAACTGAGAGTTGCATTTGTTTGAGTGATCACGAAAAGTAGAGTAACAAAAGCTGTGTGTACAACACATGTGTGTGTAAAACAGGTCACATATAGGTTCACGTACGTGCACTCACACAAATGCAAAGTTCAGCTTACGCCTTGCAAACTGTAATATCTATGTTGAACTGCGTACTTTGGTCAAGGTCTCATAAAAACACAACAAAGTAAAGAAAACATTTAACTCTCCTCATTGCACATAAATAATTGAACATTTTTAATTCAAAAAGGACAATAACAAATGTCACTACAACCCTTGACTCGCCATTCGGGTCGGACCGGCCCCCACTAGGGTGTTACCACTATTTTGGCAGATGTCACAATTACAACAGTACTCGGTGTCGATTGCGGCTGAATGCGAACAGATAATATTATAATCTTTTAAATGGAGATTATCTTTTATTGAAATTTCGTTCAATGACCTCATTTGTTACGAACACAATTTGAATTTCTGTTGCATTGAATTTTCAGTAATCAATTATTATTGAATATTAATCGGGTAACGATTTATAAAAAGATTTTTAAATTATTTTTCAAACACACTACACACCGCACTAACGCGATGATGGCAAAGTATTTCCTGAGGTCTGCAGACGCCTGTAAAGTCAGAGGTATTATTCAGTGGGAAGAGTTAGGGAAATGATAAAAATACAGAGAGAAATGAGAAAATATTTTCCTCTTGAAAGGTAAGCGAGTAGGTACCTCTTATATGACGTAGGAAGCACAGCAAAAGCAATTTTACGGTCTCTTCGTGCTGGGAAAAACATAAATCTATCATCCAAATAAGATAATTACAAAACTCTTAATTACTGTCTCAAGTTTATAAAATGATTTACATTGTTGTTTTTAGCGCCCTTTTTTTTTTGGAAATAACATTATTTACTATTCGGAATAACTTGTTTTGTGGCACATCTCCTCAATTTATAAATTTGTTCTAATCGATATTCGTTAAAATTTATGAAATTAATCGAACACATTCAAATATAGCATTCATAACAAGCTTAATAATTAATACATGTCGAAAAACTTATTCCATTCTGTATAATATTTAGGAGATGGGCGTTAAAACCCGTTTAGAGATAACTGATAAGAATAAATTGAAACATGTGTCATAGTGTTGGTTTGACAGCTTACTTATTGTTTATGGTACTTTTAGTAGTCGCCGAATACTGTCTGAATTATTAACTGTCATAAAAGCTGTTGAACTTGACACCTGTCATTCTATCCATATCAAAATAGTGGACTATTATCGTCTTGACAATAAATATGAGTGTTTGACTGTACGATAAGCTTTGTTGATTTTTGTCGCTTTGGAACTTGGAGTTTAGTTAATATTATTGATTTTTTGTTTTATTACGGCCCTGCAGTCTTACCGTATTAATCTGTGGTAATACATGTATTTCGCAGAATTATTACTTTTATGTCCCACGTTTGATAGGAACCACGGATGAATAAATACATTTTTAGTGGCCCATGTTGGGGATGTACCTACCGAACAACTTTTGAAAAAGAGCTTACACATTAAATAATTGATTAAAAAATGTAAACAATTTTCTATTTAAAGTATCAAGGTTATAAAATATTAACGAATTTTTATAACACAAGGATTTGAGCCATTTATGGTTACGACCCGTGAAGTACAGCGCAATGATGTGACGATAAATGTGATGAATGGCCCGTAAAATTATTGAGAGATTGTAAATTTATTTCTTGTATAGAGTGGCGCTTTTTTTGTTGGTTGGTGTTGGTTCCGTACCCATAAGGGTAAAAACAGGAACCTATTACTAAAACACCGCTGTCCGTCCATCAGTGACCACGCTGTATTTCATGAACTGTGATAGCTAGTTATTGCTAGTTGTGATAGTTAAAATTTTCACAGATGATGTATTTCTGTTGCCGTTACATATAGCTAGATAATAACAAATTATACCTACTAAAACAAAGCTGAAAAATGGTTGGGCCCCATACAACAAACGTGACTTAATGTTGAATGTACGCAACCCCGCTTGCGCAAGTCCCACCTGCATTTGGCCGGGTTTATAATATATATAGTATAGAAGGATATTACTACAGATATTTGTCAAATATTTGTATTATTATTATAATTTGTCATCCAGCTGGATTTGAATCGCGATCTTTCCATAAGTGCGGATATTTTTCAGGTTTATTGAGCGGAGTTTACGAAGCTCTTTCTTAGACGACTCGTGTATTTCGTTCGTGATCGAACTCCTCTTAAACGACTGGACCGATCTTTTTGAAATTTGGCACGGTCATAGTGACCATCACCGTGAGTGCATATATCTGAATTCATAAAGATCGGTCCAGTCGTTTAGGAGTTCGACCCGGATCGACAAACTCAGCTCAATTATTGCAACAGCAGAATGCATTGCATACCTAGTTATATTTTGTCATCCAGCTGGATTTGAATAGCGATCTTTCCATAATTGCGGATATTTTTCAGGTTTATTATTCTTGAAAACGTGTAGATACGGAACGCGTTTTTTTTTCTTTTAAATAAGTGTACGTATTAATCAACTTTGGCACCAGATTGTGTAGTTACTAACCAATAAAAAGAAGAAAACCACAAACTTGACTCTATCCGTCTTTATACAATACAAATGCACCCAATTCCCCATTAGACAAAACTCATCTGTGGGTACATTGGGCCCGAACTTCCCGCTCGTACTACAGATCGACAGATGCGCTAGTTACGGGTTATAGTACGTTTGGGAGATGTCCTCGCGAGAGATAACCACTGCTGTATCTACTGTATCACCGCGTTATGATTAGATTCCAACGATATTGATATTAAATGATGTTGAGTGAATTTTATTTATTTCACTAGTTTACAGCTAGTGATTATACTGGCGGTTCTGCCATATAAATTATCAATAAAATGTGGGGAGGAAAAATATTATAGAAATTGGTCGGGTTGTATGGAATGTATATTATTGCAGCCACAAACACCGCTACATAATGTGTTAAATTTTAATGTGCATAGGTAACGCACAAAGACTTTCAATACATAGACACGAAGAGTAGTACTGAAAAATTGCTCACGTTGCTGTTGCCAATTGGCAAAAACTCATATATACCTATATATGAGTCAATTGGGCGTATTTTTGTCTAAACTTATTCAATTTTATTGTTTAATGTCAATAAAATTTGTAACACATTTGTTACGTGATTTAATGTCTATTATATTTCGTAATTTTTCACTTTTTTGACTGATGTCACGTCGCGCGGCCTCGAGTATGACACAATTTTTGTTTGATATTGCCAGTATATATAGTATATATATAGTTTGGAGGTCTAATGATCATTGTATTCTGCAATTTTTAGGAATGGTCGGATTCATAGGATCAGTCATTAGATACTTCTTTAAACTTTCGCGATTTGTACACATTATAAACTTACAGTCCACCCGTGACCACGGCTCTTGTAACAAGGCCGAAACGTCGGGTATGAAGAGAGAAAGAGAGAGATAAAGAGGTATGTATATATCAGTCATTAGAGTTGTACTGGTATTTTGAAATCGGTTTTAACTTGACCGGGCTATTACTACGAGTAGGTACAGTCGGCCCCAAAAGTCGCTGAACACATTCAAACTTCCAAAACATCTGAACACTAAAAATGTCTTAAGTCAGTGACGCAACAAGAGAACAAAATAAACTCAACATACCAAAGGTCCATAAAAAGCTGAGCACTAGTATTCCAAAAGTAGCTGAACACTAGTATTCCAAAAGTAGCTGAACATCATTAACATCATAAGTAGATTAATAAATCATATTTTCAATGTTGTTGCCTGTTAATCTAATTTTGGTGTTCTTGATGTAACACGAATTTTGGTCTTTTGACATGTAGGATAATTTGAGAAAAGTTTTAAAGCTAATATTAATCTCCATTGGTGCTCTGCTCTCTATGCCTAGGTTATGAGCACAGCAGGAAGTACTGCAAGAGTACCGAGCCCACGTGCAGCCACTGCGGCAGCCTTTATATGAGGGCCCCGAGCTGCAGGTGGGAACACAGACTTCCTGGGGCCTAAGTCGCGTAATGAACATAAAACACCATGCTACTGCTATACGTTGCAACTGCAATTGGTCAAAAAATTGGTAGCCTACTAAACTCACAAGCAACGCGCCAGGATGGAGAAAGAAAGGCATCAAACCGAATGACTGAAGAGTACAATCATCATTAGGTTAAATATGGATTTAGTTACTCCCGACATTACCAACTTCCCAGCCTCTATATCCCGGGAACTGAGCTTCCCACCTAAATTCTGGGCAAATTTTTGTTCCCCCTGCAACACCTCCCATCACAAGTTCTATTCGCTTGCAAAAAAAAACCCGGGAATTCTCATCCCAAGATTCCCAGTACCCCAAATCTCGGAAACTAGGCATCCCAGGTAAATTTTGGCCTAATTTTTCCGGCCCATGTAAATATTTGAACGCCATCTTCCCGCAAAAATTTTCTTCCCAATTATCATCCCACATTCCACAAAACTTGAAGCCCCTATATCCCGGTAACGGAGCTTCCCAGCTCAATTCTGGGCAAATTTTTGTTCCCCTGCACCCCAGCAGAGACGTATTCTATTCGCCTGCAAAAAAAATCTTGGGAATTCCCATCCCACAAAAATACCTTAGATTCCCAGTACCCGATATCTCTGAAACCAAGCATCCTTGGTCAATTTTGACTTCATTTTCGGACCCCCCTTGAAACACCCCTCGCAAGTAATAAAACTCCATCTCTTCCAATAAAAAAAAGCCCAATTCCCATCCGGTGGAACTTCGGACCACACTTCCGAAGTTTGGTCCCCAAAGTGACGGGGGCGACAGCCGCGCTTTCGCGACTGATGCCCAACTTAAAGGGACCCAACGCTTCCTGCAGGAGACTGTACCTGGGGATCATGCGGAGTATGGCCGTGTACGGGGCTCCCGTATGGGCGCTGAGACTGACGGGCAACAACGCTACTGTTTTACACAGACCGTTGAGGACCTTGGCCGTCAGAACTATAAGAGGGTATCGCACGATCTCCCTAGAGGCTGCATGTCTCCTAGCCGCGACCCCTCCATGGGACCTGGAAGCGAGAGCCCTTGCGTCATAGTTCCAATGGCACAAGGAGGCGCTGGAGTGGGACCACAGGCCTGCCTCTCGAGAAATCGAGCCTCAGCGGTCCCAACTCCGCCAGGATCTCATGGAGACATGGAAGGTGCGACTTCAGCAACCAAAGTGGGGAACCACCACCATCGCGGCGGTGAGACCGATCATGGAGGAGTGGCTGCAGAGGCAGCATGGTGGCCTCACGTATCGTGCGACACAGATCATCACCGGGCACGGAAACTTCGGTGAGTATCTGTTTCGCATGCATCTTGAGGTCAGACCCGCGTGTCAACACTGCGAGACTTCCGGCGTAGACACGGCATTCCACACGTTGGTGGAAGGCTGAGCATGGGCAAGTCAGCGCCGGGACCTCGTTGCGGGCTTGGGCGTAGATACGCTCTGGCTGGAGACCATGCTACGAGCCATGGTCTCTAGCGAGAGTCAGTGGAATGCGGCCGTTTCCTTCTGCGAGTAGGTAATGCTCGTGAAGGAGGCGGCCGGTAGGGTGAGGGAGCGTATCCTCCCCGCTGAGTTCCGAAGTGTGCGGCGAGGGCGCCGCAGGCGTGACTACGCCCAGGACCATCGACCTCCATGATCGGGGCCTGAGGACGATGGATTAGCAACGAGTATACGACGAGTATACGAGGCCGCCTCTGCAGTCCCATCTTGTCCAGCGTTCTGGAAGACCCTGACGCCCTGTTATCCTCGCATCCTGCCCACGTAAGGCTCCTGTATGAGTGCTATGGATGCCTTACGCCTGGAAGCCTCGAGTAAGAAGTCTTGGGTTGCCACCTGTTTCTTCAATAGGTTTGCCTGCACGATTCTGTATGGGGTAGCAATGCCTTAGACGCCCTTAGTAGTACTGAGTGGTTGTCCGTGCTATTTCGTCCCATCTCATTCTTACTGAGCATGTGTTATACATCGCACTGTGCCGTGAGTCGCTCAGCCCGTGTGTGCCCCAGTGTGTCCCGACGGCAGTTAAAACAGGAAGTCTGTGTTCCCACCTGCAGCTCTGGGCACTTGGCCTTCATAAGAAGGCCACCGCAGTGGCTGCACGTGGGCTCGGTACTCTTGCAGTACTTCCTGCTGTGCCCATAACCTAGGCATAGGGAGCACTGCACCAATGGAGATTAATTTTAGCTTTAAAACTTTTCTCAAATTATGCTACATGTCAAAAGACCAAAATTCGTGTTACATCAAGAAAACCAAAATTAGATTAAATTAATAATAATAATAATAATAACCTGGCAACACTGCTACAAAACAGTCACATTTTTTTCTTGAGGAGCATTTATTAAAATATTTTACCTTTAATCTACAATAATACAAAAATATCATTCAAAACATAATAAAAGTACAAATATATATCTATTACAAAAAAAATCAGCATGAAGAAATCCGGAAAAAACACAAAAACATATATTTTATAAATTATAGTACACTTTGACACATTATGCGTCAGTGTAACAAACTGAAAATGATAATACGAAAATAAGATGAAAATCAAGAAAAAATATAATGTTGACAAGAGCTG
This sequence comes from Nudaria mundana, assembly GCA_963556515.1. Classification (NCBI taxonomy): domain Eukaryota; kingdom Metazoa; phylum Arthropoda; class Insecta; order Lepidoptera; family Erebidae; genus Nudaria; species Nudaria mundana. The sequence goes on from OY748294.1 coordinate 18,341,568, forward strand.
GCGCCAAAAAAGCACATTTACCAACCCCGGACTTGTCGCACAGCTCCGCCTTACAGTCGTCGACAACTGTGACTACTGGTGAGGCGTCGAGCTCAAGCAGCGACGAGTTTTTCTCTCCGCCGACGTCGCCTCTACCTGTACGTCGGCAGGGGAGAGGCCGGCCACCGACTGGCTTGGGACCCCGAGGCCCTCCGGCTTCGATTACGGACCCCGCTACCGGTGGTAATGTGCACCGCATTCGATGGAACTTCGGTATGAATGAAAACGTGATGCGGGCATATTTTGTGGCTACAGAGGGGGGAACTAACCTCACTGCGTACCGTGTTCGCATGCTACCTCTGTTTCAGGTACTTGAACCAGATGTCAACGTATCGGCACAACGCTTATCGGATCAGGTGCGCGCCATACAACGCTGTCACCTGTTGGATGACGCTACACTTGAGAGGCTACGCTTAGAAGTGTGTAGTGGTATCACGCCTTCTTCATTGCAATCATTACCTGTGCCATTACAAAGTAACCGTAATGAAATAACGCAAGAAAACATCATCTCACATGTTGGTGAAGAAGTGAGTGATGCTGCTATACCTGTAAGTACTCAATACAATGAGGAATTAAGGAGCGCTTTGGAGCGAGCGATTGGTGAGTTTCAATCTGTCCCTATTGAGTGTAGACCGCGGCTTCCGCGTTTGCCCACACATAAAAAAAACGTGGCGCTAGTGTGTGCCCTAGACTCGATGTTAACATCGTTTTTTAACAACTGCAGAAACATTACTGATGCCCATTCCATTCTGTACTGTGCAGCTGTTGCAGTATGTCGAATAGCTGGTGTTACATTTTTTAAACAAGAAACAGCTATTCGACCAAAGCCTGCTGTACCAGCTTGGCAGTGCAGAATTGAACGGCGCATCAACGAGGCTAGGGTGCTCATTGGCAAGCTACACTGCTTCAGGACGGGCAATACACGCCCGAGAGTCATGCGCTTTGTGACCCGTGCATTCGTGGGAACTAATATTAGGCCCTGTGAATACTCTGTTCGGGTCACAGAGCGCATCGATTACCTGAAGCAGAAAGTTTATGCGTGGGCGAACCGCATAAGGCGGTACAAAAAAAGAGTGGACAGATACACTCAGAATCGCTTGTTCCAAAAAAATGAGAGGTGGGTATATAGAGGGTGGGAGCGACCTAACTCGGATGTGACTGATGGGAGTCTACCTGATGCTGTTTCTACAGTTAACTTCTGGAAAAGCATCTGGTCGACGCCCGTCAGTCATACACAGGATGCGTGGATTAGGGATGTTGAGCGGGCGTGTGAACCAATTCCAGCTATGGAACCTATAACCATATCTGAAGAAGATATTGGTTGTGTAGTTCGTTCGTTGCCAAATTGGAAATCTGCTGGACCGGACGGACTGCACAACTTTTGGTTAAAATGGTTCCGTAGCTCACACGCTTGCTTGGCATCTTGCTTCCAGTCATCCCTTGAGTCAGCGTCGCTTCCAGCTTTTATGACTACCGGACTAACCCACCTCCTATACAAGTCTGGTAGTACCACAGACCCCAAAAATTATAGACCTATAACTTGTCTACCTACCATATACAAACTTTTTACATCCATCCTGAGAGTAAAAATATATTCACATGTACAAAACAATAACATCTTGTCAATCTCTCAGAATGGATGTAAAAGTGGGGCACGTGGTACGAAAGAGCTCCTTATTATTGACATGGCTGTTTGCCAGCAGGTACGCCGCAACCGAAAGAACCTTGCGACATGCTGGATTGACTATAAGAAAGCGTACGATTCTGTGCCTCATACATGGCTTCGGAGGGTGCTAGAGCTGTATAAAGTTGATGCAACTCTATGCACCTTTTTGGGGTCATGTATGAGACAATGGAGTACGGTTCTTGTTTATCCAGGGTGTCGTCAGGTTCTAGGAGGTGGTGTACCAATAGGGATTGAGAGAGGTATATTCCAGGGTGATAGTCTGAGTCCGTTGTGGTTTTGTCTAGCACTGAATCCTCTCAGTACGTTACTAGAGGGTTCAGGGTTAGGCTATCGGATGCGCAGAGGGGGTCAAATTTTGTCCCACCTTTTTTACATGGATGACCTAAAGTTATTTGCCCCTAATGGCCCCGATTTGATGGCTTTGCTAAAAGTTACTGAAACTTTTAGTAAGGCCATCAGTATGGAGTTTGGGGTAGATAAGTGTGCGGTCATGCATGTAAAAAGGGGCGGGATTGTGGAATCTGAAGGAGTCAATCTTTCAGATTTCACACGATTTGGGTCACTCTCCGCAACCGAAACCTACAAATATCTAGGTATGTCTCAAGCTCTGTGTATTGCTGAGACTGACATGAAACAGAAGTTGCAGGATCGTTTCTTTGGCCGCCTAAAAAAAATACTGAAAAGTCTTTTATCAGGCGGTAACAAGGTGCGTGCTGTCAACGGCTGGGCCATGCCAGTCTTAGTTTACTCTTTTGGCATACTTAGATGGACTCAGACGGAGTTAGAAGCTCTGGATAGGAAGGTGCGTTGTCTATTGACTTCATATCGAATACACCACCCACGTTCGTCAGTAATGAGGTTATATATACCACGGAAATGTGGGGGTCGAGGATTTTTAAATGCCAAGACTCTCCATAACCGTGAGATATGCAATCTTAGAGAGTATTTCCTACAGGTGGACGTGGATGTACATCGAGATGTTGTGGCAATAGACAACGGACTGACCCCGCTGTCCCTTGCGAAAGAGAACTGGCGCAAACCTGTAATATTAAGTGTATCTGATCGGAAGGAAATATGGAAGAGCAAGGAACTACATGGTCGATTTTATCGGGCTCTAAATGGACCCGATGTTGATTCAATAGCATCGGTATCCTGGTTACGATTTGGTGATCTCTTCGGAGAAACTGAGGGTTTTATCTGTGCAATCACTGACGAAGTCGTGATGACGAATAACTATCGGAGATTTATTGTCAAAGATGGGACGCTAGACATTTGTCGGGCATGTCATCGTCCCGGAGAATCTTTAAGACATATTATCTCTGGTTGTTCCCGTCTTGCGAACGGTGAGTATTTGCACAGACACAACCAAGTAGCCAGGATTATCCACCAGCAACTTGCTTTAAAGTATAACCTTGTCGACGTGGAGGTACCTTATTACAAGTATGTGCCCGACCCAGTTCTTGAGAACGGTCATGTCACATTGTATTGGGATCGATCTATTATCACTGATAGGACTGTTATAGCTAACAGACCTGATATAGTGATAATGGATCGATTAAAGCGCCTTGCAGTAATTGTCGATATCACTGTGCCACATGAAGAGAATCTCGTGAAAGCAGAAAAAGATAAGCAAATGAAATATTTAGACCTAGCTCACGAGATTGTTGACATGTGGGATGTTGATTCGGCGATTATTGTTCCGATAGTCGTATCTGCGCATGGTCTAATAGCCAAGAGCCTCGACCTCCACATACAGAGGCTCGCGTTAGGCAGCTGGGTCAAGGGCTTGATGCAGAAGGCGGTTCTGTTGAATACGGCTCGTATTGTGCGGAAGTTCCTGTCTCTGGAGCCCTAACCACCGGTAGCTTGGTCCCTGTACCCGATGCCGGTGGGTTACTGTTTTTTATATTTTTAAATGTATTTTTTATAAATCTATTTAAAAATGTAATAAACATGTGTTAAGTGTTAATAAAGAGAATAATAATAAAAATATACTTTATTGTACACCAAAGCGAATTACACTAAAATACAATGTATCAAATATAAAAATGTACAAAGGGCGGTCTTATCGCTTAAAGCGATTTCTTACAGACAACCTTTGGATGGATAGGAATAAAGAAAACTGGATAACTGGGTAGTGTACAATACCTGTAACAATTTAATACCCACATAGTAACGGGTCAATAGCAAAAATATATCACAATAATATAAAATGCAGTGATGATATTTATAAATCAGCTAAGTAATGATCCTTTAGCAGTTTCTTAAAAGAGGCCAGCGACTGTGCTCGTCTAATAGACACCGCTATTCCACAAGCGCGTGGCTTCGACAGTAAAAAAATTGCCATAGAAATTATTGGAATGCGCTGGTAATACCAATCCTAAATTCTCTGACAACCTCAGAGACAACGAATGCGTATCATGTAGGAACTTGAAACGTTCTTTAAGATAAGAGGGCGTGCTAGGATTAAACAAAATGCTGTATAGAAGAGATAGTATGTGAGTGTTCCGACGAAGATGAATTGGGAGCCACCTGAGCGTTTGACGAAACTCGGATACGTGGTCATATTTGCGTAGCCCAAATATGAACCGGATACAAAAATTTTGAATACGCTCAAGCTTATTGAGTTGCTCCTCGGTGAGATCCAGATAGCTGATATCGGCGTAGTCAAGTATAGGGAGTAAAAGAGATTGTGCCAAAGTAATCTTCGTAGTCGTAGGGAGAAAATTGCGCAATCTTCGCAAGGACCCGGCTGACGCAAATATTTTGCGACTTACCTCCCGCATTTGTGCATCCCAGGATAACGTACTGTCCATATAAATTCCCAGGTTCCTAACACTGGTACTTACATCGACAGGAGTACCATAAAACAGTACCTGCGGCAGCTGTGAGGTGTCCAATCGTGAAATCATCCATGGGGTACCAATAATGATTGGTTGGGTTTTAGTTGGATTTACCTCAAGGCCATTTTTAACACTCCAATTACAAATCTGCTCAAGATCATTGTTGATGATGCGTATAGCTTCCGGTAGTTCGCTCAGGGGTGCCTGTGTGTATATCTGAAGATCATCTGCATAAAGGTGGTAGCTCGAAGAAAGGTTGTTAGAGATAGAATTTATAAATATTCCGAAAAGTAATGGAGATAAAACGCCACCCTGCGGCACACCAACAGTGATATCGCACCAAGAAGAAAGAGAGTCTTCTACGCAAACACGCTGCCGGCGACCAGACAGGTAACTATGAAACCAATCAACCACCGCTGGAGATATGTTAAGAGAGCTAAGTTTGGCAAGGAGAACTTCAAAATCCACCGTGTTAAAAGCGTTGCTAAAATCTAGTAAGGACAGGACAGTAATTTTTCCGTTCTCCATGGCCAGTCTAATGTCGTCTGTTATCTTTACTAAGGCTGTGGTAGTACTATGGCCAGGTTGGAAACCAGACTGTTGAGGGTTTAGGAGCGAGTTTTTGCGAAGGAATGAGCTGAGTTGTGAATGGACAAGGTGCTCTAATACCTTAGAAAGGAATGGTAAAATGGATATGGGTCGGTACTCAGAGAAAGATGAAGGATTCCGTTTCTTGGGAAGGGGAGTGATTTGTGCTTCTTTCCAGGAGGAGGGAAAGGTACTCGTGGAAATGGAATAGTTCAGGATCTCAGTAATGACAGGAAGGATGGAGTCTAGGATAGGAACTATCATGTTTCGACTAATGCAGTCGTTGCCAACGGCCTTTGACGTAATAGACATAATACTCTTCCTAACATCACAGCCGGTGAATTGTTCGAAAGTGAAGACAGGATAGGTTGGAGTTGGAAGCGTTGACAGATATTGAAGAGTGCCAGCTTTGGTAATCCCTCCATATTTGGACGAAGATGAGAAATGGCGGTTAAGGGCTTCGAGGTCAATTAAAGTCGGAGTCTGCTCTTGTTTTGCTTTACCAACTCCAATGGTTCTTAAAAACTTCCAAATTTTTGATGAGTCACCGTTCTCAATAGACTAGTGGATAAATTGGCGTTGTGCATTTCTACACACCTTATTGCAGTGATTTCGTATCGTAACATATTTTTCCCAATTTGCGTCAGTCGGTCGGTATTTGTGTCTAGTCTTAGCTGCTGCCTTCTTTGCCAAGGTCTTCTTGATTTCGTCAGTCAGCCAAGGAATGGGTAGATGTTTAAGTTTGATTGCCCTAATCGGAGCATGCTTGTCGTATAGTTCTCTCAACGCGGACATAAAGTGTTGCACTTTTTCCTCCACGGACTCTGCTCCAAACAAGGCCCCCCAGTCAATATTTCCGGCATCCTCACGAAGTTGCTCAAGATTCATGCATTTGAAATTACGGAGCATAGCAATCTTCGGCTTAGGTTTAGGTGGCTGGAGCTTGTAAGATAGAAATAGTAGATCATGCAATGAAAAAGCGTCTGCTGGATACTGACCATGCTTAATAGCATGATCAGCTGAGGATACCAAGATTAGGTCTAATAATGTAGGGACACAACCAGGCACATGGTGTGTAGTATTAAGAGGTAATATATAAAGATTTAGGGATTGTACAATATCAGAAAAGGTATGGGAACGTGTATCATTTTTCACCATACATGTGTTAAAATCTCCCAGAACAATAGTGTGTGAATAGGAAGGGACTAATTTCTACATCATGTGTTCAAAAGACGAAAAAAAGTTTATGCTAGACGAAGGACTAGTATATAAGGCTAGTATACACCCAGTAAGATTTTCGTACGGTATAGGTCTACTTCCAGATACAAGTGTTCACCAGCATTTTAGGGTGGGGGTTGTGGCGATATATCAACAATGCGATATGGGATATGTGAACGTATATATATTGCCACGCCACCGGCGCGTTGCCCTGTGCGATCGTTTCTGATAAGTTGATAGCCTGGAAGAAAGCAAGAGCCAGGACTCAGAGATAAGGATAGCATGGATATTCTTATATTGGAAGGTGGTCAGCATATCGGAGAGATGGGCGGAAACACTCTGTGCATTAATATGAACTACATTGAAGTTCTTTGGGACGTCAGAGAATTGAGAAACAAGGCTGTCAGCAAGAGAAGGTATGCTAACAAAACTATCCTGACTACTAACTGATAAAAATTCATCACTATCGCTCGAATATTGTGTGTCATTCAACATTTAAAATATGCTACAATATAGGTTTCCAAGTTTTCTTATGCAAACTTTATTAACAGGCAACAACATTAAAAATATGATTTGTTAATCTACTTATGATGTTAATGATGTTCAGCTACTTTTGGTATACTAGTGTTCAGCTACTTTTGGAATACTAGTGCTCAGTTTTTTATGGACCTTTTGTATGTTGAGTTTATTTTGTTCTCTTGTTGCGTCACTGACTTATGACATTTTTAGTGTTCAGATGTTTTGGAAGTTTGAATGTGTTCAGCGACTTTTGGGGCCGACTGTACCTATACCCCAAATCTATCTAGCCCACAACGCTCTCTATTACAACTGCAGTAAAGCTATTGCATTTCTTAGTTACTTTGTTAAAAAACTCATGATCGACTCTTCTCAAGACCAGAAGGCTGGTTACTTTTTTTTAGCTCAAAGAATAAGCATTGCCATACAACGTGGCAATGCTGTCAGCCATCTGGGAACATTGCCAGTCGGCAACGAGGCGGAGGAGTTCTTTGACGCCTGTATATAGTGTAGATTTTAATGTGTATAGTATAGTTTTTAGTATTAAAGCAAATATAATTGCTAGGTGCTTATATCCAACACAAATTATACGTACGACCCTCCGTTGTCTATTTACCGACGGAAATTACCTGTGTCAATATTCTGGACGTTGAAATAGAAGTTAACCCAACTGAGTTATTACAATAGGAGAGAGGAAAATGAACGTTGTTTAATATTTACATTCAGTTGAAGTTAAAATGTTGAGCAAAAAATTTGTGAGTATACTGGTTGTTCACGTAAAAAGAACGCTGGACGAGAGTGGGAAGTGTGTGTTTGCGCATCGGTATTCTCGCTCTTACTCGCTGTTACCGCGTATATCGATAAATCGTCTACTGCACAACTTGAAGTCAGCGTTATTTTTATGTGACTCGAGGTATAGGTACATGTAATTTTCCACTAGTTTTATTATCTGTCATCATCAAAGACAATTTTACTCTATGTGTAGCATAAGTTTCATCAATCGACAGTATAAATATTCTGAATTGAATTACCTACTTAGTTGTAATTCTTAAGCGCTAAAAGATTTTAATGAGAAAAGTATCAATAAAGCCTTTTTGTTGTAGCCGGCGCGGGTGGAATGTAAGTTCTTATCTCAGTATTTTGCCGTAGCTTAATAAGTGTAAAACCTATTTTTATATAATTATAAACCTGTTTCTCCGAAGTGGTGGAAGAGATATAATATTATGCGTCCATTTCTCGAAATTAATTATAGTTGTTTGTCCCATGTTATAGGAATTGAGTCTATTGATTAATATACAGTGTGTTCTAAGACCATGCCACATAGAGGGAAAGTACCTTAAATATTCTACCGGCATTCATAGATTTTTGAAAAATCACCTGTGTGGACCGGGAATTGAACCGACTAAGTGATAACAAAACAAAACATGTTAGGTATTTTACGCCACAGGTAATTAAAGCTAAAAAAAGATAACAAACTCAACATTAACCAATTAGTACAATATTGAATCCAAAACCTTAGTTGTAAATCAAAATCGTCTGTCTCTTTGGCAACACCAGAATACATCGTTTGGAGCACCGCCACGTCCCAACCACCCCAAGGGGGGAAGCTATTAAGCCAAGCCAAAACTAATTTAAATTAAATCCTAGTGAATTACCCGACGAGGAAATTGTCGAGCGTACCCTCGGTGCTCTCACAAATGTACTGGCGAGCACAAAAGTTTTAACATTCTTTTAATTTATGGACGTTAAATAACCTTCAATATACCTAAAAATGTTAAAAACCTAAATACTTACTCACGTTTGACACACATAGCACATTTCAAGTGATCATAGGTTTGTTTTTTAACTGTTGAGGGTGTTTTGTTAAATATAGCCGCGATCTGTAAAATATAGTAAAATAATGATCTAGTTTATTTTTCTCATCCCTGTAACTCCATATGACAATCCGTGGACAATGATGTGGGTTTTATGCTTGCCTAGTTTTTTTTTTGTTTAATATTGTGATAAATATAAAGCATGTAACTGTTTTTGTCCCAAATAAATAAAATAAAATAAAAATAAAATAGTTGAGCGGAGCAAAGCGGAGCTCAATCTTAGGCGACAAGTGTAAATCGTTTGTGTGCCTACTCCTCCGAAACGGCTCAACCGATTTTGCCCAAATTTGGCATGCTGGTCGACGTCATACCCGGAAGTGCATGTATCTGAAATCATGAAAATAGAGCTGAACACGGAGGAATAATCACCGAAAATGTCCTGGACATCACCGAAAAGCCAGATGATTAAATGGTTGCCATGGAAACTCGTGCGTCAACAATGAAACTAGTTTCTTTTTTCATTCGATTAATTAATTTAAGTGTTCGATTCTGATTCTGATATGTAATAACAACATTTGCTCCGCTCAACATTTGCAATTAGCAGCATGCATTGCATACCTAGTAGTAGAAATATAGTTATTTGTAACACCACATGAGGTTCATAAGAATAATTAGATATATTATATAGTACGTGTAGTATTATATAGTAATAATTAGATATATAGTACGAATCACCTCATTAGGGCTTCCCATATAAAACGTCAAGTGACCACAGACGAGAGCTATAATATGTTATGTATCGTAATGTACATCATTGTACACTAGTGGTTCTGTGAACTGTAGACTTCGGGAGCGGCTTTGTTTATTCTCTTTCTTCTTCAATTTTCTTTATTACTCTTTCATTTGTCATCCAATCCAAAAAATACTAGGTATTCGCGGGCGGTTACGTCGAAATAAATAAGACGGAGAACGCAATTAATAACTCAAAATCTATAAAAGCCACATATACCAAAAACTATACAGCAAAGCACGTTAATGTGTTCTATCTGCAGCCAAATTTCAAGTCGATAGGTTTAAAATTGCGACCGGTATCGTTTTACATACATTTTCAATTGGGACCATCTTAGAGAAGACTCCGCTACGCTCCGTCTTAATCATTCAAATGTTATTCATTGTAAGCAAGGAGTGTGTGTGTGTAAAGTTTCAAAGTTTCAAAGCCTCAAACATGATCTGACTTAACCCGTAGATGGGTACAGACGAAAGAAATTCTCCCCAGTCTGCAAGTTGAAACGGAGCCGGTCGCTTCGCTCCCTCAGTCAATTACAGTTGTGTGTGATCTGCACACTAAATATATTATAAAAAATAGGTAGGTAACTACTTTTATCACGACTTTAATGTTTAGCCACTCCCAATTAGGTATGAAAATAACATTGTTTCGATACTTAAAACTGAAATTCAGTTTTTATAGTCTAGTAAGATATCGACAGATATTTATTTACTTACATTTAATTTATTTTGTTATAAATTTTAGATAATTATGCACATGAAGCGTGTTCCTATGTTTTATAATTTTTCTGCGTGGGTACCTAACTTAACAGTCCCGCACTTTATTTATTGAGAAATGATAATCATTAGCGAAACCCCAAATGAAACACTTGTGCCATCGAATGTACAAAGTATATTGCTTGCGGGCGGCGAGGCTCGAGCGCTGGGCGCGTCGTTATATGTACCATTTGAATATTATCTAACATTCCCCACCATCCTCATTCCCCTACCTACCACTCGTTTCCCCCCAGGAGTTTAGACACAACTGTGAGGCCTCAACGCCTTAATTAATGCAAATTTGAGTGCTAACAAGATTATGAATTTGGTGCTTTTTGAGTTGTAAGACGAAAATGCTGCTATCTGTGGGCTCATTCATTATATTTATGTTAAACACTTTTGTGTAACATTGTACTTTGTTTTCGTGTTGGGACTAATGCTTTATGTGAACAACTGTAATGTTTTATTTTAAGAAAAATTATAATTATTAGGTATAATCGCGAGTAACTAACGTCGTTAAGGTCAGTGTATTAGCGTTAGTAAGAGTACTATTCCCTATTCTGTGGTATTAGTTTCAATAACTATTAGTTTTATTTACAACTAGCTGTTGCCCGCAGCTCCGCTTGCGTGTTACTTTAGATCTACATAACTTTTTTATTTATGAAGCGATTGAAAACCAAACCGCAAGTTCAAATCATTTCTGAGATTAGCGTGTTCAAACATTCAGACAAACAGACAAAAGTTCTAAAAACCATTAATAGTGAACTCCACTGCGGGTGACGTACCTGTTCTGAAGAGCTCTTCAATCTGATCCCACCCTCTTCCTTCCGATCCCGAACAACGCGTGCCGGGCAGAGATGCAACTCCCACACAGTGGATAGCATGTTCGCGAGAACCGAACGTTTTAACCGTTCGTTTTTCTGCCGAACGATAGTGGCCTGGAACGCTCTGCCTGTGCACGTGTTTCCTCCCACATATAACCCTGGGTTCTTTAAGCGGAGCGTGAAGAGGCACATCAGTAGGTCGTCAAGTTGAGGGCCACTCTATCGTATGTGCTGTGAGAGTGGCCCACAATCGCTAGACGTCGTCACGACTTACCACCAGGCGGGCGGCGTCAATTTGGCGTACCGAATATAAAAATTAAAAAAAATCTACGACAAACTTATTATTTGCGGTTGGTACAGTACTCGGGTCAAGGGATCGAACCGCAAAATTAAGTTTGTTTTTTATTGTATATTTTTTTCCGGGATAAAAAGTACCCAGTGTGGTGCCCAGGATATTAAAGAATAATTATACCAAGTTTCATCGTAATCGAACCAGTACTTTTTGCGTGATGCCTGAACAGACAGACAGACAGACAGACAAAAATTTTTTAAATCACATTTTTGGGTTCGGTGTCAGTCTAGTAACACCCCCTGCCATTTATTTTTTTGATATCTTCAATGTACAGAATTTTCACTTCTACAGATTTATTATAAGTATAGATAAGAATTACAATATATATGATTTAATACTAATAATCGGACAGGAAATCCATAAGCACTCTGCAATTTAATTACAGAGTGCTTATGGATTTCCTATAGTGTCAGGGTACCGGAAATTGGCTTAACCCCTTATTATGTGGCTCTGGCTACACCTTTGGGGATAAAGGCGTGATGTATGTCTGTCTGTCTATTTAGTTTCGAGCCGTCTGGTAGCTCTTCATGACGGAGTACGATACCGTGTCGATTCGATCGTACTGAATTGTAATTGTAAGAATTAAAGTACGAGTACAGTCGCTACATAAAACCAAATGTTTCTGATTGACAGAGCGAACGAAGCGTCCATATTTCGAGACTGGATAATTTTTCTTTCGTCTGTCTGTCTATCTGTATGAATGAGTGTTCCGAGCTAGTCGTCACATATTTCATCGGATCTTCACGAAACTTGGCACAAGATTAAAACAAGATTTTAATTGTGAGCTTACTGTTGGTTGGTGAGAAAATTAGGAGCTTAATTTTTTTTTACTTCGGATGTTTACTGTTCGACCATCACGGACGACCATTTGGTTTTAAATAATTGTGATTGTGAATGAATATCTTACTATCATAATCATTGTTATCTAAGCTTTAATTACAGTCCCACTTCGTGTTCTTCTTGTAAGGAGATTAGGTAGTACATTAATGGCTCCATCGTATACCGACAATTCTTTCAATGTTAAGATGGGGGAATTCGATTGATACTCGTAGCTTATTTTTATACTTATTAAGATAAGTTATAAAACTAATCCTCAACATTGTTAGTGGAGGTTTTGTCGAATTATGTCATACTTCAATATTTAAATTATCACGGTCACTTACAAGAGTTGTCAGGATATTTTTTTGCTTCGAGTTTTCGATATTTCGGCATCGTGGCAAGCATCAACACACTAGCAACAATATTAGGTAGGTACGAGTACATCGTAAATATCCCAAAAATTCTAAAGTAACTAAACTTGGAGTCGAATTGTTTTAAGTATTTTCAGTTTTAAGGATGTTATTGTTCCAATCGTTGACTGTATCTTGGTGGGGCCCCATTCTCGTACCTATAATCCCTGCAAGAATTTCTTAACGTGAATCTTTGCTTAGTGCTGCTATTCTCATACCAAACAATGTAATGTCTAATGTCTCTAAAAAACCAAAACAATCATAATGACCTTGCGCATTCAAGCAAAGGGTAAACTGAGCAAAAAACCTATTTAACAAGGTTTACCCTAACCCGTTCATCAATCATTGGTATCGTGTATTTAATTTTTAAATCAATTGGTGACGCGCGTGCCCCCCATCCATCTTGCGATATCAATATTTATGAAAGTGACGGACGGAAATGGAATTCACAGCAAAAGGGATGCAGGGTAATTCTGAGATCATTCTAGATATGAGTATTTATGTAAAACCAAGACCCAGAATGTCTTTTTGAGAACATCTAATCTAATGAAGGGATTTACATACAGGTACATGTGTGTTAGAATAAGAATAGATATTTATTTTTGTATATTTAGGTCGACAAATTGACGCCACCCGCCTGATGGTAAGCTGTGGCGACGTCTGGCGATTGTGGACGAGTCTCATAGTACACAGGAATACTATAGAGAGTGGCCCTCAACTTGATGACCCAGTAATGTGCTTCTTCATGCTTTGCTTAAAGAACCCAGGGTTATATATTATGTGGAAGGAAACACGCGTTCCAAGCCACCATCGTTCGGCAGAGAAACGAACGTTTAAAACGCTCGGTTCTCTTCAAAGAAGCCATTTAACGGCGCTGGGCTAGCGGCTCAAGGCTTCCCGTTTACTCCGGACAGTCTATAATGCGAATACCTGTAACGAAAGTTACGAAAGTAGAAGAAGCGAGAGAAGTATGCCAAGATCGTAGGTCGCTATAATAGTAGAGTCTATGGAATTCCACTGGCTATTCCAGTTGGGATACAAAGGCAAAGGCTGTACGGATGTATGATGTAAACTTTCCAGAGCCTGGAAAGTTTAATGGCAATAGGCTGGCTACCAAGTTTTGGGTCTTTTTTTTTTTTTTTTTTTTTTTTTTTTTTTTTTTTTTTTTTTTTTTTTTATGCGCACCTCTACCAATGGCAGAGCCTATTCTACACATATCTATTATCTGTCTAGACTACCTAATTTAAAACGATAGCCCTCACAGGGCTCACTCCTCGTTAACTACCCTTACACACGTATTTGCCGGCCACGCCACGGGGCGCGCGGACGCCATGCACTGGGAAATGGTGATTAACCAGCGCACGGCGCCGCACACCCCGTGGCGCCACTCGCAAATACGTCGTTTTGTAATATTAAATCATTAAATCATCTTTCATTCCTATTCTCTATTACCATTCCATTTCTTCTTTTATTCTTCTCGCACTTTCATACTACCTTTCACTCTTTTGTGTGGGGGGATTGTTAGGGTTTTGCGCTTTGTTCCTTTATTATAGCAATTACAAATTTTACAGTTTTTCCTTATTTCTAACAAAATTTTTCAACAATTTATTTGTTTTTGCCTTAGACATTCTAAATAATTACATTATTACAACCAGCATTTACATTTATCACTAATTAACATTCTTTTGTTCTTAACTCTAAAATTTAGATATCTTATTTCTAACAGAGTTTCTAATTTATATCGGTATGCCAATGTAACATTACTCCTTGTACAGGTTTTTTGGCGTCTTACACACTTGTTCTTTTTATATTCTTATTATCTATTTTGCTCTTATTTTCTAATTTACATGTTCCTTATTTTGCTATCTGTCTATATATGTAATCAGTTTTGGGTCTTAGGTGGGCTTAGTTATTTATTATTACGCTGACTGGTTTCTTCAAAATTGAATGTTTTGACACGTTCACGGATGTACTTGGCAAATCCGAGAGCTTGCCGTTTGCAATATTACCAACGTCGAATTGTCGATGAAAGACCCACGTAATAGAGGGCAAGCCTATTGCCGTCACCGGGCCCATTTATAATGGGTTATGTCCAAAATGGCCGAATGAATTTAATAAAAAGTAGCAGCTTTATTGTAATTTTGAAAATAACTTGAACCCTTGCCTTGCGATGAAATGTTGATGAAAGGCAACAAAATCTTACGTGCCAGCCGCTATGGCACAGCCAATTACAGTCCTGGGCGTCTCGGACTATGTCGATAAAAGAACGTGTAAAATATCCCGTTTGCAACCAAAGTTACACTATATTCAGAAGTTTCTAAGCAATAATTGAGCAGAAGCACAGGTCGTATACCTCGGCACGCTATTCTAAACGACATAATTCGTAGGGCTCTTTCCACCGCAGGTCTTCCGGCCGTACGTGAACCAAATGGTTTAGCACGAAGCGATGGAAAGAGACCGGACGGTATGTCGTTGCTACCGTGGAATATGGGAAGGCCTTTGGTGTGGGACGCTACATGCGTTGACACCTTAGCACCTTGACACCTTCCAAGCACATCCGGATGTGCCAGCGCTGCTGCTGCATCGGCTGAAGGCCTTAAACGGAGTAAATATGCTAACCTAGCAGGTGATTACATATTTGAGCCGTTTGCAGTTGAAACACTGGGGTCATGGGGTCCGAGTGCTCGCCGCCTTTATAGAGACATTGCTAAACGCCTAATCGATGCTTCTCAGGACCAGAAGGCTGGCTATTTTCTGGCCCAAAGAATAAGTATCGCCATCCAACGTGGCAACACAACCAGCATTCTGGGAACCTCCCCATTCGGCAATGACGCGGAGGATTTTTTTTTTTAAACGATATTTTGTAATGTAAATATTTTTAGTCTATAATTATGTTTATTTTGTATATTGTAATTCTCCTTGTAAATAAAGACTTTCATATTATAATTGAGTTATACTATCCATATGCGCAGTATTAGGTAGGCACTCGTACATAACGATAGTGGTGAGAGCTGGGTATAGACATCATCAATCAACCAGCTTCTGCCCCTCCCAGGGCTTCACCTCCTCTACCGCCCTCTGGCTTTCACCTGGGTCATAAGTTTGAACATAGATACTTACTATAAGTACATTTATTAGAATTGGCCTATGTTTGGTCATGCTTTACAAAAGTGCAAATGGTTTTAAAAGATTTATTTCTTAATAATAAAGTGGAGTAGTAGCAGAATAAGTTAACACATTCTTAGAATGGTAGGTTTTAGGATGGGTGACCATTTCTGAAGATGTTGAGACCCCCGTGCCTCGGAGAGCACGTTACGTCGTCGTTGGTCGGTCCATGTTGTCATATGAATATCTATGGCAGTCTTTACGGTTATTTGGAGCCCTATAACAATATCCGACCGGTCTAACTGTAGAACATTAAAACCGCCCAGGGATTGTGGAGGTCAGATGGCAGTTACTCCACGGAAAATATCGAAGTTTAGAAAAGGGAAAAGGCTCGGTGTATGAATAAAGTAAGTAGGTATATAGAGGTAACAAGCATAATAAAAGTACTTAGGAGTAAAATAATCTTATGATATTTTGTATGTTCTTTGTCAGGCGCCCCGGGCACAGATAATAGTACTTTCATACAGAACTTGCACTCCGACGTTAATTAAAGCACATTCTTTTGTTTACGGAGAACATCATTCGAACGTTAATATTGTCAGTAAATTGCCAGCATAATTTGACCAATAATTAGGACGTTAATGCCTCAATATCAACTCTATGGTCAATGCCGTATCACAAACAAGAGACAACCCTTACTGACTTACAACTTCAAGTTGTCGCTGACGTCACGTATTTTTTGCGATTGTTAAGCGAGTGACATACGCCTGCCCCGGATACAAAGAGCCACCTTTGCGGCTTTTTCGAAAGGTGTGTTTTGCCACCTCTTTAAGAGTAAAATGAACGATATAGTATAAAAGTTAGGTAGAAAGATAGAAATATTGGTCGATATTCTCGAACTATATCTGTGCAAAACTTTATCATATATATTTAAACCTCACATTGGCACATCAATAAAACAACTAAAGCGGCCCATTCCAGACAGACAATACATAATACTGGGAACGTAAGCCCGGACATAATGAGGAGTAACGACACGCGCGTGCATAGCCCCCGTAATGACATAGAGCGGGATGGACATATACATATTTTGTTTGTATAAGCAGAACGAAAATATTTACTGCGCTCACCATGTTAATATCTAACTGAAATATTTTTGAAAAATGTTGTATACTCGAAAACTTTTTTATACCTTCAGAAAATTCGTCAAATAAATCATGGCTGACTTCAACTTTCGGATAAAGCTTGGGAACCACTGATCATGAACAGTGAAAAAGGACAAAAAGTATCCAAGGATACAACATCATCATCATCATCTCAGCCTGATGGCATAGGCCTCCCCTGAAAACGGAGGAATTTAGCTTACATACACCACGCTGGCCAGACGGGTTGTTGATATAGGGTTTCGTGTCGAGTTTTCCTTCTTACAAACTTCGATAAACATAAGTACCCACTTATTTATATTGAACCGACTTCCTAAAAAGGAGGAAGGTTTTCTCAACTGGTTTTTTTTATGTTTGTTACCTCATATCTCTGAACTGGGTGAACCGATTTTGAAAATTTAAAGCGGCTACTTCCCCATGGTCCCATTTCAATTTGGTCCCATTGCGACGATTATTTGGTCCCATTTCGGTAATTTGCGGTTGCAAATCAATAACTATTCTCAATTCCGGACTTAATTTCTAGCCACCGGCACAGATTAATAAATAGTTACTACGTAACGTAAGTACGTGCTACCGGGACCAGTAATGTCATAAGTAGGTACCTACTAAAATCTCTGCGTTCAGGATCCGGGCGCCTCTGACGTCGTCGTTCTCGCCTTTAATACTCTCTCCGTAGGTAGGTACTAATAGAAAATTGTCAAACATGTTTAGCGAGTTTTGTATTATATTTATACTATTTTTTTTAACTTTATTTTTTTATTTTTAACTATAATTTTATTTTTAACTATTATTTGTTTTGCTCTGCTCTTTGGTTGTATCGATATTTTACATGCTAATCTCGGTAGATTAGCATGTAAAACAAGCAAACATTTACTTCTATTTTTTATCCCGATAATGTAATCCCACGGGAATTAGTAAAGCGAAAACTAAGTACCTACTTATATCACGAAGGTGGAGCCGCGGTGATCAGCTAAGTCTATAATATAAAAATGAATCGCTGAATGTGTTGCTATGCGCAAAAGCGCAAATCTCGAGAGCAGCTGAACCGATTTCGCTAATTATTTTTTTATTGTGATCGTTACTAAGTATCAGGAGGTTTTTATGGAGGAAAAAAAAGTTTAGTGGAACATTAGAAAAATGTATGCGGTACGAAGTTCGCGGGGACAGCTAGTTATTAATAAATGAAGGACAAATTGCAAATACTAGATATAAGAATAGAACATAGTCTAATCTATAAAAGAAGAGCGACGACTAGGTAATTTACTTCATATCGCCGTCCCCACCGAATAATCCAGTAATCGAAAAATCAAATTGTTACCGGATTTTTTTTTTAAGTTTTTAATAATATTGAAAGAAAGAAAGATTTATTATTCCACAAAATAATACAAACACACAGGTTACAAAGCAAGAAAATACAAAAACTAAAAAATAAATAAAAAAAAAAATGTGAACTAAATGTGGAATAAACGGCCGTCCCTCAGCGTAATGCTGTCTGCGTGGTGGTGCAAGTCAGACAGCGCTGGTTTTCAGGGACGGCCGGATAGTGGTTATTGCACAATGACTTTCTCGAAACTAACCGTACAAATATCGCTTCGGCCGCTATCGTAACTATTCCGAACAAAATTCACAAGGTGTATAATCCGACCCTTAGAGCAATAGTTCCCAATAAAAGCACTTCTATGGTAATAGTCGATTACAGCGGCGACGTAAGAACTTGTAAATAATTATAAACTTATCTACGTAGGTCTGTTTAGACAAAACATGAAAAAACACCCAATCTCTAAAGTAAATATTTTAAAATTGGGCAAATATTTGAATCGACCTGGCGACCGAACCCGAGACTGATCTCTGATCTCGATTTGCAACGCGTAAAATAAGTAATCTTTGTCATAGCATTTCAATTATAAGTACCTTTACCTTTACCTTACTTTCGGATTGGTGCAAAATTATTTTTAAGCAATTTTGGAGATTATTTCCTCTGAAATTACTGAACAACTGTTTGGTACAAACGTTTTTTTTTATTTTTAATCTTTATTTAATGAGCTTAGCCACAAAATTATTATGATTATGTCACTCCATCCATACAAACATCTTAAAAGCTTAGCTTAGGTATTAGCGTTTGATCTAAGCTCCACTACTAACACAAAGTCTGTATATTTGTGTGTTTTTATTTATGAAATACCTACCAACGGTCCCATAAGCATAGCGCTTGGAAGACTTTGTCGATCACCAATGATAACGCAGAAAATTAAAAATAATGTGCTAACTGGGTCACGTGACCGACATTTTCTGCGATATCATTGGTTATCGACTGAAGCCGATACCAGCATGCTCATAGGCCTGGAACTGAACCGCAGGTACCCAAGTAGATTAACACGTTGACTATATAGCAATTGTTCAGTACAATTGGGGAATTCCCTATACTAACTATACCTACTAAAATTACATCTACTTAAATCCTAACATGCGTCAAAGAACTCCTCCGCCTCGTCGCTGACTGGCAATGTTCCGAGAAGACTGGCAGCATTGCCACGTTGTATGACAATGCTTATTCTTTGTGCCAAATAGTAACCAACCATTACATATTAACAAATAGTAACCATTTTTATGTGAAACAAGATCAATAACAAATTATCTACTATGTAAAATCTTGTATAAAATACTTATATTCGTATAAGTTTTACATGTAAACCTACTATACCTACGTACTTAATCAAATGAGAATGTCCAAAAATATTTTTTTTTAAATAAATAAAATATTCTAGATGCTGTCATTATCAATGCTGACATTAGATAGATAGATGGAAAACGATTTATTGTGCATTTTTGAATAAAGAAATAAATAAAAGATCCCATAAATTATTATGTAAAATGGACCTTAACGCCTACAGCAATCTCTTCCAGGCAAACTTTGGATGGACTGCAATGAGGTTCATTTGTGGGTCATGGAATACAATAGTTAAAATACACTAGGCAAGGGGCAAGCCTATTGCCATCACCGGGCACTCTAGAAAGTGGGTTATCTCCAAAATGGCCGCATGAATTTAATAAAATAAGCAGCTATGTTATATTTTAAAAGATAAATTTGAAACCCGTTACCTTGCGATGAAATGCTGATAAAAGGCAACTAAATCTTTACGTGCCATCCGCTATGGCAAGACACAGTCCTAGTCGTCTCGGACTATAGTTAAAATAGATACAAAATATGTTATACATAATACAGACAGTAGTAATACAAGTAAATCAATATACAAAATCAAAAACCCAAAGTCCATAAATGGTGACGGTGAAAACAGCTGGGTCGCAGCAAATCCCTGCGAAACTCTAATTAACCCCACTCTAATTAAAACATAATTAAATACGCGCGAGAAAAAGAGAGAACGACATTTAACTGATACTAATAAGATCGTCAAACAATTAGGACGGTCCAGTGCGGGGAAACGAGAGGTTGGATGTTACTGTCTCTTTCACGTGCGGGGCTCTCTATTTAACTTTTAATTTATACTCATTCCTTTATATCTTTTATTGCTTCGCCCATCGCGGGTACTAATGCGCCCGAGGTGCTCCTCACACTAATTAAATTCATGCAAGGCTGAGTGCGGCAGGCGTCTGAGGGGTACTCGTAACCCTGGCGGTGTCGGGCGAGTGTGGGGCTAGCCCCGCCCGGTGCTGTGGAGCCAATGGGCTAGCAGCTGGAGCCCGCCCGCCGGCCGCAGTACCAGATTCCTGATAGAGCTGTCATGTCGCGTCCGAGCGCTCGTTACGCTGTCTTGACATATTTTATTATTATTTATGTCAATTACGTTATTACTTTTTTCTTTAATGGAATAAGGAATTGGTTGTGAAATTGATTGCCTTTGAGTCGCTTATGATTCATCAATGTCAAAAATATAATCTGGAACGTGTTAATTTTGTATGATTGATAGTTTCAGAGTCATTAGAGTGATTGGAGAGACTGAGGCGTCGTAATCTAGTTTTACGCAACACTATTGTAATTTCTTGACACAACGCTCTCACAGAGCTATTACAGGTTGATTGCTCGCCCATCACACAATCGCCTGTCAAATTAAAACCATGGGTGAAATTCAAAATATGACTGTTATTATCTTTTGAACAATTTCATTTTTGTCTATGAATACTATATTTAGTTTTGACATCAATGGTAATAAAGATCATTCATCTCTAGCGAGAGAAATCTTAATTTTCTAATCAGTTTCAATGTAATTACACGTAGGTACTTACAATAACTAGTTATGAGAACTTTTAGTTACGAAGTTAGGTGATTTTAGATGAAGCTCTCCTCTTACGTACATTTCATAACATATCTCCTTTTCGATACTTAGCAGATACATGTCACTGTATAACTCTATGTCATGTGGCTGAAAAAGATTATGACAACCCCATCGGCCCGTGTTAACCTATGACTACCCTATAAATCCCATGTCCGAAGCATAACAAGGGAAAATAAACCTCATTGTATGTTACTAAAGTTCATTTAAACTTAACATTACAAGTCACCTACGTTACCGGTAATTCAATGTGTGCCGGCCCTTAATTTATGACCCGTTATTCAATACAGATCTTTAACGTGACGATATAAGGTTTAAAAGCGGTTACCAGTTGTACGATATACTGGCGGAGAAATAAATCTATGATATGAAGGAGGCGGAGAATTAATTTGTGTGTGGTGGGGTTTAGGAAGGGGGGCTCTCGCTCCGCCCTCAGAGCGCGCCATCTCGCGTCGGGCTCTGCGTGACACGTAATACTCAGTACGGAGAAGACGTAAACGCGCGCGGCACGGAAATCGCGCTCGCAGTGAGATCGACATTAGTGTTTGTAGTGAACTCGAGTTGATATAGTGTGATGACAGTAGATGATGGTATGGTGTCAACTTGGTGAAGGGTGTCGGCAAGATATCTGGATCGAGGGGAGGCGGCGGCGGCGGCAGCATGGTGCTGGAAGGCGGGCTGCCGGCGCCGCTGCAGCTTTACGCGGCGGCGGCGGCGCAGCTTCATCCTCGCCCGCCTTGGCCACCTTTCTTGCCGTTCTTTGGAGTACCTCCGCCGTTTCTGGCCAGGCCGAGAATACCGCATCCGATGCCCGCTAGGGCTCCCCATGGACCTCCTAGTGAAGATTCTAATGAAGACGGTGCTAGTAGTAAAGGTAGGGTGTTTTTATTTTTATTTTCGTTCCAAACGGAGGAGTTATAATTATCTAGAAATGACATTTAAAACATCTATTAAGTAGATCAGGATAAGGGGACTCCGTTATGTATAGCAAAATTAAATTAAGGGATTAATTAATTTCTTTATTAAATAATACACGGTGGTAGGAACATAGGAAATTTTTTACACGCCTAAACGTAGGTATACCTAGTAAGTAACTTACTTACTTGTCTAAATTTCTAGATTATTTATGACCTATTTAATAGTATTTCATTTAGGTCTAAAGTCTAATTTATAAATTTGGTAGGTAGGTACAGAATTTCAAAGTTTCGTACTTAATTCTGAACCTCAGACTTAGCACACTTACCTAATTAAAGAATTATAGAATTAAATAGGTATGTATTAGGATTAATTAAGATATTATTATATTTCTAGGTATTGTTGACTTCTCTATAAATATGTATCTTTCATTTAGGTATATTTACCTATCTATAAGTAGATATTATTAATTAAGACTTTAGACCTAAATGAAATAATAATAAATAGGTAATAAACAATCTAGAAATTTAGACAGGTCAGTAAGTTATTTACTAGACAAAGCACTTTAATTTTTAATCTATGGTACAACTACAGAAGTACTCATTCATTAATATGTGAATGAGTGCTGGTCTACGCCGCGCCCGCCCGTAGCTAATTTTCAGTCGAAACCATTACCTTAGGATATAAAAAGAATTATAAAAACTTCAAGTGACTTCGAATAGGAAATAGGTACGTTAATAAGTAGACAAGAGTTAGGAGACACCCAGCAGTTTAGGGTTTCGTACAAGTCCTACATGCTTATGCAATGTT
The DNA here is from genome assembly GCA_963556515.1 of Nudaria mundana. Classification (NCBI taxonomy): domain Eukaryota; kingdom Metazoa; phylum Arthropoda; class Insecta; order Lepidoptera; family Erebidae; genus Nudaria; species Nudaria mundana. The sequence goes on from OY748294.1 coordinate 18,364,502, forward strand.
TTTACTTACGCTTTTATTAACTTCACTTTATGCTTGCTTGCTTGTATGAATGTTTGTTTCTAACCGACTCTTTTGGGTTCGATTTTGCCCTACTTTGAACGATCAGATTTTGCACACCTGTCAAAGGCGGTGACAATGCAATAATACGCTTAAAAAAATAAAAAATGAAAAATAAATATAAGTTAAAAAAAACTAAAAAAACACGCTTTTGTAGAGAATCCAACTAAAAAGTAGAAAATAAATTTTACTAACTTTGAATTAAGAATAGTGTAAATATGCGTGAGGTGCATAGTGTCAATAGTTAGGTACACTGTGTGTTTATATTGAACAATAAAAACACATAAAAGAATACATTTATAAGACACAAGTAAACAAACCAGTGTCAAGCTTCTTCACTTCAGTAGGAATATATATATAATTTTCATTAAACAGATATTTGTGTTTGTATTGTGTAAATTGTGAATGTAATGAATGACATTAGGAAATAGTTAGCACAGACTTTTGTATGGGAACTCACCAGGATATTTAGTTATGTTTGTATTGCGATGTTTTATTTTCTTCCTCTTCTTTTTTTAAAAACGTGGCTCCGTCGATGTTCATCGATGATTGCGCCAATGTCAAGGTAATGCTTGATAGACCCGCACAGAAGAACTAGTTATTCCTAACTAGCTCCAGGTGCTGGACAAGAAACGTTGTTCGGTATCTGAGTGTCTGGGAACTCGATTTTTGCAGAGCGCAGAGTTAACCTAAAAAGCCACCAGCCACACGCTCAGCAAAAATCGAACTCCCATTGCGATATTTGTGACCTCCAAAAATCAGATTGACATTTTTATTAATGTACCAAAATTTAAATTTATATACTTAATAATAATAAAATAAAAAGTAATATAATCCATAAAGATATCCAACAAAAACCTTAAATAAAATAAAATTATGTGTAATTGATAAATAAATTAAATAAAATTCCTCCTCTCTCCAGATAAACATTGTGCTGTGCCCGACAGGGTCTATAATTGTAACTTTACCTATTTTAACATCTGAACCACATTATGGAAGCAATAAATGTATTGAATATTGAGTATGGAATGATATAAAATTAAAAATAACAAAACAAAAAGAAATTTTATAACACTGACTTCATTCTTTCCTATTTCATTCACTGTTGCTCCGCTTCTACTAGTCTTCTTAATTCATTTACTTTATAATACTAACCCCCTTATTCATAATGAGTTTTCAGAAGTTATAACTACCGTTAAATTGGGTCTTATTCATAATGAGTTCTTCTTTTTCTACTTTTTTTAAAAACGTGGCTCCTTCGATGTTCGTCGATGATTTCGCCAATGTCAAGGTAATGCTTGATTTTTCCCGCACAGAAGAACTTATTACTTAACTAGTTCACAGTGCGGGACAAAGAAACGTTGTTCGGTATAAGTGAGAGTCTGGGAACCCCATTTTTCCGGAGCGCCAGAGGTAACCTAAAAAGCCACCAGCCAGTTTGATTTTTGCGCTTAGCAAAAATCGAACTCCATAATGAGTTATCATATCACAGGTTTAAAATAGGCACCGATTGTAATAAAAGAAAGGGACACAATCTGTTCTCACCACCTGACAAAGACAGAAGATTCTCTTAAGCTCTTCTGGATCTAACATACCATTTTTAATTTAAGTAATAAAAGAAGGTTGTCCATTGCCATTCAGCGCGGCATCATAGGCACTTTTGCCAGGAATGGTGCGGGATGAGTATAATGATTTTGTTTCGTCAGACTAAAAAATAAAAAGTAATCTAAAGTAAAGCTAAAATAACTGCTTCGGTGGCGTGGTGCATCGGCTTTCGAATTCGGAGTCTCGGGTTCGATTCCCGGGTCAAATCAAATATTTGTGTGATCCATAAATGTTTGTTTCGGAGTTTGGTTGTTTTCTATGTATATTATGTATGTATTTAGAAATATATAAGTATGTTTATCAGGTGTCTATTGCGCGTTGGTCTATGTCTAGATCCCATAGCAAAAGCTTATAGCTTAGTTTGGGCTAGACGAACGTTGTGTGAGAATGTCCAAAAATATTTATTTATTTAAAGTAATTTTTAAAATAGCGTTTCATTATGAATAAGGGCGTAAGTGTTTTAAAAAGTACATCTTCAGGTTTATAATATCAGTATATTATTATGTTATCACTAACTGTTTATTATAATAATTATCATACTCCATTAATTATGTTCTTCTCAGTTCATAAATTAATTATTATGAAGTGTTTTTTATTGCCACAATTTATGCTTATCATGAAAAAAGGTCGTATTAAGATTTATATAATTAACGTATGATTTTATTACAAGGTAAGTAATCCTTATTGGAAATAATTAATATTAATTTGTATTTATCACACGTTAACTAAAAAAAATATATTACTTTTTCAAGCACAGTGCACAGTGAAAAAGTATCTGAACGATTAGATCGGATCTGTATAGACTGAAGAAATAAAAATAAATTAAAATATTAGCTAAGTGCGAGTCAGAATCGCGCACGAAGGGTTCCGTACTGTTATTTATAAAAACGGTACATTACTTACCAAGGTAATTACTACTATAAATATTTATTTAATTTAGTTTTTTTTTAGTATTTGCTGTTATAGCGGCTATAAAAATATATCATTTGTGAAAATTTTTTAACTGTCAACTCAATAGTTCCAACTTCTATAGAACCAATGTTCATGAGAGTCCGGCTACAGACGGAGAGACGGAACAGAGCCTTAGTAGGTAATACCTACCCGCTTACAGATTTTTTATTGTATTTAAATTATTAATTGTAGTTTCTGAAGATGTATTAATTAATCACCCGCACATTATTAAACAGTTTTGAATTAAATTGGCACATACTCTTATCGAGTTTTTTTTTTGAATTAACGTTAATTAAGTAGGTATAATTTATATCGCGGTAATATACTACACAATCCACAGATAACTTCCAAAATTGTCTAACCACAAGATTAGAGAAACACAAACTCACGGCCATATTAGTAATATACAAGGCAAATTGCTCTACCTATAAGTATATTACTAATATGGCCGTGAGTTTGTGTTGCCAGGTTCTTTTCTCACTGACTCTATTGCTTTGTGAATTTGACTTTTAAATGTTCTTTTGTGCTGATGTTAATAAGCGTTATCTTTTAACCTATATTAATAAATATATTTGAGTTTGAGTTTCTTCTTCTTCTGCTTTTAGGGTACTATCAGCAAAAGCTGAAGAAAGTACCCTTATACGCCCGTCGTTCTCAGTCTGTCCGTCCGTACGTGTCACTTTTCAATCTGACACTGACATGTTGATAGTACCCTTGGAGCATTTCGCGATTGCGCGCTTAGCGTAACCGCACTCCAGCCTTGTTTAAAAACGTGTCACCATCGATGATCGTCGATGATTTCGCCAATGTCAAGGTAATGCTTGATTTTTCCCGCACAGAAGAACTAGTTTCTCTGAACTAGTTCGCAACAAGGAAACGTTGTTCGGTGTTGCAATTGAGGGTTTGGGCCTGGTTTTTTGCCCAGCGCCAGAGGTAACCTAAAAGGCAACCAGCCAAGCGCTCCGCAAAAACTCAAGTCCGAGTTTTAGTTTGATAATACGTGAAGTAAAAACTTTGTAAGTACCAGTTTTTCGAAAATTACGCCGACTGTGAGTATAAAACTTCACACACTTAGTTATACCACCCCTACCTATAGCTTATTTATTTATTTACGAGGAGTACAAAATGCGAATATTAAAAATATTTATGGTCCAATCTCCATTACTGTCGGACCACCTTTACAAGTAAAACAGTCATCATCATCATTCACCGAGCCTTTACCCAACGCAGTTGGGGTCGGTTTTCCAGTCTAACTGCTGCGATTCGGCTGAACTTTATTTTTCGTGAAGCGACTGCCATCTGACCTCCACAACCCATGGACGATACCGAAGTTCTGTAGTTAGACCGGTCGGATTTTTGATTTAGGGCTCCAGCTACCCCTAACAACTGCCATAGATGTTTATATGACAACTGGGAACGACAGCTGTGCAGAACGTGCTCTCCGAGGCACGGAAGGGAAGGAATTTACAAGTAAAACAGTAAAGACAGATAATTTTAAAATTTAAAACCATTTGTTTATGTCAGATATTCTTATAGATGTATAGTTATTTTTTTCAACCGACTTCCAAAAAAAGCAGCAGGTTCTTAATTCAACTGTATGTTTATTTTTTTTATATTTGTTACCTAATCTTTGGACTGGGCGAAGCGATTTTGATTTTTTTTTAATAAAAGCTACTATTTCCCAAGTGGTCCCAAAATTAGTTTTTGCATTATATGACATGATTGCAAACATTCGTCCATTCGTCACTTCTAGTATTTCTTATACTCCATGTGAAAAAACGAATAAAATCCCGAAGACATCGCGAGCGCCAAAGTTGAAATAATCGTACTGTACATTATTACCTCAATGGTACCAACGAAGTTCAAGAGGTGACACTGGAGATTATAAACACAGAAGAAATATACGAAATAAATAATGATATCTTCGCGTTGCGCTATATTCGTTATCCTTCTAGGCATAAATTATTGCTTTAATAATATTAAGGTATTATTCCCGAAATATTCTCGGAGTTGGCTCGTTTGAATAAATTTTATATTAATAAAAAATAAACGTCGGCGAAGGTGCTAAGAGGCTAACGAGCGTAATCCAAATGTAAGTTATTAGTTGAGTCGCCGCGGTCTCCTGCTGGGCGCGAGACCGAGTCGATATCGAGATGTTTATCGATTCTTTTGTCGGCACTATCGCTGAGGTGTTACTCACGAAATTAGGATGTTAAATGTTTTGTACATGACGCATAGGCTGAAAGAATTGTATACCATTGCTTTTTTTACCATTTTTCTATTACTAATAGAAATATCAATAGGTTTTTGTGTTGTATTTATGCATGATCATGTGTGAAATCGATGGTGAGTTAAATATACTCGATGTTTCATTCGTATAGAGTGGTTGTAAATCGATATGTTATGAGGTGTTGTACCTACTATCGTTATAACGTTATATCGTGTACCTAAGGGGAATATTAATATGAGCGTAAAGATAGTATTTAATGATTACCTCTACCTACTAGGACTAGTAGTCTTAGTCTATCTTGAAGAGTAATGTGTTGAAATAACTAATTACTTCACAGCTATGTATGTATAATAAAATGTAATATATATTATTATATTCATACTCACTTTTTATCACTTCTATGACTAAAGAAATGAAGATGATAGTCGTCATGACACATAAAAGATAGGGAACTTGATAGGTAGGTACTAGACATACCATTTTTTTAAATTTATTATTATTAGACATATTACAATTTTTTTATTACACATTGTCCCACAAAACCGTGTTGTCGGTTTGTCTGTGGGATTGAGCCTCCGTACATTATACTTATTATTTTAGGTTGTTAAAAACTAAGCTAAACTATCAGAAGTAAATTAATACAATCTTACATTGGTACATACATACGGACATACATATACGCATATACACATACGCCATACATACCCTTATCTAATAACAATTGTGTTACAAGCTAAATACTTAGTAACTAGGTATGAATAATTTAACAAAAACAATTTTTTTTTATAAACTGCCGAGATAATGGATTTTCAATTACCTTTTAAATAATTTTATATCACTTTCTGATGCAACTTCCTTCGGCAAGCTGTTCATTAACTATGTACTACCTACCTACTCGTATTAAGTACCTATACATACCTAAATCTATTATATCTGAGAATAATATACTTATTAGTAATAGAATATTAAATAGAACACGTCTACCCTATGCAAAACAAGTTTAAGTAGCACATGGGACGTAATAGACGTAATTTAAGGCCCTGGTTGCAAGCGGTGCATCTGCCGATCAACAGACCAGACTCTAATAAACGTAAAAACCAGCCAAGTCCGTGTCAGGCCAAGCATAGAATAGGGTTCCGTAGTCACCCATAATAGATGAGATAAGATAAGATAAGTACTCTTTATTGTACATCGTACACAAGCAATAAATAGTACCTAACATATAACATACATGCCTTAAAACTAATGTTCAAAGGGCGGCCTTATCGCTAAAAAGCGATCTCTTCCAGGCAACCTTTGTATGGAGAGAGATATATACGATATAATGGGGGTAGTGTACAATATATAAATAACTTAAGTAATAGATAAAACAAAGGAGATGAGAGAAAGAATGGTTTGCGAAAAATCCGATGAATAAAATAATTACATACTCGTAGTAACCTACTTATAATTCTTAAATACAAAAATATGAATACAATATATAAAATAAGTACAGTTTTAATGACAGTTCTAGCTACAGATCGATCGAAAGATAATATTCTTTAGTCAAAAGTTTGAACGATCCAAGTGTCTGTGCACGCCTTACATGTAACGGAAGAGCGTTCCAGAGGCGGACTGCTTGGACAGTAAAAGATTTGTCAGCGAAACGCGTGGAGTGCATTGGCATCTCCAGTATTAAATTTTCCGATGACCTCAAAGACCTCGAATGTGTGTCATGAAGGGATTTAAATCGTTGGGAGTAGAAGGATTGTACAATACACTGTATAATAGAGAAAGGATATGAGTATTTCGTCGAAGAGGAATTGGGAGCCACTAATGCTTTTCACGGAAATCAGATACATGATCATATTTATGTAAGCCAAATATGAATCTAATACAAACATTTTGGAGACGCTCAAGCTTATCTAGTTGCTCCTCGGTGAGATCAAGATAGCTGACGTCAGCGTAATCAAGCAATGGAAGCATTAGAGATTGTGCCAGCGCAATTTTGGTGGAAATCGGTAGCAACATTCTAAGCCTGCGAAGTAACCCCGCAGATGCAAATACTTTCCGCCCAACTTCTTGTAGCTGATGATCCCAAGATAAAGTATTGTCCATGTATATGCCCAGGTTCTTCACAGTGTCACTAATTTTGATAGGGGTACACTTGAAATTAACTTGGGGCAGCTGTGAACTGTCCAGGCGAGATATGAAGCAGGGGCTGCCAACTATGATAGCCTGAGTCTTCAACGGATTCACCTGAAATCCATAACTGATACTCCAATCACAGATACGCTCCAGTTCCATATTAATTGTACTAATCGCAGTAGGCAGCTGATCCGGTGGCGTTTGTATATAAATCTGAAGATCATCTGCATAAAGCTGGTACGATGAAACTAAATGTTTTGATATAGAATTAATAAAGCATGAATTAATAAGCCTCTATAACTCCTGAACTAACAGAGCTATCTAATCCGTTATAGTTTTTCTTAAAAGTTCAGTACAAGGACTACCATCATAATTGTTTTCAGGTTCTTATTTTCGCAAAAACATGCTCTTCAAAGCTAAATATCTCGCACACAGATGTTTAAATCAAAAAATCATCCTAGCAACTTATTAATGTTTTTAAAAGAACTATCTAATGACATCCCACACAATGGGATAGTCGTGAGGAAAAAATATCATTCCACTCTACATGCAGGGTAGGTACCCAAAAATATTTTTTTTTAAATTTAGTTTTAGCTCTTTGTCGGCGTAGTAAATATTCATGTTTCTGGCACTAACCGTTCAGGAGGAAAGCCGAGGACGGACGGACATGACGAAACTATAAGGGTTCCGAAACTTTTACTACGGAACCCTAAAAAAGAGATTGCCACCTATTGGGCGTTTTCACATAGCACGATATCGTCCACAATGTCGTGATGATATCGTGACGATATCGTCGCGATAATTTACCTTCTTACCTTAAAGTTACTGCTGCTACTTACGATATCGTAAGGGTGTCGTTATCGTGCAATGTGAAAACGCCCATTACGTGGGACTAACAAAATCACTAGTGTAAAGTAAGCGATACCTTATATACCTCTACCCTCTACCTACCAAAATCACTAGTGTAAAGTAAGCGATACCTTAAATACCTCTACCCTCTACCTACCAAAATCACTAGTGTAAAGTAAGCGATACCTCATATGCCTCTACCCTCTACCTACCAAAGTCACTAGTGTAAAGTAAGCGATACCTTATATACCTCTACCCTCTACCTACCAAAATCACTAGTGTAAAGTAAGCGATACCTTAAATACCTCTACCCTCTACCTACCAAAATCACTAGTGTAAAGTAAGCGATATCTCATATGCCTCTACCCTCTACCTACCAAAATCACTAGTGTAAAGTAAGCGATACCTTATATACCTCTACCCTCTACCTACCAAAAATTCACTAGTGTAAAGTAAGCGATACCTTATTTACTTCTACCCTCTACCTACCAAAATCACTAGTGTAAAGTAAGCGATACCTTATATACCTCTACCCTCTACCTACCAAAAATTCACTAGTGTAAAGTAAGCGATACCTTATTTACTTCTACCCTCTACCTACCAAAATCACTAGTGTAAAGTAAGCGATACCTCATATGCCTCTACCCTCTACCTACCAAAATCACTAGTGTAAAGTAAGCGATACCTTATATACCTCTACCCTCTACCTACCAAAAATTCACTAGTGTAAAGTAAGCGATACCTTATATACCTTATATACCTTGTTTTAAAATTACTAGTGTCGAGGAAACTGCTTCACAGACACCTTTATTTACGCGACATACTTAAATATATTTCAATTAAAATCATTGATAGTGGGAACGATTACAGTACCTAATATAAATAAATCATTTTTAACCGACTACGGCAACGAGAGGGTTATGTTTTACGCATGTATGTATAAATGATAATGTGTGTAGATTTTTTTCTATGCTACGTTTTCAATTATTAACAATTTGGTTTCAAATGGACAATACAACTGTTACAAATGGTTGGAAATTTGAAAATTTTGAAGTTTGAGTTGTGAAATTACTAATGTCTTTCGGTTATTAAACAAATTGCCTTAAACTAGTAGACTTTCGAACCAGTCTATAGCGTCCGTGGCGCCGCGACTGTGACGCCGCGACAGAGCGACAGATAGATGTTTCGTACAAATGTATGAAATTTCAAGCAACTACTTTCAAGCTCAGCGACACTAACGCGGCGTCAGTTACGTCACAGTGCCGCTGTGCGCTGTGTTGTCAGACGCCCGCGTCAGTCGCTATAGACGTTGCGTCTGTGACGCTTGGTTCGAAAGTCTACCTTTAGGTATCGTTTTAGGCAAATAATTAGAATGCACAGCGAAACGACTGGAAACCCATTCTCTGGTGTTAGGTTAGAATGGGATGCAAAATTATTCAATTCGAAATATTCTATTATTTATTACTAGCGGACGTCTGTGGCTTCGGCCGCTTGACCAATTATATACTAAAAACCTCTATTCATCAATGAAAACCGCATCAAAATCCGTTGAGTAGTTTTAAAGATCTAAGCATACACACAACGGGCGACTTTGTTTGTATGTATGATGGTAAGTACAAATGTTTTACCTTCGTAGGTATTTGTATACATATAGGTACATATAAATGGTTATGCTATTAAATTACTATATTTCTCCCGGTAATGTTTAGGTACCCATGGGATCGGACACTTCAGACTCCTACTACAAAATCCTACAAATACGTACTAGTTTTGAAAATTCTACATAAAAATTAATTCATTCAAGGACTATATTTAAGGATTTAGACACTGACACCACTGACAAATGCTGAGTCTTTAGCAAAGGTTCCCTAATCATACCTACTAAAGAACAAAACTGCATTTTTTAATAAGGTATTTTTTTTATATTTTAGGACAATTCACACAACGTCATCTAGTCTCAAACTAAGCAGAGCTTGTGATATGAGTACTATATACTTAAAATGATATAAATACTTAAATACATTATAATATAAATATACATAGGAAATACCCAGACTTCGGTACAAACATAATGTGTCATCACACAAAGTTTGTCCCGACCGCGATTCCCGGTCGGGACAAACTTTGTGTGAACCCGAGACACCGGCGTCGAAAGCGGATGCACTACCGGCCACGCCACCGAAGCAGCCTTAAGCCGTCAGAAGTCAGTCATGAATTTAAATTTCGAGTGCAAACCACAAATAATGAATTCAAGATAATAGAGTTACTAAATACAAAAACAAACAGTTCTGTCATAAAAAAAACAAACAAGCAATAAGAACAGCTAAATGGCATAATAAACAAAAATCAGTGCTAGTCAAAAGAACATCAATAAAGGGGAAGGGAGCAACCCATTGCAGAGGAGCATCGCATAAATTATTTACCCCTTACAGTTTATAAAACAAAATGCTTTATAATACAGTGGATTTTAAATTATTTGATTTGTAATAGCTTTATAGAAAACATTTTTTTAATCTAATGATGATGTTAGGACCTATGATTTTTCCACAGACTTCCAAAAGAATCAATATTTTTATGTAAATTTTTGACGTATATTTTATTATAATTATAGATTAACTGACCTTAATATAAACCTTTATAATAAACTGATACTCAAAATCTGTTCCCGCGAAACGAGCTTATTTGTACTGGGTGTTGACATAACTTAGAACAATTAGCTCTTTTTCGAGGCTACACTCTTCACACGGCGCGCTCTATTAACATAGTATTATCTGCCATTTATAAATATGGAATGTCATTGGTCAGACAATATTACCCAAAACTATAAAGTGTAGTGGATTCGCTCGTTTGGAGTCTGTCCTTGTTCTTATTCTAAGTCCCCACACATATTATTGGGATCAGGAGTTCCATATCCAGATAGTTTCTTATTGGAACCTAGAAAACTAAATACGGTAGAATCCTGATTATTCGAACCTCGATTATCGGAATAAAAACAAATTAATTTTAAATATTGGATAGTCTAGTAATCAAAATACTTACTAAGAATAACTTGTAAACTTATTCACTGTAACTCGTAATATTTTTACTTACTTAGTTATATCGTATTATGCAAATGACGTAAATAAAAGTTATTAAAATGTTATAAGTAGGTCACACTATAAGTTTTGCGTAACTTAAAAAAAACAACATGTTAAAACCAAAATATTATGTTTATTGCTTTTCAAAATACTCTCCTTTACATTTTAAACATGTTTTCATGCGATCGAACCATTTTTTAAAACAGGAGGACAACAGATCTGAAGGCATGTTTTCTACGTGCTGATTGAACGGTATCACTGCCTCTTCGGAGTTGGTAAAAGTGAAACCTCTCATCAAATCTTTGATTTTGGGGAAAATACAGAAATCACAGGGTTCTAGGTCGGGGCTATGCGTAGGATGGGTGACGAGTTGTACTTTTTCGGAAGCTAAAAATGACTTTGTTTTGTTGGCCGTGTGTGAAGAAGCGTTGTCATGATGTAGGAGAACGCGGCTTTTGGGTCGTCTTTCGCGAACTTTTTCTATCACCCTGGGTAAACTAAACTAAATAAAAAATACCACTCGGCATTAACACTCTTTTGATCTTCAAGTGGAATTGTACAGATGGGACCCGTAGCTGAGAAAAAAAACGCGATCATTTAAACGCGAACGTTTCTCGCCTGCGTCATTTTTGTTGGCTTGTTCTCATTTTCAAACACCCATTCACAAGATTGCTGTTCTTTTTCGGGTTCAAAACAATAAATCCATGTTTCGTCTCTTGTGACTATGTCATAAACAGCATTAGAATGTCCGTGGTCGTACTTCAGTAGCATCTGTGAGCACCATTCCACGCGAGCCCGCTTCTGCTCCGCTGTCAGTTCATGAGGGATTCAACGACAACAAAGTATCCGAACTTTCAATACTTCATGTAAAATTTTCTGGATTTGACTCATACCAATCCCCAATAGTCCTCGAATTGTCTCATAGGTAATCCGCGGATTTTCTTCAATTAACCGCTTAACAGTAGCCACATTATTTTCGTTGACGGCAGTTGAAGGCCGCCCTTCACGAAATTCGTCATGTAAAGAAACTCGACCTCTCTCAAAATCAGCAAATCCTCGCCTCATGGTGCTCAAACAAGGTGCTTCTCTCTCAAAAGCATTTTGAAGACGAGCGGCACAGTCTTGCGGAGAGAGAGAACTTTTAAAATCATAAAAAATCATCGCTCTAAAATCTTTTTGACTTAATTCCATTTTCGTTGCATACGTAGAACTTTGATGTGTGATAAAAAACAGTTGACAAATGATTTCCCGCCAATTGTTTTTTTATTACTAAGAAGGTTGCAACGTTTCAAAAAATATAACATTCGAAATTCAAATAGTTCCGATTAGTTAGAAGTGCAAAACTTTTTGTGTGCCCCTGTAACTCTTCGATTTTAGACTATTTATACTGTCGATTAACGGCACTTGGTGGAATCTGCTACACATATTGCTCAAAAACACAACTTTTCCATATTCTTTTAAAAATCTCTGATGATGCCGTGATGTGAAACCGGTCAGTAAAAATAAAATTATTGCAGTGGAAAAGTATTATGTGTTTTTGTGCAATATCTTCGATTATATTTAGATTTAAAATTGATTATCCGGATTTTCGATTGTACATAATACCCCTCGTTTTAATTAATTTATAGGCATAATATTTAGGTTTAGATTACAGCATGGTTATTGATTTTCTATTCTAGTGCTTGCTAACGGCAATGGCTTGCCCTCTATTACGTAGAATAACGAAAGTACTGGCAAAATATTTGTTACAACATGCCATAAAAATAATGTACAATAAGCGTATATTATGCACTTGGATTTTTGCGGAGCACGTGGCTGGTTGCTTTTTAGTTTAACTCGGACGCTGATGGGCAAAAATCCAGGCCTAAACGCTAAATTGCAATACCGAACAACGTTTCCTTGTCCCGCACCGTGAACTAGTTCAGAGTAACTAGTTCTTTTGTGCGGGAAAAATTAAGCATTACCTTGACATTGGCGATGTCATCGAAAAACATCGATGGAGCCACGTTTACAAAAAAAACGAAGAAGAAGCGTATACACATGTACCTTATGGCCAAAGATCAATCTCTTCCAGGCAAACCTATGTAGTGGTTCAGGAGAGCCATGTCGCAAATCTGTGATGCGGCGATGCCTAGGGTTACACCCAGACCGGCAAGGAAGCAGGTGTACTGGTGGTCGCCGGAGATTGCACAGCTGCGCGCAGCATGCATCTCCGCCCGCCGCCAGTACACCAGGTTTCGCCGGAGGCATCGCCGCCCAGACGACGCGGCAACCCGAGAGGCGGAGCTTTATCAGGCTTACAGGGAGGCTAAAGGTAATCTCCAGGAGACAATAAAGCGGGCCAAGACGGCGGCCTGCGAGGAGCTCCTGGAGACCCTGCAGCAGAACCCATGGGGGCGCCCGTACCTACAGGTCAGGGAGAAACTCCGACCTAGGGCGCCCCCACTGACCCAGAGTCTCCAGCCGCAGCAGCTGGAGCGGGTCATGGGCTCCCTGTTTCCGACGAGCGCGGAGGAGCACGTCCCTCCGCGCGTGGCTCCGTCTCTGCCCGACGCGGATAGCACCGGCGAAGACGACGTACCCGAAGTCAGGGTGGGGGAGCTAGGGGCGGCAGTACTCCGGCTTAAACGCCGGAAAATCACTGCCCCCGGACCCGACGGCATTCCTGGCCGTGCATGGGTCCTGGCCCTCGAAGAACTCGGGCCTCGACTGATGGGGCTCTTTAGCGCATGCCTCGAAAGGGGCCAGTTTCCCAAGGTGTGGAGGACGGGGAAACTGGTCCTGATTCGTAAGGCGGGGCGGCCGGTGGACTCACCGTCCGGATACCGGCCGATCGTGTTGCTCGACGAGGTGTGTAAGCTCTTTGAGCGAATTATCGCGGAACGCCTCGTCGAGCATCTCTCGACGGTGGGGCCAGACCTGGCGGACAACCAGTACGGTTTCCGTCGGGGACGCTCCACCGTGAGCGCGATCATGCGCGTCAAGAGCCTGACGGAGGAAGCAGTCTCACAGGGCAAGGTGGTGGTGGCGGTGTCTCTAGACATCGCCAACGCGTTCAACACCTTGCCATGGAGCTGCGTTAGGGAGGCGCTCGTGTATCACGAAACGCCTCTCTACCTCCGTCGTATTGTCGGGGCCTATCTCTCGGAGAGGGCCATAGCTTTCCCCAGCTGGCTCGGGCCAGCTCGGCGAGATGTATCGTGCGGTGTTCCGCAGGGGTCGGTCCTGGGGCCGCTTCTGTGGAACATCGGCTACGACTGGGTGCTGCGGGGTGCGTTGCCTGAGGGCGTCGGCGTAACGTGCTACGCCGACGATACCCTCGTCACGGCGCGGGGTGCAACGTACCAGGAGGCAGCACTCAAGGTCACGACGGGTGTTGCTCAAGTCGTCGGTCGGATACGGCGGCTGGGACAGGAGGTGGCCTTGCACAAGTCCGAGGTTCTGTGTTTTCACAGACCTCGGAACGGTCCACCTGAAGGTTCCAGCATAAATGTGGGAGGCGTTAGCATCGGCATCAACCCCTCGATGAAGTATCTAGGGATCGTACTTGATAGCCGATGGAACTTCGGACCACATTTCCGAAGTTTGGTCCCCAAGGTGACACAGGCATCGGTCGCGCTTTCGCGACTGATGCCCAACCTAAAGGGACCCAACGCTTCCTGCAGGAGACTGTACCTGGGGATCGTGCGGAGTATGGCCCTATACGGGGCTCCCGTATGGGCGGCGCGGTTGACGGCCAACAACTCAACGCTCCTTAACAGACCGTTGAGGACCTTGGCCGTCAAAACAATAAGGGGCTACCGCACGATCTCCGGAGAGGCTGCATGTCTCCTAGCCGGGACCCCTCCATGGGACCTGGAAGCAAGAGCCCTTGCGTCATTGTTCCAATGGCGCAAGGAGGCGCTGGAGCGGGACCACAGGCCTGCGTCTCGAGAAATCGATGACCGGCGGTCCCAACTCCGCCAGGATCTCATGGAGTCATGGAGGGTGCGACTTGAGCAACCCAAGTGGGGTGCCACCATCATCGCGGCGGTGAGACCGATCATGGACGATTGGCTGCAGAGGCAGCATGGTGACCTCAGGTATCGTGCGACGCAGATCGTTACCGGGCATGGATGCTTCGGTAGCTATCTGTTTCGCATCCATCGTGAGGTCACACCCCTGTGTCAACACTGCGAGGTTTCCGACGACGACACCGCACTCCACACGTTGGTGGAGTGCTCAGCGTGGGCGAGTCAGCGCCGGGACCTCGTAGTGGGTCTGGGCGTGGATACCCTCTCGCTGGAGACCATGCTTCAAGCCATGGTCTCCAGCGGGAGTAGGTGGAACGCGGCCGTGTCCTTCTGCGAGCAAGTCGTGCTCGCGAAGGAGGCGGCCGAGAGGGAGAGGGAGCGTGCCCTCCCCGCCGACTCATCTACGCCCAAGACCATCGACCTCCATGATCGGGGCCTGAGGACGGCGGGATCGCCACCCGTCGTCCTTACAGAAGCAGGCTAGAAGGGTTGCGTGCTGCGGGGCCTTTGCCCCATAGCACGCAACCAGATTCACTCATTGACGCGGGATAAAACCCTACCCCAACGACGCGGGATTCTCATCCCGACCCAACCCCCCGCAGAGACCACAGAGGTGGTCAAAGTCCGCCGGGCGCCACTGGAAATACGTTCTGCTTGTAACCAGAGACGCCCGGCAACGGACGTTAAAGCGGCCGCGGCCTTGGTCGCGGAACTAAAAAAAAAAAAAAAAAAAAAAAAAAAAAAAAAAAAAGGCAAACCTATGTAAAAAGGTATAGTCCGTGTAAAAAGATATGAAGTGTGAACAGTCATAGCAATCTAAATTTATGAAGCTGCTCTAACGCATACTCTATATTAACCGTGCGACATAAACACACTCACAAACTTAAATAGTTCCGACACACATAAAGATAAAATTAAACTCAACCACAAAATAATACTCCTCCTTTACTTACGCATAAAAAAAGTCTCATTACACCAAACAAGTGACAAAAGGTAAAAAAAATCGATATTAAGGCCTATTAGTCAAGTCGTCAAGTTGCAAGGTGCGCGAAATGTAACTGAGCCGGGAGGGGGCCAATTTCAAGGGTCATTTCCTCACCCAACAAGGGAGGGTATCCGTGTTAAAAATAAAACCAAAGATACCAAGTTACAGACCTCGTCTACCGCACAGCTGTTGTATAAATTGTTACTTAAATGAACGTATTTGGTGTACGTATTATTTAGGCGCTTTTGGTACATATAGCTATAACGAAATATTAATATTTTCTTGAACTGGTTGTGTTACATGGTTCGATGATATTACCGTGAGTTTGTGCCCTTTTATTGTTGTTTCCGTAATAAGCAGCATGTGACAAAGACTCATTAAAATTTGATTACACACGAAAATAGTCTAAGCGTTTGTCGTATCTTGCGGCGCGACCGACGCGTGGCAAATCGTTCGTCGCGTGCCCAAAAACACGCATTAGTTGAAATTAGATTCGCTTTTTTTTGTATTTACTTTTCTATAGAGAAACGTTTTCACCCCTTCTAGAAATTGGTCACGGGAGAGATGTGTGATTTTATGTCAATATGTCTTGTTACCGGGCGGTTTATTGGTTATTTGAACTGGAATTGGTCCCGTGGGTGTTTTGATGAGTCTAGTTGAAGTTACAGTAGCTTATACAACGTTTATACAGCTTGTATAATTATTTAACGGCCGCCTTAATAAATTTGTCACCTTAATAATGTTTTATTATAAACGGGTTGTGTCTTTATGTTCTCAAGTGCTGTAATTAAGTGTTATAAACGCCGTATATAAAATTTTAAAGTGACTTGTTCTCTTGAAATTTCTACTAAGTTGCAGCCTTGATGATACAAGTCGAATAATAGGTACCAGTGAATTAATTGGTAGCCATATAAATATTTAGAGGCTATAACTGGTTGTTATCAATAGTTTAACAAGTTACTACTGCTTAACAAATAACTATTGAAACAAGTATCAACATTATTGTAGTATTATTTTATCTCTGGTATTAAACATAACCTATTTTATGTTGCAGCTTTTTCAACATTGTAAGTTTATAGTAACCATTAGGACCATAAACTGGTAAGTAGGGACGTACTCGTATTAAGTCTTTAATATCTCTGATCAAGTTCCTACCAGTCCTAATAAAGCTTTGTATTGTATACTTACATTGATTCTTACATTACCCTCTTGTACTTACTATCTTGATATCCTTTTTTTTGGGTTGATGCTCATTACTATAACATCATGAAATGAAATGAAACTAGTACTAATAGTGTTAATCAGGGTTCGTCCCGTGTTTGAGGGGTGGGGGGGAGTGGATACGTTGTGTGTTTTATACTATGAATGTAAATTCTTACGTGCTGATGTTAATAAGTGTTATTTTATAACCTATATTAGTAAACATTTTTTTTAGTTTTTTGAGTTCAAATATTTTTATGTTCCCTACTAAACTCTAAGCAACTCTAACCGCTCTAACAAAAAAAAGCCGTTCTAACTTCCGTTGCCGGGCGTCTCTGGTTACAAGCAGAACGTATTTCCATTGGCGCCCGGCGGGGCTTCCAGTAGCGCCCGGCGGTACTTATTTACCTTGCAAAGTTTTGCATAACTAGGTAGGTAATTATTGTAGACATTGAGTTCTATATAGTTTATGATGAGGTTGTTATGAGGACCTTTAATTTTTAATATGAGAACTTTAACTTTCGAGTTAAGATCTTTTGCATTCATGGAATCCGAATTGGACCCAATAAGTACTAATGTCGAAAATTGAAGTGGCACACGACGTTAATCTGCAGGTGCACCACTTGCAGGAGAGGTGATTTGGGACCTTAAGATCTTGATGGGACCATTGTACACCCTATATGAATATTACTGTATCCATGGTTATCGGTACAAACGAATATTGTAAGTCTAAACAGATGTTATAAAATTGACACAACAACCGACTTCAAATGACCGAAATGGGACCAAATAACTGTCGGAATGGGACCAAAATGAAATGGGACCACTTCGGAAGCAGAAACTTTAATAAAAAAAAATCTAAATTGTTTCACTCAGTCCAGAAATATGAGGTAACAAACATATAAAAAAAAAGAAAAAAAAAAATGAGTACAGTCGAATTGAGAATCTCCTACTTTTTTGGAAGTCGGTTGAAAATAGAAGTGTCTGTGTGTTTAATTTCAAATAAACAGCGTAACTGATTGTAACTTTTTTTTCAAAATGTCGCAGTTCGATTCCCGAGCTGAGTACTTACATTTTTTTTTTATCTATGAATGAAATTTTTATTTTTACTAAAATGGATGACATGATTATTAACACAACTTTGTATGTTCTATAGTTTCCCTATACTGACCCATGTGAATGGGTCACAGATACATCCTGTATTTGGTGGAATGCTCAGCATGGGCGAGTCAGCGCCGGGACCTCGTTGTGGGTCTGGGCGTAGATACGCTCTCGCTGGAGACCATGCTACGAGGCATGGTCTCTAGCGGGAGCCAGTGGAACGCGGTCGTTTCCTTCTGCTGCGAGCAGGTAATGCTCGTGAAGGAGGCGGCCGGTAGGATGAGGGAGCGTACCCTCCCCGCTGAGTTCCGAAGTGTGCGGCGAGGGCGCCGCAGACGTGACTACGTCCAGGACCATCGACCTCCATGATCGGGGCCTGAGGACGATGGATTAGCAACCCACCGTCCTTACAGAAGCAGGCTAGAAGGGCTGCGTGATGTGGGGCTTCACCCCACGCACGCCTTCACTCACCGACGCGGGATATAACCCGACCCCAGAGATGCGGGGTAACACCCGACCACCACGCAGTGGCCACCCTGGTGGACAAAGTTTGCCGGGCGCCACTGGGAATTCTCTCAGTGTCTACCGGAGGCGCTCGGCAATGGACGTAAGCGCGGCCGTGGCCCAGGGCTGCGTAATAAAAAAAGAAAAAAAAAGAGACACCTGTAGGTACTTACATAAAATACGTTTTTTTTTAAAATATTTTGTTTGTACGTTTGTTCCGTTTCATCTCTGAAACGGCTGGACCGATTTTCACGGGACTTTCACTGACGGATGTGAATGTGGTTCCGCGGGAATCGGGAACCATTTTTAAACTCTATCACGCGAACCCGTCCGCTAATATTTAAATATAGCCCTCAATTTGTACAAACCCTCGCATTGTTTTATAAACACTATTTGAACCGAATTGATTTATTACACTCGTTGTTTTTGCGTGGGATTTCGAAAAAAATGTCACCCACGACTACGAGCGAAATGAGATTCACAAAAAAAACAAACCCCATTTCACGGTTCAGATGTTATAAATATTTAGATTATTATAAAGTAAGTAATATTATAATTAAATTGAAGCATGAATTTGTTTAAAATGTATAGCGAGTAAAATTTTTTTGGGAATTAATGAAAAAAAATCTCGTGGCGTGTGATTGCATTTTTTATAATTAGCAATTAATTTACATTGTTACATGTTTTATTACTAGCGGACGTTCATGTAGATTTTTTTTTTATAAAAACCATCCGTTAAACAACATAAAATAAGTAGCCAAATTGGTAGAGCCGTTCTTGATTTTTGCTTGTACATTTCATTTTAATTTACCTATTATGAGTTTATCTACTAACGTACTTATTAATTTATAAGTTATAAACCCAATAGGGTTTCTACAAACATACATACATATATATCCCCGAAGGGGTAAGTAGAGGTGCATTACACACCCATAATTTACTAGTATTTTTAGTCCCACGTAATAGAGGGCAAGCCTATTGCCGTCACCGGCCAAAATGGTCCACTAAATTTAATAAAAGTAGCAACTATATTGTAATTTTGAAAAAAAAATTGAAACGCCTATACTTATCTCCAAATAAATTGTGGGTGTGTAATGCGCCTCTGCCTACCCCTTTGGGGATATAGGCGTGATATGTGTGTTTCATGCAAATATACGACAGTTATTATTCAGCAGTCAGATCTTTCATTTCTCTCTCAACACACAACCTTATATTGGTGTACAATTAAAACTTTCTCTATCAAATAATAAACCTATCAAAAAATTGTATCTATGACTACATTAAACTCAAAATATTATAACAACTATTTTCTCTATAGATAAGAGCCGTTATCTTTTTAAATCAACAAATTAACCCTCAAAAGCTTGTATCATACCAGAATTAATCCATTTTATCACACAACAAGCAGATAATCCTATTGAGTGTAACATATTGCTAACCCTGAGAACGCGCGGGGGTGTGAGAGACCCGCACCATAACTAACCCTATTAAAAAGCGGCTGCAGCCCTACATTGCATTAATGTAGCATAAAATTAACCCGTGCGTCACGCCCGATGCGTGCAATGTTTAAGTACGACATTTCTGCTTGGGGTTCTAAAGGGCCGTTAGGATTTTTGGTCAACTTTGAGTGCAAATGGAGTTTAATGTAGGAAGTTTATGAGCTTTGCAAATAAACAATGAAGATTGGTGTAAAATTAATCTAGTAACCGTGGAAACATTTAACATAATACATGATCTAGTCCGGACTGTAGAGATTATAGGTATCTAACATCGGTCCTGACTTTTAAATTTTTGTTTTGGTTGGATTACTTATGGTTATTGATTTTCTATTTTTTTCCCAGCAATCTTCGTACCGCCCCAACCTTTTAAAAAATCCCTAAACTTTTACAATTATTTCAAGACTTAAATTAGCCAAATCAGTCTAGCCATGCTCGAGTTTTAACTGACTAACGAACAGCAATTCAGTTTTAATTATAAGAAAGATTAGAATATGCATTTTACCAGCAATGGCTCCTTATGTTACGTGAGACTAACAAGACTATACTCGCAATATTTAAGTGTGTAATAAATAAACCTCTGCCTGCCCCCTGGGGGATGTAAGCGTGATTGTTAAGTATGTATGTAAATATAGCCTATTTTACTGAGGGATAATGTAGTATTTTAATGGTAAGAATGTTGAGTGTGAGATGTATGTTGAATGGTAAGAAATTGATTCAAACATTTTTGCGTTTATTCGTTACAAACATACAATCTGGCCAAAAACGCGTTAGTTAGAAATAAATAACATAATTATAATAGCAAAAATTCAAAGTCATAAGACGGGTCATCGGTGGGTCAGTTGGAAAAGCATAACAGCATAGATGACCATCATCCACTGAGCCTTTCCCCAACCCAGGTACGCCGAAAACATGTTCGTAGCGACTACCATAGGTTTTCGTATGACAACTGGGACCTCCTAATGTCTTCTTAATGTCTTGAGAAATTGTCACCCATCCTAAGGCCGGCTTAGCCAGAGGTTACAATATCTTAACCTTTGCAATATCTTATAAACCTTTGCAGTATCGACTATACTAATGACAAATTTTGTGTGTGTAATACATTTCTGGCTCAAGGATATGAGCACGATTATGTGCGTGTGTGTGTATATAAATACCGTATGTCAACAAACTAACCTAAATCCAAACATTTGTAACACATGACACCCCTAATCAAGCGATTATCGAACGTCCGTAGTCTGCGGCCCCAGAAGTACCCCAGTCCCGACACAACAGCGCCGCGTCGTGATAATAAGGGAAATAAATCTACGTAAGTCGCATCGGAGATAATGTAAGTTCGCCGGTCCCCGCGACCCCGCGACCCCTCGACAGCAACGGAGGGTTAATGATGTTTGTAAACAATGCTAAACTGAATTAGTCGTGTCTGTAATGTCTTGTGCTTAGAGATAGTTTTGGTTTTCTTACTTATATAAGTAGGAATGTTTAAAAAAGATAAAAGTACCTACTTAACCATATTAGCCGATAACCTTTTTTTTTCTTTTAATCCGTGGCTTGTGGCCGTGGCCGCACCTACGTCCATTGCCGAAAGCCTTAGCCGATGCCCTAGTTATTAGTTATTACTCGTTGTAATATGGTTGTAACACACTGTACACTGATACCGTTAGTTCGGTAGAACTCAGGTAGGCGAATCCAACGCTAACCTTAATACTTAGCGCGATCTAGAAATTATGAATATGATATGAAGCAAAAATTCGATGTTGTCGGTATTGGTCATCGTAGCTCAGTGTTCAGAGCATTCCCCCTGTTAGGGAAAGGCCGTGGGTTCGAGTCCTACCGATGACATCAGTTTTTGTGATTTATTCACATATTTATCTGAAAAGTGGTTTCACAGACAGAGCATTTTCTGTACCTACTCGTATTAAGACAAATGATATAAGTACTAACTTTTCTAATTTTCTTCCAAGTCTGTTGAACAGTTAACACGTACCTAATTTAATCACAAATAGTAACAAAAACACCTTAATCTATCACATTACTCGTAATATATGAAGCAGGATCATTTCGATAAATATCTTAATTAATATTAAAAAGCTGAGAGTAAAGAGGTTTTATTGAAAGATCCTAATCTCAGGAACCTGTTACCATCACGGTTCAAATAGAAAAAATATTTTGATGCTTTTGTTTTTCAACTCTGCGAGACACTGCCATGTCCATTGCTGCGCGCGTCTCTGGTGACACTAGAAGGTATTTCCAGTGGCGCCCAGCGGTTATTTTGATGCTAAAAAGTAACATCACGCTACGTCAATAGGAGCAAAGCACTATGCCGTAAACAATGTAGCAAAAAGGAAAAATTATTAATATGTACTGAACCACACAAACATTTGTGTGATCCACAAATGTTTGTTTCGGAGTTTGAGTGTTTTTTATGTACCTATATTATGTGTGTATTTAGAAATATATAAGTATGTTTATCAGTTGTCTAGATCCCATAGCACAAGCTTATAGCTTAGTTGCTATAACGTTGTGTGAGAATGTCCAAAAATATTTATTTATTGTATTTAACTCTCAGATGTCAAAAAGTAAAATTCTTGGTCCATTGATAACTTGGCTACTGGTCTCAAAACAGAGCCCCGATGTACCGAGACATTACAGGGTTCAAACAGTGGGCATCTGATTTATGGCACTTATGGGAATAACCGCATCGTTTGGTAATAACGACCTCAGATTACTCAATAACTATGGCTATTTTCTGGCCCAAAGAATAAGTATCGCCGTCTAACGTGGCAACAGAGCCAGCTTTCTGGGAACCTTCCCAATCGACTCGAATCGAATGACGCGGAGGATTTTTTAAACGATATTTTGTATGTAATGTAAATATTTTTAGAATATAATTATGTATATTGTAATTCTTATTCTCAATAACGGTTACTAAAATATTGCAATTTTTAAATGATTTCATAAACGAGGAGGTTCTGAATTCATTGGAATTTTGGAATAGGGTATATGAATGTCAAGTCAAATCACCTTCTTTTAATTAAATGTCAAAACTGTAAAGCTGTCAAAATGCCTAAACGATTAGATATATAGTGTATGAAGTTCGATGTTTG
The DNA here is from genome assembly GCA_963556515.1 of Nudaria mundana. Classification (NCBI taxonomy): domain Eukaryota; kingdom Metazoa; phylum Arthropoda; class Insecta; order Lepidoptera; family Erebidae; genus Nudaria; species Nudaria mundana. Next base: position 18,387,804 of record OY748294.1, read on the forward strand.
GTGAGCGCGTGGCTGTTGGCTGTTTAGGTTACCTCCGGCGCTTCGCAAAAATCAGGTTTCCAGACACTCTCATAACGAACAACGTTTCTTGTCCTTCACCTGAAGCTAGCTAGGAATAACTAGTTCTTCTGTGCGGGGGACCATTAACTAATCAAGCATAACCTTGACATTGGCTAAATCATCGATGAACATCGATGCAGCCACGTTTTTAAAGAAAGTAGAAGTAAATAGTGTATAAAACTTCTTATAACTAGGTATAAGAACACTCATCAATCATTCACCGAGCCTTTTCCCAACTCAGTTGGGGTCGGCTTTCCAGTCTAACTGCGATTCGGCTGAACTTCGATATTTTCCGTGAAGCGACTGCCACCTGACCTTCACAACCCATGGGCGATATCGAAGTTCTGCTGTTAGACCGGTCGGATTTTTGATTTAGGGCTCCAACTACACCTAACGACTGTCATAGATGTTAGTATGACAACCGGGACCGACGGCTTAACGTGCTCTCCGAGGCACGGAGGGGTCTCAATGTCTTAAGAAATGTTCACCCATCCTAAGACCGGCCTGAGTCGATGTTGCTTAACCTTTGCAATGTGTTAACATTGTCGGTTACCACTAGACCACGAGCCCCCTAAGAACACTCATATAATACTATAAATACGTACGCGTGTTCTAATACCTTTCTTTATGCTTATTTCATAAACTATCTACTATTATGTGATAAATGTAGGTACCTTAGTTTATATTTCATAGAAATCCTCTTAAACATTTGAGAGACGCTTACATTGATATGGAAAGACAGTCAACATGGGATGAATAAATAAATCAAGTACGCACAACAAACTGTGTTGCCAGAATTTATTACTCCCTTGGGAATCGCCACAGATAATGTAAGGCCAAAGTTAGACGTACCGCACACAAAAAATAGTGATGTTATTAAGTAAATCATAATATAGCTGGCGTATTTTTTCGGATTTGGTATTAAAGAAAACTCTTAGGTACATACTAAATAGGTCCATGAGTAAAGATCCGTTTTTTAAAGGTCTTTAAGCAATGCATTTTTAGGGTACCGTACCCAAAGGGAACCTGACGACTTCGCTGTCCGTCCGTCTGTCTTGAGCTGTATCTCATGAACCGTAATACTCGTAATTAGAACGTTGACATTTTCATAGATGATGTATTTTTGTTGCCTCTATAACAACAAATACTAAAAAACAGAATGTAATAAATATTTAAGGGGGCTTCCATACAACAAACGTTTTTTTTTGCCGGAAACCTTTGTGCGCGAGTCCGATTCGCGCTTGGCTAGTTTTTATTACTTAAACTGTAGTTATCTTAACATAGATAGATATAAAACAAAGCCGCTTCTGTCTGTAGGCTTTTTAATTATAGATCTTTAAAACTACGCATCGGATTATGATACGGATTTTTTAATAGAAAGAGTGATTCAAGAGTAAAGTTTTAGTATAAAATTTGTAAAGCGGGTGAAGCCACGGGCGTGTGCTAGTTGAAATATAAAAACAATTCTTTTTATCTAAATTTCAATACATAACTGGAGTTCTAACTTTTTTAGAAACATACACAAATATTTATGCAAAACAAATCTTATAAATCTGATTTTCAATTAGAACTAGGTATGCAATGCATGCTACTAATTGCAAATGTTGAGCGGGGCAAATTTTCTTAATTTTTTTTATGCTCTAATTTCATGATTTCAGAGATATGCACTCCCGGGTATGATGTCGACCAGCATGCCAAATTTGGTTAAAATCGGTCGAGCCGTTTCGGAGGAGTTGGCACACAAACGATTTACACTTGTCGTCTAAGATAGAGTTTCGCTTTGCTCCGCTCAATTAAGCCAAAATCCATACTAATAAGTATTATAAAGAGGAAAGATTTGTTAGTTTGTTTGAAGCAAATAAGCTCTGTAACTACTGATCCGATTTCGATTTTTTTTACTGGGATGTAGCTACTTTGTCCCTGAGTAACATAGGCTACTTTTATCCCGGGAATGTGTTCCCACGGGAACCGGGAACGAGAAAACTATATCACGCGGGCTGAGCTGCTACAAACAGCTAGTATCAAATAAAAGATTTAAAACGTTATTGGATCCAGTTTGCATAAAATCTCCATATTTTTAAATGAAACGTGTTAGTTTTTAACATTGAAAAACCGGGCAAGTTCGAGTCGGACTCGCGAATAAAGAGTTCCGTACCAAAACGGCAAAAAAATCACGTTTATTGTAACCCTTAAATATTTATTTTATTTTGTTTTTTTTTGTATTTGTTGTTATATAGGCAACAGAAATCCATCATCTGTGAAAGTTTCAATCTTCTAACTATCACGGTTCATGAGATACAGCAGAGAAAAGATTTTATTGTTTGTTTATGTGCATCGGTTGAAGGCCTCAAACGGCGTAAATATGCTAACGTAGCGGGTGATTACATATTTGAGCCGTTTCGGGTTGAGACACTGGCGTCATGGTGTCCGAGTGCTCGTCTCCTTTATAGAGACATTGCTAAACGCTTAATCGATGCTTCTCAGGACCATAAAGGCTGGCTATTTTCTGGCCCAAAGAATAAAAGAATAAAGTTTTTTTGGGTGCAAAGGGGCTCTACCAACATCTTTAGGGTCCCAGCGACCTCACCTGCTAGTGGCGCACCTGCTGATCAACGGACGAGGTTCGTTAATTTACGGTATCTATGGAGTGGCTTCGGCCCCTACGTACGGGTACCAGGTGGTACAACAGTGTTGATCCGGGGGGGTACCACCGTGCAGCTGTGCTAAAGCCCCCCAAGTAACCCAGCCAAGTCTGGGTTGCGTTAGGGGTTCAGCAGCTGTACCGCCGGGCCCGGGGCGATGTATGGTGCAGCAGGCATGGGAGATGTGGGTCGATTCGCCGGCCAGGGAGACCCTTAGCAACGGCGTTGCCGCGGCCACCCGCAACACAGTCATGGGGCCAGCCTGGGACCAACCACCCCAGGAGGCTGCCCCACATGTTGCGCATAATCCTGATGTGAGATCGCCGCTCTGGGTGGTAACCGGTGTGGGGTAGCGGCGGCCTTGCATCAGGGGGGTTTGGGAGCCCTTCCGTCCGGCGGGTCGGCTCCGACCTAACCACACGGTTCTAGACGTAAACGTTCCACAGCGGCCCCAGGAAACCCCACAACTTCACTTTTCGAGGTGGAGGTCACTAACATCCGTGGACTCCATGCGAACCTCGATGCCGTCCAAAATCACGTTGAGACGGCACGGCCCGCTGTGATGATCCTCACGGAGACACAAATACGCCGCCCTGAACCTTACCTGTGTTACCCCGGCTATGTCATCGAGGTATGTTAGGGCGTATGTTTGCTGTCGCCGGTTGCGCTGCCTAGACAACCCCTCCAACTCCGTCCTTTGGCTGCACGTAGTCCATGACTCTATGAGCCAGATCTACGTGTGCGTCTACCGTTCCCACACAGGGGATTCTGAGACAACAAAGCTCTTCCAGTACCTCAGCGAGACGGCTGATGAAGCGCAGGTGCGGTTCCCGAACGCTGACCTAGTATTTCTGGGGGACTTCAATGGCCATCACATTGAATGGCTGGGGTCCCTCAAGACTGATCATGCGGGTAGGGCCGCCCATGCGTTCGCTCTCTCCCATGGTCTGACCCAGATGGTATGCGGGATCACCCGGATACCAGACAGGTCAGATCACGCACCCGCTCTGCTGGATCTACTGTTGATGAGTCGCCCAGCCCAGTACAGTGTTTCGGTAGGAGCCCCATTGGGTAATTCCGACCACTGTGTTGTTCACGCTGGCATGAAGGTGTCACCTCGTGCACGTCCTGTACAAACGTCACGACGACTGTGGCACTACTAGTCAGCGGATTGGGACGGTCTACGCGGTTATTATGCGTCCGTCCCCTGGAGCCAGCGCTGCTTTGTAGGAAAGGCTCCTTCGGATAGCGCTTCTGCGATTGCTGGCGAGGTTGGTTTAGGGATGGAATATTACATCCCTTTCACTGATGTCGCCAGTATCCACAGAGCCCGTCCCTGGTTCGGGCGAGATTGTACCAAAGCTGTTTGACAAAAACAGTCGGCACATCGCGCCTGGATCAGGGCACCGGGCTGTGCGCGACCCAAACGTGGGCCACCTCAAAGCAGCGTACAACCGGGCTACAAAATCCAGTAAGAGGGCCTTTAAGAGAGCGGATGCCCAGCGCGTCGCGCGGCTTGGTCAAGAGCTCACTTCCCATCCCACGGGCAGCCGTGGATTCTGGCAACTGTCCAAAGCCGTTCTAAGCTTCCGGCATATGGTCTACCTCCTCAACTGTGCAGCTGGATTGCCAGCTTTTAAAACGAGTGCCGAGTGCGGGTCCTCTGCGATGGCCAGGCTTCTCGCTTCTTGCAAGTGAATGCCGGGGTACCGCAGGGGTCCGTACTATCACCAACTCTCTTTCTTCTGCATATCAATGATATGCTATCCCTCAGGAACATTCATTGCTATGCAGATGACAGCACACTGCACGGGAGTTACTCGGTTCGTCCGATGGCGGGGCGATCTGAGATTGAGGAGGAGAGATGACGACTCGTGGCTGATCTCGACCATAACCTCGACAGTATCTCTCAATGGGGTACCGAGAACCTGGTCGAGTTCAATGCCCGCAAAACACAGGCGTGTGCATTTACTGTGAAGAAATCCCCTTTCCTTCCCCTACCCTCTCTTCAGAATGCATTATTACCAATGAAAGACAACCTTGATATCCTTGGCATAGACATTCGTCGAGAGCTCAATAATAAAAACTACATCGAAAGATGTATAGGGCTAGCTTCGCGGAAACTAGGTATACCGAATAAGGTAAAGCGATTCTTTACACCGGACCAGAGGTATCTGCCGTACAAGACGCAGATTAGACCCTGCGTCGAAACCTGCTCTCACCTCTGAGACGGCTTCGCGAAGTATCTGCATCTCGACGGGCTATCCGTATTATAGATTGTTCGGAGGTAACGGGAAGCCTCGAGCCGCTAGCTCAGCGCCGAACAATTGGCCGCATTCTACCGTATATACCACGGCGAGTGTTCTGAAGAGCTCTTCAATCTGATCCCATCCTCTTCCTTCCGATCCCGAACAACCCGTGCCGGGCAGAGATGCCACTCCCACACAGTGGATAGCATGTTCGCGAGAACCGAACCTTTTTAAACGTTCGTTTCTCTGCCGAACGATAGTGGCCTGGAACGCCCTGCCTGTGCACGTGTTTCCTCCCACATATAATCCTGGGTTCTTTAAGCGGAGTGTGAAGAGGCACATCAGTAGGTCGTCAAGTTGAGGGCCACTCTCTATAGTATTGTGTGCTGTGAGAGTGGCCCACAATCGCTAGACGTCGTTACTACCACCAGGCGGGCGGCGTCAATTTGGCGAACCTAATATATATAAAAAAAAGAAAAAGTACCTATCGCCTAACGTGGCAACACGCCAGCATTCTGGGAACTTTCCCAGTCGGCAATGACGCGGAGGATTTTTTAAACGATATTTTATAATGTAAATATTTTTAGTTTTAAATCCTGTATATTGTAATTCTTATTGAGCGGAGCGAAGCGGAGCTCAATCTTAGGCGACAAGTGTAAATCGTTTGTGTGCCCACTCCTCCGAAACGGCTCGACCGATTTTGACCAAATTTGGCATGCTGGTCGACATCCTACCCGGGAGTGATATCTCTGAAATCATGAAAATAGAGCTGACCACGGAGGAATAATCACCGAAAATGTCCTGGACATTACCGAAAATTGCGTCAACAATGAAAATAGTTTTTTTTTTTCATTCAATTAATTAATTAAGTGTTCGATTCTGATTCTGATATGTAATACAAACATTTACTCCGCTCAACATTTGCAATTAGCAGCATGCATTGCATACTTAGTTGTAAATAAATATCCATTTTAAAAACACTTTCATTAATTATGTAGCTACATTATCCCTGAGTGCTATAAGCTACTTTTATCCCGGTTATGTGTTCCCGTGGACGAGAAAAGGAGCGTGAAGTCGCGGTAAACAACTATCTAGTAATACTATACCTAAATGTGAAAGGTTTAATGTTTGTTAATTCAACCGATTTATAAAAAAGGAGGAGGTTCTTAATTCGACTGTATGTTTTAGACACTGGTTTTAGAGTTTTCGAAAAAAATTCGATAATCTCTTATACAACAGTAATTTATAAGTTGTTCACGGACGGATGTCCGTCCGTCCGTGAACAACTTTCAACTCGAGAACGGTAACAGCTAGAGACTCAGTGTAAACGCCAATCGACTTAGCATAGTCGAAAACCCCCTAAAATGAACTTGACCTTTGACCTCTGATCTCAAGGTCAAGGTCAAATCAAGAATGGTAATAGTTAGAGACTCAAGACCAGCTGCAATCAACTCAGCATGGTCAAAGACCTCTAAAATGATGTTGAACTTTGACCTCTGATCTCAAAGTCGAGGTCAAACGAGGTCAACTCGAGAACGGTAATACTTAGAGACTCAAGACCAGCTGCAATCAACTCAGCAGGGTCAAAGACCTCTAAAATGAACTTGACCTTTGACCTCTGATCTCAAGGTCAAGGTCAAAACGAGGTCAATTCGAAAACGGTAATAGAGACTCAAGACCAGCTGCAATCAACTCAGCATGGTCAAAGACCTCTAAAATGATGTTGAACTTCTGAATGTGACATTTTTTAGATTTTATGAAAAAAACATATTTTAACCTGTTTTTTTTAATGTTTGTAACCTATATCTTAGGACTGGGTGAACCGAAATTTGAAAATTTTTAATTGGACCATTCTGACAACTATTTGGTCCCATTTCGGTAGTTTGGAGTTGGTTGCTGTGTCAATTTTTGACGTGTATTTTTTATGATCTGGTCAAAATGAAAAGATAAGAAGGATTCTTCAGGATAATAATGTTCTTTGCCATACCTTGTCATGATCAGTACCTACAGGCGTTATGTCACGTTAGGCATATGTCTAAGATTACATAAGTGTATAAAAATAGCGGCTGGCACGTAATATTTTGTTGCCTTTCATCAACATTTCACCGCAAGGCAACGGGTTTCAATTTTTTTTTTCAAAATTACAATATAGCTGCTACTTTTTAACAAATTAATATGGCCATTTTGGATATAACCCACTATATGTCTGCCCGGTAACGGCAATAGGTTTGCCCCCTATTACGTGTGACCAAAAATACTGGCAAATTGTGGGTGTGTAATGCACCTCTGCCTACCCCTTCGGGGATATAATATGTGTCTGTCTATCTGTCTGTATAAAAAAATCTAATTTCATATATATTCCTCATAAGATTTATGAGGAAAGTACATCACTATTCTACTATCGATATGTCAAGTAGACATCTGTAGTCACTAGGGAGTGATCCCCTAATAATTATTACATTGTAAGCTTAACTCATAATAAATTGGCAACACTGGATGCAGAGGTGATGATACCGATGATATGATCTTTAAAGGACCCTTAATCTATACTCTATACTAATGTTATTCCAATGTAGCGTCTACTTTTTACTAAATTTATTCTGCCATTTTGGACATAACCCATTATATGTGTGCCCGGTGACGGCAATAGGCTTGTCCCCCATTACGTGGGACTAAAAATACTGGCAAATTGTGGGTGTGTAATGCGCCTCGGTCCACCCCTTCGAGGATATAGGCTTAATATGGGTGTGTGTTGAGATACACATACAAAATCACATATCTAAGCCAAAGGGGGTAGACAGAACTGTTAATTATGCCGACATTTCGCCAGTTAATTTGGTCCCACGTAATAGGGTAAAATTTGTTTTCCCATTCCCAATTCCCATGAGAACACATTACCAAGATAAAAAGTAGGCTATGTGTTATTCTGATGTATGAGCTATAATATTGTAAAGTTTCATTAGATGTCCTTTAGTAGTTTTCGCGTGAAACAGTACCTAACAAACATCTATCCAAACAAACCATCGCGTTTATAATTGACTGAGGGAGCGAAGTGACCAAAGTCTCCGTTTCAACTTGCAGACTGGGGAGAATTTCTTTCGTCTGTACACATCTCTACATCTACGGGTTCTGTCAGATCATGTTTGCGGCCGTATTTATCAACCGATTTTCATGAAACTGTAGACACACACTCCTGATATTTGTTGGATTGGATGAAAAATGAAAGAGTAATAAAGAAAATTGAAAAATAAATTTTCTAAAAGTCTACGGTTTACAGAACCACTAGTATAAGTATGTAATTTACTCCTTAACACATACAATTTGGTACTAAACAATAAAAGAATACAAAAGCTACGAGTATAAGCAACAAAGCTACTTAGCTACAACTTGACTATTTATTTCAAGAAAGAAACCATTCATTCTTTGATTACCGCACAATTCATGCTAAGGTGACAATGCCTCATCATTTTCACGGTAACCACAAGCCATTTTATTCAACAATTTGTTTTACATTGTCAGTAATTGGATGGTTAACATTATTGATGTGGTTTAGTTGTTATAAATTCTAGGCACGTGAGATCTAGGATTTGAATTTTTGGAGCTAAAATGTTATTGTGACACGGCCACTCTTTATATCGTAGTCAACTCTACCTACGTGTTTAGATTCCCATGGAGACAAATTAGATCCCACGGGGATAGAACTTAGCCAAAAATATGTACGAAGTTTTAAACTATACCCGTACAAAATTGCATTAAGATCGGTTTAACTGTTTTAAATTGAAGCCCATGTTTTACAAAAATCTTTGTAGTTTTACAGAAAAGGCTAACACAATTCACTGTACAATGCCTAATACTAAAATAAGTATGTTAGTAATAGCACATTAATCAAATTGATGTGCAATTTTATGGCGATTCAAAAGTATGAGCATAGCAGCCATTTTTATAACGCTAGCGTAAAATATAGACATTACCTTGTAGCGGAATTGTAAAATGATTTTTCTATTGTCGCTATAACGTTGTGTGAGAAACAATTTAGTTGTTATTTTAAACTGATATTATTGCTTTAAGCATTTACCACAACGACAGAACAACCACAACCGTTAACCCGTAGGTACCGGCAACCTGCCTCTTTAAAATTTGTACCCTAAGAAATGGGGGTCCGATTTCCTTGAGAATAGACATCTGTACTACTAATAGACATCTATACAACTTATACATAAGTTGTGAAGTTTATTCATTTCACTTTTATATATGTTCACCAGTTCCCTGAATATCCTTATATCATATTTATCAAGATTCAATCTGGAAATGGCTGCGGGCGACACCACCCCACAAGTCCCTACACTTCCTGTTTACATTTGAAATTCTCTTTTCTGTCCACTATCTTAGGTAAAATGTGTTTATATAACTAGTGGTTCTGTGAACCGTAGACTTCGGGAGCGGCTTTGTTTATTCTTTTTCTTCTTCAATTTTCTTTATTCCTCTTCAATTTTTTTTCCAATCCAAAAAATATCATTCAAATGTTATTCATTGTAAGCAAGGAGTGTGTGTGTAAAGTTTCATGCAAATCGGTTGATAAATACGGCCTCAAACATGATCTGACAGAACCCGTAGATGGGTACAGACGAAAGAAATTCTCCCCAGTCTGCAAGTTGAAACGGAGCCTTCGGTCGCTTCGCTCCCTCAGTCAATAACTACGGAACGCTCGCGGTTAAACCCGCCAAGATTACTTGTGTTGTTCTCGATAAATAGTTAGATTATTAATATTTTTTCCCGAATTCTCCATCAAGATCTATATATTCTTATAGAGATTAGATATATTCTTCTTCATGAATTGCTGTTCGTTTGTCTTAACTCGAAAATATCTGAACAGGTGTGGTTATTTCGTAGAATCTCATGGAAGGTTTAAAAGGTGAGAAAGTGTCAAAAACATTAAGACTAAGTTTGCTGGGACAGCTAGAACTTACTATATATTGCAATCTGTCCAGATCTTCTTTTATACTGAGACTAATTAGTTTTATTACTCAATAGTAAGCAGTACTGTTTTCTTTTCTATTATATTGCACTAACTATAGGTATATTTTGTATATAAAAGCAATATACGACATTCTTTAAATTTTGTAATATTTTTGATTATTTTTAGGAATATACAGTTTATACTTTTAACGTGTTGTTTTATTTATTACTAATACTACAATACTTATTACATAATAAGAGAAAGCCTCTCTTTCTTTTATTCTAATCTCTAACTAAGTGTATTAAATATCTTAACAAATATAGGTAGGCATATAATACGTCATACAATTGGGGTAGGCAGAGAAGAATCCAATACATTTAAGCTAAGGTAAAATATATATTTACGTTTTAAATTTTTTGTAGCCAACTGTACTTATTTTAATCTAATATCACGCGCGCACGAGTTGACGACAAGAAAAGTAATCAGAAGGTGCTAACTAGCGGGTGCGCACTAGTTTCTCACCTGCGAGTTGACGAATGAGTCATCCGAACAAATAAACTTACACCAATATTATAAAGAAGTTGTTGGGGGTTATCGAGTATAATTATTTTGCCGAACAGTTACGCGCTCAGCAAAATCAAACTCCTATTACTTATCAATTATCTAGTTCTAACTACTCGTAGTTTAAAACTAGTTGACGTTATGTATAAAAGTCTTAACAGACCTACCTATGTATTTGTTTATTTAACTTCTTAATTAAAGAATGCGACTTAATCATATAAATAAACAGCTTTGAAGATATCATTTCACTGCACCGCAGTTTAAGCAGTAAATTTTAATTAAAAGCTTTTATAGCAAAATTCATAAAATCCACAAGTAAAATACAAAATTAATACCAAACTGGCACATTTTAAACCGCAATCAACAATTTACTTAATACGATGAACTAACACGCGATGAAAGAACGCGTCTCGTTCATATTCTGTACTTAATGCCTACAAATGACTTCCAATGATACTCGTATGTATATTGCTAATAATTTAAAGAGTCTCCTTTAATAACCTATCATCAATACAGTAGTTGGCAATTCTAAATGGTAGCATAATCAGACATTGAAAATGTTATTAAAGGCCAAGGATGAGTGAATTAGTAATCTCGCAGGTGACTGAATTAAATTTTGGTCAGGATCAAACATAGTCTGTAGTCCAACGAAGGTCAGAACGACTTGGGCCTCAGAGATAATTCAACATCACATTTCCAAAATAAGAACATTTTGGAAGTGTGATGTTTACAAATTTATGGAATAAAGAATGTCAAATAACCAAATATACTTCTTTGAGTTTTGATAACTCACAAAAAATATATATATCTATAACTATAGACAAGCAAGCATCGGAAAGTCACCTTAAGAACAACTCCAAGAAAGTCTAAAGTAAAGAAAGATATGTACATCTGTGATTTGAGTAAAAATGTAACAGTAAATAAGTATTTTTTTATTTTGACCAGACATTTTCTTCAATGTCTGAGTTATCAAAACACAATAACACATACAAATTCAATTACCCGTCCTCGGCCGTTTCGAAGAACCGCGCGCACCAACGATGTTAATGAAGTCACTTTTCAATATCGATGTCTTAATCCCGCACACCAGAGACGGATTTAAACCAATAGTGTTATTTTGAGAAATATCGATAACAGTATATGGAAGTTTTTTTTTTAATTTATTTTTTAATATTCTAGACATTCCCACATGACGTCGTCAAGCCCAAACTAAGCTATAAAGCTTAGTTTGGGCTAGACTACGTGACGTATCAGTTTAGTCAACAATAAGCTTGTGCTATGGGATCTAGACAAAAAAAAAGTTAAGCTAACAACCTCTCCTCTTCAACTTAGTTACATAATGTTATGTAGTTTATGTACCTAAGTGTAAAAATAAATAAAATAATAATATGTATTTATTCATGTATTTATTATATTATAGTTTATCTAAGTCTATTTACTTACACTACACATATGGTAGCCCTTTCATCTTTACATCTCCTCTCAGGCCTGCTGGAAGAGATTCCTTTAGGGATAAGTAGTGCCTTTGTACAATGCTCACTGTATTTTATATATTTCTGTATTCTGTAGTATTCTCTTTGTGTATTCTGTTTGTGTGTATGTACAAAAAATATAAAAAAAAAAATGGTGAAGGGTGTTGTGAAAGGCGTGTTTATTAGACACGTCCACGAACAAATATGGTATTTTTAATTGTACATAATTTAATAATTAAGTGATGTTCTGGCGCGATTGAAATTCGTCTCTGTAATGTCTGTCCACACGCGTGGTACCCGGCTATTTGGTTTAAAATTATAACTTTGTTACCGTCAGTGATTTTTGTAATTAATTTCCTGGGATCGAGAGTAAATTGCAGTGAGTAGTCGACCCTACTCGGGGCAATGAAGACGTATCGATTTTTTCTCGATTTTAACGATATAACCGTCAAGTAAGTATCGTATAATTAAATATTGGGCCGACTGTATAATTGAAAAGTTGTTTTATAGCTTTATCTAGAAAGAAAAGATTGAAAGAAACATTTATTATTCCACAAAACAAAACAAAAACTAAAAAATAAATAAACTATAAATTGGACCAATGTTTAATTATAAATACTAATGTGGAATAAACGGCCGTCCCTCAGCGTAATGCTGTCTGCGTGGTGGTGCAAGTCAGACAGCGTGGCCTCCTAAAACGCCGTAATTGTAGCATATTTTGTACTTCGGTGACTATATACTTATTTTTTTTTTTGGAGCATTATACACGCCGTTTTTGATTTTGACACGGGACCAATGTACATTCGTCCACATTTAGTCTTAAGAAAATGTATAAATGAGTTAATTATTGAACAAGAGTGACCGAGAGTTTTATTGCCAGGTTCTTTCTCTCGGTTCTACTTATTGCTTTGCGAATCTAGCAGTACATGTAAATATAGAAGCAATGACATTTTTTTATTTTAAGTACCTACTGACGTTTGTAAGAGCCATTTAGTGACCTATACAAATAAAATAAATAAATCATTTCATTTCTATTTGTGTTTTAATGTTTTAAACATGATCAACACACTTACCCGTAACACGAATTGGAATAGGAATTATAACATTCAACAACAATACAAAATCATGATTTCGATTTCGCAACTGCTTCGGTGGCGTGGTCAGTAGTGCGTCGGCTTTCGACTCCGGAGTCTCGGGTTCGATTCCCGGGTCGAATCAAATACTATTTGTGTGATCCACAAATGTTTGTTTCCGAGTTTGGGTTTTCTATGTATATTATATTATATATTTTGTATGTATTTAGAAATATATAAGTATGTTTATCAGTTGTCTAGATCCCATAGCACAAGCTTTATAGCTTAGTTTGGACTGGATGACGTAGTGTGAGAATGTCTATAATATTTATTTAATTATTTTATCCATTGCGTTTTCATTTCGCTGGTCACTTTTTTGGTGCAACTTAATACGGGGTAAACGTACTGCCCTTTCCGGACACTGGGTATTTTTGCCAGAGCGTCCGGGTTAGGATGACAGAGGCCCCGGAGATGTTGACATTGCTTTTGAAGGAAATCCTTGGTTTGTTAATGCTATAATTCACTACATATATATCGCATATTTGAAGCGAAGTGCCAGAGTTATCTTCAAAGAAAACTGTAGTAAAATAAACTTTCGAAACAGCATATATTTAGGTTCCACAGAATGCTTCTTTCTCCCATTTTCCTTTCAATCCAAAAATAGCTCACTCAATTAAATCAAGGAACACTTGTGCTAAGTTTCATGTAGATTGGATAAAAACTGTGGCATACAGACACACAAACATACGGATGAAAGAAAAATTGTCCAAATGTCGAAATGTAGACGTTTCATTCGCTCGGTCTATAACAAAAATACATCATCATACTCTCTGATACCTCGAGTTTCAAGCTAGGACATTTGTAGATTGACGAAACCCTGAAATACATAATTAAAGAGCCTTGTATATGGAAATGGGCTCACCCTATTACGTGGAACCATTACAATAACTATTACTATACATGGGTATGTAATAAATCTTACTTTATAAGGCAAAGACGTGATGATTAATCTGAACTAAATTGAATAATAGTTTGCAGTTTAAAAATTCATTCTCTTCGAATTACATATGTTTTAATTTAACGGGTAGCCACTTAACTTGTACGCCACCATATTTGTTTTTTTGAGAGTAAAATGGCAACACATACAATCAAAAAGCCATTATGCAAGTATAATGTAATATTTGTAACTTGCATACAATTTGTGACATCCTACTTGGAAGACTTGCATAATAGAAGAACGCCCTAATAAGTGTACCTTTGTACACTATGAATACTAGAGTGCATGAAGAACCCGCAAAAGTTTTTGTATTGAGTGTTATGTTAGCGTTGGATCCACCTACCGCAGTTCTACCGAACTGACGGTACCAGGTTCTTTCTTAATATTTTAAGAATAGTTTAAGCAAACTCATTGCTTTGAAATACAAAAATATATGGATTTGGTAAGGATTCACCTAAAAATTCAGAGTTTAAATATCGTTGTAACACGATACACTGGTACCGTCAGTTCGGTAGAACTGCGGTAGGTGGATCCAACGCTAACCTTAATAGCGCGATGTAGAAATTATGAATATGATATGAAGCAAAAATTCGATGTCGTTGGTAGTGGTCATCGTAGCTCAGTTGGTCAGAGCAGTCCCCCTGTTAGGGAAAGGCCGTGGGTTCGAGTCCCGCCGATGACATCAGTTTTTGTGATCTATTTATAACCCGCTAAAGATTTTGCGAGGTACACGAAGGTCTACTGTTCTACGTATAAAGAACAGTATCTAATTTAATCAACGTAATAAAATTATCCATATTCGTCAGCCCAACCAACCACGCTGGCTACCACTTATCCAATTAAATTTCGAACGAGACTTCAATCTCATCACACTTTCATGAATGCTTTTTTAATTTGATTCTTGAAAATGCCACAGACTATAAAAGTAAGAAATTATCGATTGTGTGATAACAACAGTAGTGCGACATGGTATTATGTCGTTCGAACGGTACATTACGCGCAGTAAATTTTACACCCAAGTCCGTCTCTGTTTGCGTACAATTGTTTCTTGGAATAACGTTATTATAAAGTGATACGAACAAAATTCTGTCGAGATGTATCTTAATAATTTAAACACATCTGTTGAAATGTCACAATACGGTTTATTTTTTAATTTACGTAATTTACGTCATTGATTTTGTACTATTGTTGTAGAAAAGAGTTATTAATTTGTTCAATATGTGCTTCGAATAACTTTGGATCTTGGGATAGATGAATGTGGGTATGTCTTGGTGGCGCCTCGGTGACGCAGTGTTTATGCGACTGCCGTTCCTGAGCTTCCGGGTTTGTTTCCCGGATCGAATCAAATATTTCTGTGATCTACAAATGTTTGTTTCGGAGTTTGGGTATTTTGTATGTATATTTAGTATGTATTTAGAAAATATAAGAGTCTGTTTAAATAAGGAAAACTTGACACAAAAAAACCTGGTATAGCTATGTAAGCTAAATTCCCCCCTCTTTGGGAGAGGCCTATGGCAAGCAGTGGGCTGTGATGGTGATGATTATGATAATCTCTAATGAGAAAAAATTGGGATTTTGATTGCATTTTGTACAAGTTGCTACACATATTGAACAAAACACTTGTCTTGTACTATTGTTGTAGAAAAGTGTGTTAATTTGTTCAATTTGTATCTCTAATAATTCTAGATCTTGAGATAGATGAATGAATGTGAGTATGAGTATGTTTTAAGACAAATTCACTGGCATATTGATTATTCTTTTTAAACAATAGACCAAGCGCCAGTGAACAAAAGCTTACTCGTAGCATTGTCTACGAAATTGCTACGAAATAATTTCTATGTAGTATGTGCGAGCTAGTTATTATGGGGTGGCAAGCTCATAGGTATAGGTAGTGGTATACCTACCTAACGTCCGCATTTGACAAGTTTTTTTTTTAATTAGCTAATACTAAATAGGAACTTCCACTACTTCACCTCCGTGCCAATTTAATTTGTTTTTTAATTCAGTCAATTTCAGTTATTTCAGTTCAATTGACTTAAATACCATACATACACACCGCATTTTGCCCCAACGGTGTAGGCTGCTATTAGACACCCACAGTTTGCCAGTAACTTTGTTGATCCCGCGAAGGTAATAAGACGTATATAAACCTACATATACCTAACCTACAACATCTAACCATAGCTAAAATAGATGTTCAGGTAACTAAAAACTGGAGGAATGGAAATGCATTTCCCACTTTTTTTCCATTTCCCCCTCAATAAAAGCAGGCCTATGTCACTCGCCTAACAACTGCAAAAAATACATGACGTCAGCGACAACTTGAAATTGTAAATCAGTAAGGGTTGTCTCTAGTTTGTGACACGGCATTGACCATAGAGTTGATATTGAGGCATTAACGTCATAATTATTGGTCAAATTATGCTGGTACTTTACTGACAACTCTAACATTCGAATTTTGTTCTCTGTAAACAAAAGAATGTGCTTTAATTAACATTGGAGTGCAAGTTCTGTATGTAAGTACTATTCCCTATTCTGTGGTAAAAGTTCGTAAATTACAGTCCCCAAATATTACGACGTTAATATAAAACGATAGACAATGCAATCAGACGGAACGCAGATAAAGATAAAAATCTTGCCAAAATAAACCATAAATTATATTCTGTATTACAAGGCGGATTATACTATAGAGTATCAATTCCCCTTTTCCGTAACCGTAATAGAAATATAAAAGGCATCACAAATAATATCACATTTATTGAATAGAAAGCATTTAATGCCGGTCTGCGATGTCGTGCTCCGATAGCTACTCTATGAATAAAATATCGTTTTTGACTGAGCACTACAAATTTTAGTAGTTATTACTATTTGGGTAGTATTTAACTGCTAATTTAAAAAAATCCCTTTCCTAAGCAAAAATATATTGTTCTGCAAATAATTACGAGTACCTCAAAATATATCAATTTTACCAGCAATTTAAGTTCGTGACGCACAGCTATTTATTTAAGAATTCTAAACTAACCTAACCTATCCAAGTCGGATTGATCTAAGACCATTTCTAGGTATTAAAAAATAACCACGAAGACTACAATAACCCCTCAGTCTTCTAATCCCCTAAGGCTTTATTAAGTTTTGCTGCGCAAACAGTATATTTTTTATGATAGAATCTACAATAAGAATCACAATAAATATAATTATACTCTTAAAACATTTACATTACAAAACATCGTTTAAAAAATCCTCCGCGTCATTGCCGACTGGGAATGTTCCCAGAATGCTGGCTGTGTTGCCACGTTGGATGTCGATACTTAAATATTGGATAGAAACAGGCGTTACTTGGCGAAAATCCATGACAAAACAATGGTAAGTAAAAATTTTTTTAAGAAAAAACTTTTTAGCATTAATTAATAGCATTAATTTTTCGCAGAATCAAAAGGACAACAAAACGTCGACAATTGTTTCGCCTCTAAACGAGGCATTATCAAGACTGTCTCAGAGAGAACAGCGATAATGCCTCGTTTAGAGGCGAAACAATTGTCGACGTTTTGTTGTCACTGGGGTCATGGGGTCCGAGTGCTCGCCGCCTTTATAGAGACATTGCTAAACGCTTAATTGATGCTTCTCAGGACCAGAAGGCTGGCTATTTTCTGGCCCAAAGAATAAGTATCGACAAAACAATGGTAAGTAAAAATTTTTTTAAGAAAAAACTTTTTAGCATTAATTAATAGCATTAATTTTTCGCAGAATCAAAAGGACAACAAAACGTCGACAATTGTTTCGCCTCTAAACGAGGCATTATCAAGACTGTCTCAGAGAGAACAGCGATAATGCCTCGTTTAGAGGCGAAACAATTGTCGACGTTTTGTTGTCCTTTTGATTCTGCGAAAAATTAATGCTATTAATTAATGCTAAAAAGTTTTTTCTTAAAAAAATTTTTACTTACCATTGTTTTGTCGATACTTATTCTTTGGGCCAGAAAATAGCCAGCCTTCTGGTCCTGAGAAGCATCAATTAAGCGTTTAGCAATGTCTCTATAAAGGCGGCGAGCACTCGGACCCCATGACCCCAGTGTCTCAACCCCAAACGGCTCAAATATGTAATCACCTGCTAGGTTAGCATATTTACGCCGTTTGAGGCCTTCAGCCGATGCAGCAGCAGCGCCGACACATCCGGATATGCTTGGAAGGTGTGAAGGTGCTAAGGTGTCAACGCATGTAGCGTCCCACACCAAAGGCCTTCCCATCTTCCACGGTAGCAACAACATACCGTCCGGTCTCTTTCCATCGCTTCGTGCTAAACCATTTGGTTCACGTACGGCCGGAAGACCTGCGGTGGAAAGAGCCCTACGAATTATCTCGTTTAGAATAGCGTGCCGAGGTATACGACCTGCGCTTCTGCTACAAGAAAGGCTATGGTGTCCCAGATTATCGACGGCTACTCCACAGGTGTAATGATGCGGAGATACACAAGGTGTACCCAGCCGAAGGCAAGTGGCAATGCGGAAGGTTGTGTAGTCCAACATTGTACCGATGTTGGGCGATGGGAGCGCCTGGATCCATAACCCTGACTCCCATTCTCCAACAGCAAGTAGGCGTGCACGCTCTGAAATTTTGGCAGAAGTGTCAATTAGTGTATTAATTCTCAATTTACAGAGCGGCGAATCCCACAGTGGCCACAGTCGCTTTGAGCCTAGGCGTGAGGGCAGGTCAGTGTCGGGACAAGACATCCTCCAAGCATTTATGGCATCGGTCTTGCATCGCACCTCGGAATCAATCAGTGTATTTGACAAAAATTTCCAGACTAATTCTTCGGTGCTATGGACTGACGACAGAAATGCTGGCAGACTGACATCCGTGACTCTACGAATATAATATTTGTATTAAGTTGTCTATTAGTCTGCCCAAAATTTCTACAATTTCCAAAATTGTCCTGAACGGAGGGCAGTATATTTTGATATGCAAATCATATTTTTTGTACGTTATACATATTTTTTGACGCATTTGAAATATAATAAATAATATTGATGTATATTTTTTAAATTATTTATAGTTCTAGTATTGTTAAACAATGGTCTATTTGCAGGGAAAAAATAAATTTGCTGTAAAAAAAGTTTATTTGCTGCTTATAAAATGAGGGGCGGTAAGTTTTGCCGAGCATTTAAATTTATCCCTTACAATTTTACACACATTGTATGTAAACTTAGCCACAAAACACAGATGTGTTAGAGCTGTAGCTTACATTGTCAAAACATGACTATTGTTGATTGTACTGTAGTGGCTTTATACTATTCAGCGCCTTTGCCTAATCATTACAAATGAAGAAACAACGTTGCACAATACACCAACATAAAATGTGTGACGATGAAAAAGACAAACCATTCATTGTATAACTTGTGGTCGCCTTATGGTCGAACAGTAGACCTCGCGAGCATTAAAAACATTATGTGAGCTTTTCTCCCCCCATTTTCCCCTAATCCAAAAAAAACACGCCAAGTTTCGAGAAGATTGAATAAAAACTGTGGCTGCTAGCCCGGAACACACAGACAGACGGACAAAAGTAAAATTGTCCGATCTCGAAATGTAGACGCTTCGTTCGCTCGGTCAAAAATACACGTCAAAAATTAAAACAGCACTTTTTTATTATTTTTTATTATTCGTTACATCAAAATTAAAAATCAATATTGGTGCACCGCATATTATGAGGGAACATAAAAAAGAATACAGGTGAATTGATAACCTCCTCTTTTTTTGGAAGTCGGTTGAAAACAGCAGAATGAAAACTGAAATATTAACTGTAGGAATTCATAAACCGCGTAATACAACCCTCAAATAGATACTTAGTAAGTCCTCCCCGCTCCCTTCCCTTGTGACATTAAAACATTGAACAGACTAAATTAAAGCGCGCCAAAACTGTTGTCTGTGGGCCCAAGGCACTCGTTTGTTTTAATACAATAACCGACAATTTCTCCCTCACTCCAATACTAAGATTCATTATAGCGATCTCACTCACACACGCGTAATTTAGGCCTCTTCTCTTAAGGCGACAACGTAACTTATAGCTTGTCTGACAACTAAAAACAACTAAATTAATCTAACGGCAAGTGATTTCTGTATTAATTGAAAACATTATGTTCTTGTCGAGGTGTTCGGCAATATGTTTATAAAGACTTTAATTACGTCACTTCCTGGGCACAGCTCATTCTATAATCAATTTAATAATGATTGATTGTCGTATTTCTCTTAAAGTAAGTAATGAACTCGTATCTGGTTTGGGCAAAATTTAAACTTTTACTTTTTTAATTATGATACAAAATTATTTTAGTAAGTTATCAAAGGAACAAAACAACAATACATTCAACACAACAGAAGCGCGTTTCTCTTAATCACTTCTAATTTATTTAGAGGACCTCAAAGGACCGAGGTAGTAATTTATGGCTGTCCTTTTCCAACCTGGGGAGACGAGTGTACCACCGTCCCGTTCTCTCGGGACCATTTTTAATTAAAATCACTGGGAGAAAATTAGAAATTATATTCTATTTTCAAAAACTTGCTCTGACGCTTTGTAGGAGATTATCTCTTTTTTATGAGCCCCCGGTCGCGGCTTTTGTTTTAACTGCCGAGGAATTGGCTGAATGAACTTTGTTCCTTTGCTCGGTATCTTTTGCGTTGTCTGTACATGATGATTGGAATATATTTGAAGTTCGCTCGTTTAAGTTAACGATCATTTGAGTTAGTTAAATGTGTGGTAGACATTAGTCCCTATACAGATTGTAACAAATATGCTTTAATTTTCTTTATTTGATGCTACATTAAAGATAACTAGTTACCCCTCGAATATTTTAATAATATTATTAATAAAAATATTAATAAAATATTATTATATTAAATAATTTGTATCGCCTCAAATATTAAAAAAAAAATAAAAAAAATAATTTCATGCAAATGTATGTATTATTAATTATAATTGAAAAACGCGACGAACGGACAGACAGACAAATTGTCGTATTAAATATTAGATATGAGTCATAAAACACATGTCAAAAATTGACACAATAACCGACTTCAAATTACCGAAATGGGACCAAATAATTGTCGGAATTGGACCATATCGAAATGGGACCACTTGGGAAGTACTTAGTAGCTCTTAAAATCAGTTCAGTCCAGAGATATGAGGTAACAAACATAAAAAAACATACCGTCGAATTGAGAACCTCCTCCTTTTTTGGAAGTCGGTGGAAAACTCGAGAACGGCTGGTCTGATTTGGGTAATTTTGGTCTTAAACTGTTTGTAGAATGAACTTCTAGAGAACACTTTTTTTTTCTTGGGTACGTTTAAATGATTAATTTGAGACGGCACGAAGTTTGCCGTGGGAGTTCGATTTTTGCTGAGCGCATGCCTGGTGGCTTTTTAGGTTACCTCTGGCGCTCCGCAAAAATCGGGCTCCCAGATACTCACATACCGAACAACGTTTCTTGTCCTGCACCTGGAGCTAGTTAGGAATAACTAGTTCTTCTGTGCGGGACTATCAACTAATCAAGCATTACCTTGACATTGGCGAATCATCGATCATTATCGATGGAGCCACGTTTTTAAAAGAAAAAGAAGAAGTTTGCCATGACAGCTTGTACCAAATTTCTTTTTATTCATGTACACACATTATAATATTTCATGTTAAATTTATACTTACAAGAATTTATTCTGATTGGTGGTGTAAACTAGGTATGCAATGCATTCTGCTGTTGCAATAATTGAGCTGAGTTTGTCGATCCGGGTCGAACTCCTAAACGACTGGACCGGTCTTTATGAATTCAGATATGCATATGAGACTCACGATGATGGTCACTATGACCGTGCCAAATTTCAAAAAGATCGGTCCAGTCGTTTAGGAGGAGCTCGATCATGAACGAAATACACGAGTCGTCTAAGAAAGAGCTTCGTAAACTCCGCTCAATAAACCCAACGCTAGCTTAACTTGTTAACATAATGACATAATAACATAAATATATGAATAACATAATATATATTAGATTTTATTAGATATAAATCTCTGATGATGATCACCTCACGGGTGAAACCCGTCAGTAGAAATAAAATTATAACAGTGGAAAATTATAATATGTGTTTTTGTAGCAGATTCCACCAAGATCCGTCAATCGACAGTATAAATAGGTTGTTATCATAAGGTACTCTGTTTCTTTCTAGGTGGAGTTTGTGATGATGACGGTGACAGCGGCAAGAGAAGACGATCAAGAACGAACTTCAACTCTTGGCAGCTCGAGGAGTTGGAAAGAGCTTTCATAGCGTCCCACTACCCTGATGTGTTCATGAGGGAAGCGCTGGCTATGAGGCTGGATCTCAAAGAGAGTAGAGTGGCGGTGAGTTCACAACTTATACTTAACTTAACTTAACTTATACTTGACATAAGTTAAAAATATTAGATCATTGACATTAGGTATACAGAGTTTGGGTTGAGGATTATGGTATGGTACTGGAACTTAATTATAATAGTGATAATAACTGACATTCTCTTTCTGACTAATTTGACATAATAATGCTACATTACAATTTAATAATAATTAATAGGTGACATTTTGTATTGATATAATTTTAGGAATGACATAATGGTAATGAAATAATATTGTAATAATTGTCGAATGTTGTGAAAAATATATAATAATTTAATATTTGCATGCCGTGATCCATCCGGCGAAACATGACGTAACCTTAGACAGTTAACAAAACCCATGTCAACCATGTTTCTAGTGAATAAAAATATTTATATTTCTATTTCTTCTAATCAAAACAAATCAAACCCTCTATGTAAACTTGCGGACTCTCTCGAGTTCACCCGGTAACATGGTATTTCCAACATTTTCAACTGACTTTAAAAAAAAGAAAGAGGTTCTCAATTCGACGGTATGTTTTTTAATTCTTTTTTATGTTTGTTATCTCATCTATCTATATATAGAAATGGGGAATGTCCCCATTAGCTCTCGAGAACTGCTTATGCTCCTATGATGGTTGACCTCTCTATGGATAGACCTCGATCTGAAGGCAAGCCAAAAAATCGAAAATTTTACCTAGCCCTAAGGCGTCAAAAGTTATAGGCCAAAACCTATGGCGTGGTGCGGCGCGAAGCACAAGCAAGACACCGTACTAGTATCTTAACTGGACTGGACTGGGTAAACCGATTTTGAAAATTGTTAGTTAGAAGCTACTACTCCCCATTTCAATTTGGTCCCATTCCGACTACTACTTGGTCCCATTTCAATCTGTGTCAATTTTTGACGTTCATTTTATTTATTGCTACACCGCTTCTATTGATCGTAGCGTGATGTAGACAGCCTGTGTTACTCTCAGTATAGTTTTTGTAATCAGTCTAGTACTTTACTAGGTATGCAATGCATGCTGCTGTTGCAAACAACTGAGCGAAGTGTTAAATTTTCGAACGACAACGATTTATTTTTTTATGTTCAAACTTTTTTTTTACTGCAAAACGTATGAAAATCAATTAATTTGTTAAAATTTATTAAATTTATTAAAATTTATTACATACATATAAAATTTTACATTGTTTTCCATGGGACCATTGTTTTTTTCGGTGATTATTCCTCGATGGTATGTCCGATTTTCAATTTTTTTTGTTTTGTTTTTTTGTTTAATTTAATTGTTTGTTCTGAACCACCCTCCCGCTTCACGTTATCACTGTGGTAAGTTTGAAGGAGATCGGTTCAGGCGTTTAGGAGGAGCATGCGGACAAACGAAATACATACCTACATGAGTCGCCTAAGATTGAGGTTCGCTCAATGAGTTTATTCGTTACATCGAAATCGAAAAGCAATATCGGGTTACCGCATATTATGAGGTAACTAACGAACATAAAAAAGGAATACAGGCAATTGAGAACCTCCTCATTTTTTGGAAGTCGGTTGTAGATACATATCTTACCTCTTTATAATATAAGTATAGAAGATGTACCCAGGTCGCACAGCAATGGACGACAGGACGGCCGTTGCCGTAGCCGCAAAAAAAAATGTAGATGTACCATATAAAAACAATAAGACGAAAGTTAAAATACAATACAAATAGGTCTTAGCCAGAGACCCGCTATGGCAACCTAAATAAACTTCTGTACTAACCAGATCAGTTAAAAAGATACGAGTAAACTCATTGGTTAACTAATATATTTTTGTGTTGAAATTGCAATACCATCAGCTTTGACAAAATTTTAAATATTTAATAAAAAGGTTCTTAGTTCCTAAGTACTTCCAAGCTTGGAGGACAAGGAAAATCAGTTTAACAGAGTTTGGCAACTTACCAGTTTAGTAATGTTTGTTCTAAACTAAAATGTTGAGTCTGGATCTCTTTATTGCGCGTTCTTTTACTTTTTAACAGTGTTTTAAGATACAAATTAAAGATATATCGTATATATTCTATCAAACATGAATACTTAGAGGAAAAGTAGGTATTTAGTGTGTAGAAAAAACAAACCTCGCTTTATACATTGTACAGCCTACGCCAATGATCCTGAACCTCGGCCAATAATCAGAGATCGTTACAAAACCCTACCCTACCCTTGTCCCCGAAGAGGCCTTTCAGGCAGTTAGAGCATTTTATTTATTTCTTCCCTTATACACTTACACATCTATGATTAATAGGCGATTTATTCACAATTTTCCGTATAAATCATATCACAAAATAGATAATGTATTTTCGGTAAATTCATTCAAGGTACACGCAAAAAGGTCAACTTTAAGAACCTCGTCCGCCTGCCCGCAGGTGCACCGCGTGCAGGTGAGAATGTCTTGGGCCCTGGAGACGTTACTAGGGCCCATTAGCACCCTTTTTTATGTCGGTTGATAGCCAATGACATTGTAGACAAAAAAAATTGTTAATTGGGTCACGGGACCACGGAACCAGGCCGATGTCACACGCCTAACAAACGCAAAAAATACGTGACGTCAGCTACAACTTGAAGTTGTAAGTTAGTAAGGGTTTTTTTTTTTTTTTTTTTTTTTTAATTCCGCGGCCCAAGGCCGCGGCCGCTCTAACGTCCGTTGCCGGGCGTCCCTGGTTACTAGCAGAGGGTATGTCCAGTGGCGCCCGGCGGACTTTGACCACCCCTGTGGTCTCTGCGGGTGTTTGGTCGGGACGAGAATCCCGCGTCATTGGGGTCGGGTTTTATCCCGCGTCAGTGAGTGAATCTGGTTGCGTGCTATGGGGCAAAGGCCCCGCAGCACGCAACCCTTCTAGCCTGCTTCTGTAAGGACGGTGGGTGGCGATCCCGCCGTCCTCAGGCCCCGATCATGGAGGACGATAGTCTTGGGCGTAGTCGCGTAGTCTGGGGCGGCCTGGCCGCCGACTACGGAATTCGGCGGGGAGGGTACGCTCCCTCTCCCTCCCGGCCGCCTCCTTCGCGAGCATGACTTGCTCGCAGAAGGACACGGCCGCGTTCCACCTACTCCCGCTGGATACCATGGCTTGAAGCATGGTCCCCAGCGAGAGGGTATCCACGCCCAGACCCACTACGAGGTCCCGGCGCTGACTCGCCCACGCTGAGCACTCCACCAACGTGTGGAGTGCGGTGTCGTCGTCGGAAACCTCGCAGTGTTGACACCAGGGTGTGACCTCACGATGCATGCGAAACAGATAGCTACCGAAGCATCCATGCCCGGCAACCATCTGCGTCGCACGGTACGTGAGGTCACCATGCTGCCTCTGCAGCCAATCGTCCATGATCGGTCTCACCGCCGCGATGAAGATGGCACCCCCCTTGGGTTGCTCAAGTCGCACCCTCCATGACTCCATGAGATCCTGGTGGAGTTGGGACCGCTGGTCCTCGATTTCTCGAGACGCAGGCCTGTGGTCCCGCTCCAGCGCCTCCTTGCGCCATTGGAACAATGACGCAAGGGCTCTCGCTTCCAGGTCCCATGGAGGGGTCCCGGCTAGGAGACATGCAGCCTCTCCGGAGATCGTGCGGTACCCCCGTACGGTTCTGACGGCCAAGGTTCTAAGTGGTCTGTTTAACAGAGTCACGTTCCCCTTGACCGCCAACCTATCCGCCCATACGGGAGCCCCGTATAGGGCCATACTCCGCACGATCCCCAGGTACAGTCTCCTGCAGGAGGCGTTGGGTCCCTTTAGGTTGGGCATCAGTCGCGAAAGCGCGACCGATGCCTGCGTCACCTTGGGGACCAAACTTCGGAAATGTGGTCCGAAGTTCCATCGGCTATCAAGTACGATCCCTAGGTACTTCATCGAGGGCTTGATGCCGATGCTAACGCCTCCCACATTTATGCTGGAACCTTCTGGTGGACCGTTCCGAGGTCTGTGAAAACACAGAACCTCGGACTTGTGCAAGGCCATGTCCAGTCACAGCTGCCGTATCCGACCCACGACTCGAGCAACACCCGTCGTGACCTTGAGTGCTGCCTCCTGGTACGTTGCACCCCGCGCCGTGACGAGGGTATCGTCGGCGTAGCACGTTACGCCGACACCCCTAGGCAACGCACCCCGCAGCACCCAGTCGTAGCCGATGTTCCACAGAAGCGGCCCCAGGACCGACCCCTGCGGAACACCGCACGACACATCTCGCCGAGCTGGCCCGAGCCAGCTGGGGAAAGCTATGGCCCTCTCCGAGAGATAGGCCCCGACAATACGACGGAGGTAGAGAGGCGTTTCGTGATACACGAGCGCCTCCCTAACGCAGCTCCATGGCAAGGTGTTGAACGCGTTGGCGATGTCAAGAGACACCGCCACCACCACCTTGCCCTGCGAGACTGCTTCCTCCGTCAGGCTCTTCACGCGCATGATCGCGCTCACGGTGGAGCGTCCCCGACGGAAACCGAACTGGTTATCCGCCAGGTCTGGCCCCACACTCGTGAGATGCTCGACGTGGCGTTCCGCGATAATTCGCTCAAAGAGCTTACACACCTCGTCGAGCAACACGATCGGCCGGTATCCGGACGGTGAGTCCACCGGCCGCCCCGCCTTACGGATCAGGACCAGTTTCCCCGTCCTCCACACCTTGGGAAACTGGCCCCTTTCGAGGCATGCGCTAAAGAGCCCCATCAGTCGAGGCCCGAGTTCTTCGAGGGCCAGGACCCATGCACGGCCAGGAATGCCGTCGGGTCCGCGGGCAGTGATTTTCCGGCGTTTAAGCCGGAGTACTGCCGCACCTAGCTCCCCCACCCTGACTTCGGGTACGTCGTCTTCGCTGGTGCTATCCGCGTCGGGCAGAGACGGAGCCATGCGCGGAGGGACGTGCTCCTCCGCGCTCGTCGGAAACAGGGAGCCCATGACCCGCTCCAGCTGCTGCGGCTGGAGACTCTGGGTCAGAGGGGGCGCCCTAGGTCGGAGTTTCTCCCTGACCTGTAGGTACGGGCGCCCCCATGGATTCTGCTGAAGGGTCTCCAGGAGCTCCTCGCGGGCCGCCGTCTTGGCCCGCTTTATCGTCTCCTGGAGATTACCTTTAGCCTCCCTGTATGCCTGAAAAAGCTCCGCCTCTCGGGCTGCCGCGTCGTCTGGGCGGCGACGCCTCCGGCGAAACCTGGTGTACCGGCGGCGGGCGGAGATGCATGCTGCGCGCAGCTCTGCAATCTCCGGCGACCACCAGTACACCTGCTTCCTGGCCGGTCTGGGTGTAACCCTAGGCATCGCCGCATCACAGATTTGCGACATAGCTCTCCTGAACCACTCCGCCTTGGCATACACATCGGCAGGCCGGACCGGCGCCGGAATCCAGGCCTGCACGATGGATGCCTCCAGGAGAGCCTCCCGATCCAGATGGTGAAGTGCCCAACGCGGATCCGGGGGATTTGCCACCGGCTGTGGGAGGTCAGGTGGGGGGACGACATCGAACCGGATGTACCGATGATCCGAGTGCGTCTCCTCACGTTACGTCCACGATCGATTCCCCCCCCCCCCCCCCCCCCCGCCGCCAATAGGTGGCGACATTCCCCCGGTTGAGGACCTCCAGACCACGTGTTCTGGTCCAGTCCTCAAGAAGCCTCCCCTTGTCCCTGGTTTCCCGGGAGCCCCACGCCTCACTCCAGGCGTTGAAGTCTCCCAGGAGCAGGACAGGGCGAGGACGGCACGCAGCGAAGACGACGTCGAGCTCAGTGAGCCATAGCTCAAACTGAGACTCGTCAATGTTCGGCGAGATGTAGGTGGCCACGACTGCCAACCCATCATAGTCCGCCGCAACACACCCGCGGCCTTCGGGGGCTTCCCGGGTGGACGTAGTACGGCTCGGCGACCACGGCCAAGTTTATGGACCACTGCCGGATGCTCTGGTACAGAAGATCCTGAGCAGCACGGCAGTGGTTCAAATTCACTTGCAGGATACGGATACGGGCGTCAGACATTAATTGACGTCCATAACCGCATCCCGCCGCGAAACAACTGGCCGCGCAAGGGCGGCACCCCCACCGCTCTCAGCGGACGGACGAGGTTTTGGCCTCGAGGCGGCGCAGGTTGTGCTGCCGACCCGGTGATCCGCGGTCTTGCCCTCCGCCTCGCATCTAAAGCAGCGAGGCGGGGCCTCACAGGCACTTGCCTTGTGACCGGGCCGGCTGCAGCGGAAGCACCGATCGCCCACGGTGACTTCCGCTGTACACTGCACTCCGACGTGCCCCACCACCATGCATCGGAAACATCTGGTTTCCCGGGCACGAAGGAGGTGCACCTGCGCCTTTAGGAAGCCCCCTACGAGGAGGCTTCGTCCGTCCGCCACTTTCAGTACCGCCGCGACGGGGCACTGGACGACTGTCATCCCGTGACCAGTGGAGCCGAAGGAGATATCTCCAGCCTTCACCTGGTCACGGGGGCAGCCGCCCGCCTCCACGACGGCGGAGACAACTTCCTCCGTCGTGGCCGCGTCATCCAGACCCGTGATGCGCAATGCGGCGCATTTGGTGTGTCTGGTGACGCGGACGGCTTCTTCGTCCAGCGCGACCCTAAGCTGAGCCGCTAGGGCGTCAGCTTTAGGGCCGCTGGAGGCGCCGGAGACCTCGAGGAGGCGAGCCCCGGTGCGTGTCGTCTTGCACCGGAGCCCCCCCTGTATATCGAGGGCCGAGAGGTTGACTGAGGACTTCATAGTCCTCAGTACGTCGGCGTACCCCACCCCCTTCTCCACACCTACCGTCGTCACCGTCAGGACGACGGCGGTGGAGCGAGGAGGGCGGGGCCTCTTCGGCGCCTTCGCCGCGGCGGCTTTGGCCGCTTTCTTTGCGGCCTTCGTCTTCCTCTTCTTGGCCCCCACTACTTCCCATCCCTCCGAGGGATGTAAGGAAGCAGCGGGAGCGACGATAGAGGAAGAGGAGGCGGCCACTCTTCTTGCCGCGCCCCTTGGCCTTCCGCGCCTGGGCCGCGGTCTCGGCCGGTATCCGGCTCACCGAAGCGGACGGGGGCGGAGCGGGGCGGCGGACAGCAGGTGTGCCGCTAGGACCGGGAGCGGGAGCACCGCCAACAGCCGCCGCGTATGAAAACGCGGGGCGCGCTAACGGAGGGCGGTACGCCCGGTCCTCCAGAACCGCGAGGCGCCTCTCGATCGCCGTCAGAACCTGCACCGTGGTCGGCACAGGCTGTGGCGGCGAGGCGGGCGCCGTGGTGGGCGCGGTCCTAGGCGCCGTCTTCGGCGCTGGTCCAGCCGTCAGAGGAGGAGGCGGCATGGGACCTGGAAGTGCCTTGACCACTGTGGTCAACTCAGCGACCTCCCGACGCAGATCTTCCATCTCCTTTCGGGAGGCAGTGAGCTCCACCTCCAGGCTCGCAACCTGCTTGCGGAGCTTCGCCTCCTCCTTTGTGGCGCTCCGCGCGAGGAGCTTGTCAAGGGAGGATTGAGCTTCATCCACCAGTGAAGCCACCGCGCGGGCGGCACACCAATATCCCTGCGACTACGCAGGGACGGTACAGAGGACGGCGGTGGAGTAGGCGGGCGCACTCTGTAGGCGCCGAGACGCGTGCGCACCGTCTTCACCGGCACCTCTTCCTCCGAATCGCTGGAGAGGAGGGACCCCCATCCAGAGCAACTAGTGCTCCGGTCGCGCGGCGGTCCCTCCTTCTCGAGGGTCCTCTTCTGCGAAGCAGAACGGCCCTTACTCTTCACGCTACTGGGAGCTGACCCATCGTCAGTCCCAGCAGCAACTTTTCCTTGGGGCGTCGACGTCGCGCTGCAACTAGGCGGCGCGACGCGAGCCCCCAAATCAATAGGCATCGAAGTCCGTTGTTCAAGCATTAAGTCGTCGGTTGACACTGGCCGGGAAAGGGCAGTGTCAGTACCGGGGGTCTCGTCAAGCATATCCATCGCAATGTTGGCCACTCAAGTCTCGATATCGACGTTCGGTCACCCAACTTGCCACTGCGTTACCGTGGTCAAGTTGGGGTCCAGGGCGGACGGCGAGGACGTAGTCGAATCTCTTGGGGCCCCGCCCCAAGTTAGTAAGGGTTGTCTCTTGTTTATGACACGGCATTGACTATAGAGTTGATATTGATGCATTAACGTCATAATTATTGGTCAAATTATGCTGGTATATATTTTACTTTACTGCACAACCCTAACGTTCAAATGATGTTCTCTGTAAACAAAAGAAAGTGCTTTAATTAACGTCGGAGTGCAAGTTCTGTATGTAAGTACTATTCCCTATTCTGTGACGGCACCGACATTTTGCGAAATGGAATACCGTGATGACGCCTGATGATTGTGGAAGACTCTCATAGTACACAATACTATTGAGAGTGGCTTGACTTGATGACCTAGTCAGAAGTCCTAGTGATGTGCCATTTCACGCGCCGCTTAAAGAACCCAGGGTTATTTGTGGGAGGAACAAGTGCCCAAGCACAGCGTTCCTATTCAGGCCACTCAAATAGTGCCTTGTCACCCCCGTCCTGGGGAGCCAAAGCCACAAGCAAAGTCATCTTGTCTCCACCAAGAGAGTCTTTAGGGGAGCCAAGTCTACGCAGCCTATCGTTCGGTGGAGGAACAAAACGCTCAGGAAAATATTATCTACAGTATGAGAGTGGTACCTCTGCGCAGTACGCGTTGTATGATCGGAAATGAGAAGATGGGATAAGGTTGAAGAGTTATTCAGAACACCTACCGTGGTTAATACGATAGAATACAGCCAAGGACGTAAATTGTTCGGCATTGTCCCATCACCTCCGGAAAATCTCTATAACCAACGAATTAGCAGAAATTGGCATTTTCAGCGATTTTTTTATGGAATAAGTCGATTGTCTTTAGTCGACACTACTAACTAGTGAAACGCGAAGGAAGTCATAGACGTCTACTAGTACATATATAAAATTGAACGGTGCTAAGCATGCTTTGGCTACGGAGTTTAAATACCGGAGATCTCTTTGTAAAACCGTCTTGAGGCTATATATATACAAAAATGGCGTCGCGAAACTAATGTCTTCATCCACCGCGGGTGGTTTATGACTGTCGACAATAACATTTTTGTAGCCAAAGCGAAATAACTAATTTTATTATACCTCCAATCTGTTATGCTGTAGACTACTGAGCGGTTTAATACTTCGAAGTTCTAAATAATAACGGAAGTCATACGATAACTACAGAGGTATCTTGTAAAGATTCTTGAAAAGGAAGGAGGCGTGCGAAGACATGTAATTGGTCTTTGAAATAGTTATAAGAAAAGATTAAGTCATCAACGATAGGTCTCGAACATACCACAAATTATTGCTCAAATATAATATGTTCTCAGAGAATTTAATAACTTAGGATTTGTAGGTCTTTTAAACCATGGGAGCTTGCTAAGAAAATTTTTTGATTAAAGTATGTATTCGTTAGCGTTACCATAATATATTATGTAGTAACGCAAAGTAACGCACTTTAAAGCGCCCCCAAGTTAAAAAACCGACCAAGTGCGTGTCGGGCCACGCATAGAAAAGGGTTCCGTAGTCAACCATAAAAGCCTCTATAACTCCTAAACTATCAGAGTAATCTGATATTAGATGCTCGCGGTTCCGCCCGAGTAAAATAGTTTTACGAGTATCGTCCCCAATTCCCACGGGAACATATTAAGTGGGATAAAACGTAGCTTATTTATTATTTTGATTTAGGTGAGCTAATGTAAAATCATATCTTGTTTAAAAGTAAAATCTTACAATACATCTAAGTATGCAATTACAATAGAATATCTAATAGGTACATCTATATACAGTTCGCGAGGGATAAGCGGAGCTTTGCATTTGTGTGGCTTCCAACAAAAGTAGAGTAAAAACTCTTTTTGTAGCTTTGTGTACAACACATGTACACGTAGGTACACTGCCCTCACACAACCTCAGTACCTCATCTATGTATAATTAACCGACTTCAGGAAGAGGTTTCCAATTTCGGTATGTTTTTTTTAATACTCAAAGATGTTTTTTTATTAACAAATACTTACATTAATTTTTCTTTCGTTTCTCTGCCTAACGGTAGTGGCCTGGAACGCCCTGCCGGCGCACGTGTTTCCTCCCACATATAACTCTGGGTTCTTAAAACGGGGCGTGAAGAGGCACATCACTAGGTCGTCAAGTTGAGGGCCACTCTCTAAGTATTGTGTACTGTTTGAGTCGCCCACAATCGCTAGACGTCGTCGCGAATTACCTTCAAGCGGACGGCGTCAATTTGGCGTACTTAAGATATATAGTATATATTAAAAAAAAGTATTTTTTTCTTTACATGCTACTCTATTATTAAATTTCAATTAGCAAAATAATAAACTACACACAACTACAATCACGTATTACGCCTACCTAATATTGCTTATACAAAAATAGGTTAAACTTATGGCGATTCTTTACATAAGGATAAAAGGCTGAAGGTTTTCGTTCAATATAAATGAGGGACGATTTCCCTTATTTTTCTCGAACCTTCCCAGGCTAAGCGGTCACCGGGGACCACGGTAGGACCTTACCACTTTTTATATAAGCTTTATACGAAATAATGTCTGGCTGGAGATAATATAGTTTTGAATGGACCCCGTTTTGTGGCCAACCCTTGCCTGAACTTGAATTGATGGGATTTTGGTTTGGTTCATTACACATGAAAGCGAAAAGTATACTTCTTACTTAAGTTCATTTTTATTTGGAAATTACTAAACCTGTTCAAATTCGTGCAATTCGTGTTTCGCGCAGTTTGTTATGCAACTTCGCAAAAATGGGTACCTTTCATTAGAAGTCAGAAAGTGAGGTAAAAGACGATAAGTGAGGTAAAAGTAGATATTGTAGAAATATTTTATTTTAGATTTTTAGATTAAAACCGGTATCTCTGGCTTATTGAATGTTGTATTCTAGTCGCTCGCACTCATAGACTAGACATAAACTCTTCCTATGCTTCATCATGTACTGAACCTTTTCCTAACCCGTTGGGGTCGGCTTTCTAGTCAAACTGCAATACGGCTGAAATTCGATATTTTCCGTGGAGCGAATCCCATCTGACCTCCACAAATCTTTGGCGATATCAAAGTTCTGCAGTTAGACCGTAGATAGCCATAGATAACCAGAAAAAAACCTTATACAGAATGAATTTTTGAAAAACTCATATTTCATGTACCTAAATTTTGTATCATAATTTGTTTCGTTCGAAATCCCAGAAAAGATCGTAACTATTCCGTGTTTTAAATTATGTTCTGAATGATACTGGCAGGCTGGTAAAATTTTAAAGTAGAACATAATCTTGCTTTTAATTTCGTTCTAATTAAATTTTTTTTTTACAAATACGTATGATACTGTTGATGACTTGAAACGTTCTTTGGAGAATATTCTAAACGGAATCAATAACATTGTACTCGTAATATTGAATGCAGTACGATCCTTGAGGTCTCGAATCCAGCTATGTATTGAAAACAATGGTTTACATTTAGAACAATTAATCAGTTAATTAATTCGTAGAGTCTGCTGGCAGACTGACATCCGTGTCAGTCTGCCAGCATTTCTGTCGTCGCGTCGGTCCATAGCACCGAAGAATTAGTCAGGAAAATTTAGTCAAATACACTGATTGATTCCGAGGTGCGATGCAAGACCGATGCCATAAATGCTTGGAGGATGTCTTGTCCCGACACTGACCTGCCCTCACGCCTAGGCTCACAGCGACAGTGGGATTCGCCGCTCTGTAAATTGAGAATTGATACACTAATTGACACTTCTGTCAATATTTCAGAGCGTGCACGCCTTACTAGCTCTTGGAGAATGGGAGTCAAGGTTATGGATCCAGGCGCTCCCATCGCCCAACATCGGTACAATGTTGGACGACACAACCTTTCGCATTGCCACTTGCCTTCGGCTGGGTACACCTTGTGTATCTCGGCATCATTGCACCTGTGGAGTAGTCGTCGATAATCTGGGACACCATGGCCTTTCTTGTAGCAGAAGCACAGGCCGTATACCTCGGCACGCTATTCTAAACGACATAATTCGTAGTGCTCTTTCCACCGCAGGTCTTCCGGCCGTACGTGAACCAAATGGTTTAACACGAAGCGATGGAAAGAGACCGGACGGTATGTCGTTGCTACCGTGGAAGATGGGAAGGTCTTTGGTGTGGGACGCTACATGCGTTGACACCTTCACACCTTCCAAGCACATCCAGATGTGCCGGCGCTGCTGCTGCATTGGCTGAAGGCCTCAAACGGCGTAAATATGCTAACCTAGCAGGTGATTACATATTTGAGCCGTTTGGGGTTGAGACACTGGGGTCATGGGGTCCGAGTGCTCGTCGCCTTTATATAGACATTGCTAAACGCTTAATCGCTGCTTCTCAGGACCAGAAGGCTGGCTATTTTCTGGCCCAAAGAATAAGTATCGCCATCCAACGTGGCAACACAGCCAGCATTCTGGGAACCTTCCCAGTTGGCAATGACGCGGAGGATTTTTTAAACGATATTTTTTTAATGTAAATATTTCTAGTATATAATTATGTATATTGTAATTCTTATTTTACTCAAATAAAAAAAAATATTAATCAGTTAACGTAAGAAAAATTCGATTCCCAGCTAGGATTATTGGTTTTCCAAAAATCTAATGATGAGGTTTTAAGTTTCATCAAAATCGGGCTCGTGACTCCTTTGAGCATTTTTCGCTATTCCTCATAGTTTCGAATTTGGCCATCCAAGCCCTTTTCAAAAATTCACTCTGTATATCGAAAATAATTTTCATTTTTTTAACTTGATGAATAACGTATATCTGGAACCATAGCAAATTAAATATAAGTGGCAAAGTTATAAAACATTTATTAAGTAATATAATATTATGTTTCCATGAAGATCTTGAATAAGTAATTCTATTTCTATAATCAGTACTAACATCGATTGTATCCTGCATTTATCGCGGCGGATCTCGTTTCAGAGACAGACTATCCCGCACCACTCCTAATAGTTGGTATAAATCAAAAGATTGCAATCTCGGCGGCACCCCTGGGACGCGAGTGAGATGGCACGATTGAATAGCATAGATTTAAATGGGCGGGTCAGATAAGGATGGCTGCTGATCACACCACTCCAACCTCGAGCGCGCCACTGCTTGCAGGGACATCACAATTCGATTACAGCTCAATAAAGTTAAAGTGACTTGTTTGCGTCTGTAAAGTGGATTTTTTCTTCTTCTTTGAAATCTTTATTTCTTCTATATTTTTTTCATTCGAGTACCATTCCCCGTTGTGATTTTAATCGCAGTTTCAGTGTAACAAGTTCGATGTTTATGTACTTCAATATAATTTTATATTCTATTCACATCGGTTTCCAGTTGAACATGCTTGTAATATTATTTATTACAGGTAATCTTCAGACATTATAATTACTCTACCTCTAAACTGTTATAAGAATTAACACATTGAATAGTTAGGTACCTATATCTGTGTGTGTGTGTGTGTGTAAAAAAGCACCTAATAACAAGCTTGCATAATGACAATATTTCATAAGAGCCATTAAAGCCTATTATTTAAGTAGGTAGCAATTCTAATCTACCTTCATCCCTGTTTGACGTAAACTTGTGAAAACGGCTCACTCGCTCCGCCGTAAGCGCGGAAGTATCGACTTCATTTTAAAATTCATAGCATAAAATTTACATTTATATGCCAATTTCATTCCCTAACAGGGCGTCAGCGGTTGCACGCACACATCAGTATTCCACACACATCCGGCGACGGCTGGGTACACCCCAAAAGTAAAAAAAAATAGAAATCTTCTAACATTCTTTGCTTGGGTTGGGAAGAAAAAAGAATGGCGTGAGGTTTAAATATGGAACACTAAATGGAACGCTTAGGCGACAAAATGCGGATAGAATATAAAATTTAAGGAGAGAAGGGTGTCTTTGTCGCTCCCGTGAGTATCATGTATAGGCATCCCTTTTCTACACTCGGTGCTATCAAACACGAGCCGGCTTTACCGCCGTAGGCTTAGTGGTAAAAGATAGACAGGAGACCTCTACGCAGGGTTGCTCCTCAGGCGGTGAATTATCGAGAATAAATAATTTTCCACATTTTGAAATAAGATTCACTTGAACACTGCCAATAACTTTGAAAGTTGATAAAAGACATTGAATTATAAAAAAGGCTATTTAATACTATTTCACAAATAATACATACAGTACTAGAAAATATACGAAAAGTTGGTTATAGTGTTAGAAAATGAAGCTGTATGTGTATTGCCATAATATATATATATGTCTCATTTTAAGGTAATAGTCCGAGACGCCCAGGACTTTAATTGGCTGTGCCATAGCGGCTGGCACGTAAGATTTTGTTGCCTTTCATCAACATTTCATCGCAAGGCAACGGTTTAATTTTTTTTAATATAGCTGCTACTTTTTATTAAATTCATTCGGCCATTTTGAACATAACCCATTATAAATGTGCCCGGTGACGGCAATAGGCTTGCCCCCTATTACGTGGGACTAAAATACTGGCAAATTGTGGGTGTGTAATGCATCTCTGCCTACCTCTTTGGGGATATCGGCGTGATTTGTGTTTGTGTGTGTGTGTGTGTGTGTGTGTGTGTGTGTGTGTGTGCGTTTAAGGTAATATTAAGTAAGTTAAGTATTTTATTTATCAATGATGATGTCAATTTCAATTTTTACCTGAAAATTCGCGTACAACATTTAAAAATAACAAATGTTCAAAAAAAGAACATTCCTCTACTTAAATGTCAACCCTATTAAATATCCCTTAACTGGCAATTCGGTACGAGCTTGTGAAATTTATATCTGTCTCCGTCACACAAATACCTACTTAGATATCAATTTGTAGACTGAAAAAGAGAGATGGTGTACTCTGAAAAATTGATCTGGAATATTCTTTTAAGTTTCATTTTAATCCGTTCTATAGTTTTTACGTGAAAGAGTTATAAACATCCATACTTTTCTATTTTTTTATTTACAATTTTAAAACAAAAAATTTACCAAATTTACCATTATTATGTTTTGATTGCATTTGAAAACCACTGAGGTTTGTGAAAAATGCAACAGATAGTTTTTCCCGTTTCTATTAGGCTATGATCAGACTCGATGAATGAGTGGGTAATTTTTTGTTGTAATGATTTCTCTGTGATTTATTTTTATTACTAAGCGAAATGTTTACACAAAACCTTCCTCGAGAACCACTCTATCTATTGGCGAAAACAGCATCAAAATCCGTTGCGTAGTTTCAAAGATCTGAACATATAGGTATAGACTTTGTTTTATACTATGTTACTGGCTACTAGTACTAAAGCGTGGGTGTGTAATGCATCTCTGTGTACCCCCTTCGGGTGTATAGGTGCGATGTATGTCTGTCTGTTTACAAAAAAATTGGGTTTTAATACATCAAAAACACTTTTTTTCTCACAAAAATATAACATTGCGTTTTCGTTTAGTAAATGACAGTCCTGTCACACAGGCAATCGCTTTCTCCCCTATCGAAGGTGTAAATAAGACATCGAAGCCAATACATTGACTTGTCACCCTCTTTAGGACGAAGACAGTTCTTTCTTGTAACTTAGTAGGGAGGGTTTTTCAAGTAATGGTTGCTATTACCGAATTATATGTCTTGATTTGCTATGAAAATGTAGAATTTTTAAAAGAGTAGATAGCTCAGGGCAACTATCTTTATACTACGTATATATAGAACGCTGATCCCCGGTCTGAACCACTTTGCACCATTCTGCACGTCAGAACAGTCAAACAGTCGAGGATGACGTAATGTCACTACTATGGACGTATTATAAGAGAGGACATGCCATAAGCAACTGTGCACAGTGCAATCTTTAAGTGAGCACTGACGTCATTAAATTTGCGCGTTATTTCAAAAAGTGGGCGTGGCTTATCAGTGTACTATCAGCTTTCGTAAATGTATATTCTGTGACAGTTCAGTAATTTTTGTGGAAATAAAAGGATAAAAGAAGATAAAAATTAAGTATTGTGTTCTATCATGTAAAAAATATTCAGATAGACGTTCTGATGCTAAGAATCGCATCACATTTCATGCGTAAGTAATTTTAATTGTATTTTTTTTAGAATTGTTCTTGAAAAATCTCTTCAAATATATTA
Organism: Nudaria mundana; assembly: GCA_963556515.1. Lineage (NCBI taxonomy): Eukaryota > Metazoa > Arthropoda > Insecta > Lepidoptera > Erebidae > Nudaria > Nudaria mundana. The sequence goes on from OY748294.1 coordinate 18,426,334, forward strand.
CTACTCGAAGATAGATGGCGAAGTTTTGTTTCACGAACACGTAATTTAAATAGCTACTTATATTTTACTATTAACATTTTATACTAATTAAATATACAGGTATTCGTTCAACGTTAACTCGTAAGTGATTTTTGCTAAAATATTTCTCTGTAGTTTTTATAGAGCCGTCCGCGTCTAAGTCGCCCTCTATTGACAACTGGCAACAATAAACATAAAACTTCAAAAATACAGGGCCGCAATTAGAAACTGATAATTTTACAAGACAAGTTTCCTACGACTGTTTCATAATGGGCTGTACAATTGAATATTATTATTCAAAGTATAGCTATATACGAGTATTAAATTTAATTCAAGAACTGGCATACTTGTAATAAGGTACCTCCACGTCAGCAAAGTTATAGACTATATAACACCCGGGCGCCACTGGACATACCCTCTGCTAGTAACCAGAGACGCCCGGCAACGAACGTTAGTGCGGCCGCGGCCTTGGGCCGCAGAATTAAAAAAAAAGAGACTATATAACATCACGCTAAAAATATGTACAAAAACGAGAAAATAGTAAATTTTGAGACCATCCATTTTAATTCCGCGACCAAAAGCCGCAGCCTCTCATACGTCCATTGCCGAGCGCCTAAGGGAAAAGTGTTATGACGGTGGGTGGCTATCCTGCCGTTCTCAGGCCCGGATCATGGAAGTATCGTTGGTCCTGGGCGTAAATAAGTCTGCGGTGCCCTGGCCGTTGACTACGGAACTCAGTGAGGAGGGTACGTTTCCTCACTCTCTCGGCCGCGTCCTTCGCGAGCATGACCTGCTCGCAGAAGGACACGGCCGCGTTCCACCTACTCCTGCTGTAGACCATGGCTTGAAGCATGCACTCTAGCGAGAGGGTATCCACGCCCAGACCCACTATGAGGTCCCGGCGCTAACTTGCCCACGGTCAGAACTCCACCAACGTGTGGAGTGCAGTGTCTTCCTCGGAGGCCTCGCAGTGTTGACACTAGGGTGTTACCTCACGATGGATGCGAAACAGATACTTAATGAAGCCAAGGTTATCAACGGTCTATTTAAAATAGACACGTTGTTGGCCGTCAGCCTACCCGCCCATACGGGAGCCCCGTATAGGGCCCCGTTATACTTTAGACGTGGATATAACCCCTACGGCAAATTTCGACAGTTCAGTTTGAGATAGGTATATTTGCAATTCAAAAAATATAAAACTCCTTTGTACCAAAAATCTGACTACGTCCCTGTTAGGAGTGTGAGATAGTTAAAACTACGAAGTAAACTGACATTTTAATGAAGTAAGTAGTTTTGCTATTGACCGCGAGATGGAAAATAAAGAAGTGGGCGGGACTAAGGTTCCTTATACCCCTCCTCACCACTCCTTCACACCCGCGAAGAGTCACACTTTGTCTAATAGGAAAATTGTATTACACCATCTCTACTCTTATAATATCTCTATGGTCACTACAGTTTCCTAGTTTAAGTTACGGTGTGGCAAAAAATACACGTCAAAAATTGACACAACAACCGACTTCAAATGACCGAAATGGGACCAAATAATTGTCGGAATGAGCCCAAGTTAAAATGGGACTACTTTGGAAGTAGTAGCTTTCATTTGAAAATAAAAATTCAAAATCGGTTCACCCAGTCCAGAGATAAAAAGTAACAAACGTAAAAAAAATATATAATAAAAAAACATACAGTCGAATTGAGAACCTACTCCTTTTTTTGGAAGTAGGCTAAAAATAACTATAAATCTATAAGAATATCTGACATAAACAAAGAGTTTGAATTTTAAAATTCTCTGTCTTTACTTGTATAAGTGGTCCGACAGTAATGCATATCTATATATAGAAATTGTGAATGTAATTTTTTGTCCCCCCTTAACTCTCGAGAACTGCTTATGCTCTAATGATGGTTGACCCCTCTATGGATAGCCCTCGATGTGGAGGCAAGCCAAAAAATCGAAAATTTGACCTAGCCCGAAGAGGTCAAAAGTTATAGGCCAAAACCTATGGCGTGGTGCAGCGCGAAGCATCACGCAAGACACCGTACTAGTAGATAAAGATCTGCTCAAAACAACATTAGACTTAGTTCATCAAAATTGACTGGCAAGACAAAAAGTAATCACCATAAAGCAATATCAAGCGAGCGAAGCTGGGGCCATCAACTAGTTTGTTAATAAACTTCTTATGGCCATAAAATTACTAATCGAATCAAATCAGGTGTGCTCGTTTAACCCCAGCGATTGTGGGGTTCAAACAGAATGTGTTGAACAACAAAAGGTGTGAAAATAATTAGTGGGCGGGAACAAAACATGGCGGCCATTTGTCACAATAATAGTTCTGTCAACAACTCTGCTCGTTACAATGTGATTGTATTACATTTTGTTTTATTTTAAAATGCCATTTTGACATCACTTGTCATAAACTAGCAATTTTATGTTGCTTAGGGTTCCGGGTCCATAAAATATGAATTTTATGAAAATTCTAAGTTTTCCTTAAATTTGCCGTATATCATTAGTTCTCAGAATTTGATCCTTAACAGCGGTGTTTTTTTTTCAAAATCAACGGGTTCGATTCCCATCTAGGATAATTGGTTTTCCAAAAATCTAATGATGAGGTTTTAAGTTTCATCAAAATCGGGCTCGTGAGTCATTTGAGCATTTTTCGCTATTCCTTATAGTGTCAGATTTGGCCCTCCAAGCCCTTTTCTAAAATTCACCGTTTATAGTATAAATAAAAAAAAATCGGCTTTCGACTCCGGAGTCTCGGGTTTGATTAACGGGTAAAATCCAATATTTGTGTGATCCATAAATGTTTGTTTCGGAGTTTGGGTATTTTCTATGTATATTATGTATGTACTCGTATTTAGAAATAGGTATATAAGTATGTTTATCAGTTTTCTTGATCTCATAGCAGAAGCTTATAGATTAGTTTGGGCTAGATGACGTTGTGTGAGAATGTCCAACAATATTTATTATTTTATAAACTTAAGACTAACGGGTCTTTTACGCGATTATTGAGATATATACATACCTCTTTATTACCCTAAAGACCCGTTAGTCTTAAGTTTATAATGAGTACAAAACGCGAAAGTTTAAAGAAGTATTTATTATTTTATTTGTATATATATATATATATATAGCTTAGCAAACATTATATATCCAATCCAATAAAAACCACGATTACATATCAATCGCAAGTGGGAAATAAAAACAAATCCCACCCCTTAATAGCCACCCCTACCTCCCTCCGCCTCACGACGGGGATCAGGCTCTCATTAGGCGGGGGTGAAAACCACCCCGATTCCCATTTCCTATGTAATCAATGTGAGGCCATTAGGTTCTGGGATTCCCGTTTAATTAATATATAGATTGGTTTATGTGACGTTAGATAGGTTATACGATTTGTTTTAGGTAATGTTACTACTTGTTTTTTGATATATTTTAAGGAGTGAGAGGTTTAGCTTAGTTTTACTTTTGGGCGCTAAGGGGCTCTATCTATCTATATCATAATCACAAAAACTACGTTTTACCAACTGACCGAGACACCACTAGCCCAAGACATCTAATTTTGTGATCAAATTGTGTTAATATCGCTACTTACGGCGTCACAGAAGTTATATATGTAACAAAAATCAAACGAACATCACTCAAATATTCAGATACTCAAAAGTGATATTTGGGTATAAAAAAATTAAGTTTAAGGGCTGCTCAAGCATTTAAACAGGTCCTAATTTGAGTGACGTTTCAGTATTCGGTCGATAGGTTGATAACGATTATATACCTGAAGTGTAGAAGAGGACGTGTAACATAATTATCCATTAGACATATATCCGGATCCAACATTAAACAGAACGCGGGCTTTAAGAAAACACCGGCCAAGTGCGAGTTGCACTCGCACACAAAGGGTTCCGTACCGGAACGGTAAAAAAACACGTTTGTTGTACGGGAACCGCCCTAAATATTCATTATATTCTATTTTCTTTTTGTATTTGTTGTTATGGCAGCAACTAAACTATATTATGTAAGTAGGACTTAGGTACAATATACAATATAAAATACACAATAAACAATATATAATATAATAAATAATATACAATATAAAAATACAATATACAATGACTGTATATGTACTAATGACTGTGTATGTACCTACTAAAAATATTTACACTACAGAATATTGTTTAAAAAATCCTCCGCGTCATTGCTGACTGGATAGGTTACCAGAATGCTGGCTGTGTTGCCACGTTGGATGGCGATACTTATTCTTTTAGCCACAAAATAGCCCATCTTCTGGTCCTGTGAAGCATCGATTAAGCGTTTAGCAATGTCTCTATAAAGGCGGCGAGCGTACGCACCCCATGAACCCAGTGTCTTAAACCCAAACGGCTCAAATAAGTAATCACCTGCTATGTTAGCCTATTTACGCCGTTTGAGGCCGTCAGCCGATGCAGCAGCAGCGCCGGCACATCCGGATATGCTTGGAAGGTGTGAAGGTGCTAAGGTGTCAACGCATGTAGCGTCACACACCAAAGGCCTTCCCATCTTCCATGGTAGCAAAGACATACCGTACGGTCCCTTTCCATCGCTTCATGCTAACCCATTTATTTTAAACTTGTGAAACTTTATCATCAATGGTTGCAATAAATACGAGTATCAACATGGTTTGAATTCATTGTAAACTGACATTGTAGACAATACATTTTTTTATAATGATCATTATTATAAATATGTAACACGTGTTTCTACCATTTTGTAGTAGGTTTTGATATTTAATCTTCGAATTATTATTATTTTAACTGCTAACATTTTGTCTATGACATTTGATTGACGGGTTCGTCATGCGTTAAATTTGAAATGGGTTCCCAGTATTTGGCAGCCATTATTTTCGACACGCTTTTTGAAATTACGAGTATCAAATCATAAGTGTTACGGAAGTTTACATAAATATAAAATTAGAAAATTAAAAAGTTCTAGGATTGCTTTGTTTTATTAATCAGATAACGTGATTTTTTTTTCTGTTGAAATGGAAATTGAAATGTATTTCTGTTGCCGCTATAACAACAAATATTAAAAACAGAATGCAATAAATATTTAAGGGGGCTCCCATACTCCTATATCTACCTCATCTTTGAAAATTTCAACTTTCTAACTATCACGGTTCACATGATACAGCCTGGTGACGGACGGACGGACAGCGAAAATTTAGTAATAGGGTTCCCATTTTACCCTTTGGGTACGGAACCCAAAAAATAAAATAAAAATTTAATGGCTCCTATACAACAAACGTTGTTTTTTTACCGTTTTTATAGATAATCTTACAGAACCCTTCGTGCACGAGTCCGAATCGCACTTCGCCAGTTTTTAATAATACGAGCATGGTTCTTAAAAGGACTAGAGAAAAATAATAGTTTATGGAAGAGACCGCTGAATGAATGAACTTTTCCGTGACTAAATAAAATAAAATAAAAGAAAATCACACACACACACACATATCACGCCTATATCCCCGAAGGGGTAGGCAGAGGTGCATTACACACCCACCAGTATTTGCCAGTATTTTTAGTCCCACGTACTAGGGGGCAAGCTTATTGCCGTCACCGGGCACATTTATAATGGGTTATGTCCAAAATGGCCGAATGAATTTAATAAAAAGTGGCAGCTATAGTGTAATTTTGAAAAAAATTGAAACCCGTTGCCTTGCGATGAAAGTTGATGAAAGCCAACAAAATTTTACGCGACAGCCGCTATGGCACAGCCAATTACAGTCCTGGGCGTCTCGGACAAGAAAAGAAAATACCCTACTCAATACAAAGTTACAGCTAATCCTTACTTCATTACGACTACAGAATAATAATTTGATTGATTTAATGATAATTGTTGTAATGATTTGTTACTACGAGTATAAAGCAATTTTATGGTAGGAACTATGTGCGATGAAATACACCGATATTATATTATTATAATTACACAACATTATGCTGCCCATAAATATTTGACAGCTATTTATGATAATAATCTTATTATAATGTTCATGATGCGGATGAAAACTGAAGTAATTATGCTTTTGAAGAACCCAGATTAAGTAGTCAAGCTGCACTTAAACTTGAACTCATAGAAGGTTTATTAAGATATTAGACGAGACATATTATAGAATCAGTATTGCCATTTAAAGTTACAACGTTGTCAACCTTCATGGAATATTGCCAGCTATTTAAAAACAAGAAGACACAGAGTGAAATTAAAATATAAATAGTGTGTTTCTGTGGTGTGTGCGGAATAAAACTAATTAATAACAGGTATACATATTGCATAATTTTTTTTTCATAATTTTATTGAAATTATTAAATGACTTTACTTTTTTATTCTGACAAGCTAATTATTATTATTTGTAATCTAATTGAAATTACGGAATGTGTAAAATGTTTATTGCTAAGAATATTTCAAACACAATGTAAACATTGTTAATGAATAAATAAATACAATACAATGCGTATTGTTATAATTTTAGTAAAAAAAAAAACATCTTAAAATTACCGAAATGGGACCAGATTTTATCGGAATTTCAAAACTGATTCTCCCAGTTGATAGTTATGAGGCAACAATTTAAAAAAAATACAGTCGATAAAACCTAAAAAAAAATGAAAGCGAAAACAGCGCCATTAGACTCCAACTTAACAGTGATTTAATTCTATGAGAATTAGTGGACTCTCATACACATACGTGCTATTTAACTATAGCATCAAAAATGTAGACACAAAGTAAAATATTCTTACCTAACATCTTATTTACGTAAAGCCTAAAACATTAAAACGGCCATCAATGACTAGACGTTCAAAAACCGTGCGTCTACCGACAGTATTATTTAGAACAAGACATTGTTTCCGAACGGAAGATAGCGCCCGAATGACTGCGAGACAAATGCACGCGCACGCCTGCATCACATTTCCATGCAAATTATTGCATTTGTACCAGCCCATTGAAATTTAACGTCTCAATCCTTGCCGAGCCGAGCACTTTACATACCTTTGTGCGGCGAGATGTATCCTCGAAATATAATTATTATTGATGCAGTTTTGCATTTAATCCCATAAGTCCGTTAAAGATTACCTGTCGGCTTGTGTATAACAGCAAATATGACTAAATCTATAAGTAGGTAATGAAATAGAACAGTATTAGACGACATGTAATAGATCAGTTTTTATGATTGTGGACGATTTAAAAAAAAATGCTGTAGTGAGAAAATTCCAACACCTTTATTTGAAGTTGTTTAAAAAAGGTTCAATGAAACACAAAAAAAAACCAAAGGTTTAATGAAACACAAAAAATAATCAGCATATTTTCTCAATTTGATGAATTGATTTGAGAAAGATCAGTTAGTTATTGTTTTACACTTATTTAAATTAACATAAAATAACACTTAAAACTTTTATTACACAATTAACTTAACTATCTTAATAATATATAAGTGTGAAATTTTGTGTATGTGTGTATGTGTCCATGTAGAATCAGCATCAAAAGTCCATTACCATTGTCATAACATACGAGTATTAGTATAAAACAAATAGGCTTCCATTCCGTATGTATGCTTAGATCTTTAAAACTACTAAACGAATTTTGATGCGGGTTTCACCAATGGATAGAGTGATTCTCGAGGAAGGTTTTTGTGTAGGTATAACTTGTCAAACGGGCGACGCCGCAGGCGTCCGCTAGTTATAAATAAAGCAATAGTTTGAAGTTATAATATCCTTGTATCTCTTGATATCCTTCTATAAAGGCCTTGCGTCAAATCACGAAAGTGATTGAGTTTATTCATTTTAACTATTTTTGTAGTAAACACACTTCATATATCAAATTGATTAAAATAATATTATGCTATTGCTATATGTTCTCAATGTATTGGGGCATTTTAACGTTGAATTGCAATGCTAATTCGCTGGACTAAAAAGTTCCCACCCTAATGGTCCCGGTCTCCTAAATACTTAATTAATATATTTGCCAATAAGTATACTATAAGTATTATTTTTATATATGTCGCTGTCTACGCAAATAGTAACGGGTACCGGCAAATGGTCAAATCAATACATTTTCGCATTCATAAGAAACTGTGGACCACTCTCTGTTTTTTCATTATTGATCACTATTTCGCCATGACTCTTAATTCGACATGGACTAATGAATTTTAGGTCGTGCCGTGTCTTTAACACGCTATTATACAGATAAATAAAATTGAAATGTCTATTTGTAACTTCAAATTAACATTTTACTAAATGCATGTTACGAACTCTATGTTATTAATGTTATTAATTTTTGAAATGTCATGTTTTAATAGTGAAAAATATAGAATATATGATATAAATAGACACACATAATTTTGCATTATTATTTAATAATATTAAAACTAGAATATAAACCCTACGCGACCTATCAGTCTATAGGTACTACTATTACAAAGAGGAAAGATTTGTATTTTTGTTTGTAATGAATAAACTCAAAAACTAATGTGCCGATTTCAAAAATTCTTCACCATTGGAAAGCTACATTCACCGGGAAATCACGCGGGTAGAGCTGCGGCGATCAGCTAGTCATTTATAATAATGCATAATGATTATAACATTGTATAAAACAAAGCCGCTTCCGTTCTGTATGTGCATACATACTTATTATGCGTAGATCTTTAAAACTATGCAACGGATTTTGATGAGGTTTTCACCAATGAATAGAGCTCTCGAGGAAGGCTTTTGTTAACTTGTCACGCGGGCCGCGGGCGTCCGCCTGTGATGGTATAAAAAGTGCATACATAACAAACAATTTTGTATTTTTTTGTCTGTCTCTCTTACCATCTATCTGTTTGTACCGGCTAATTTATATAACGGCTAAACCGATTTCAAGGGGACTTTAACTGGCAGATAAATAAATATTTTTAGACATTCTCACACAACGTCATCTAGTCCAAATTAAGCTAATATAAGCTTGTGTTATGGGATGTAGACGAGTGATACACATACTTATATATTTTTAAATACATACATATTATACATAGCAAATACTCAAACTCCGAAACAAACATTTGTGGACCACACAAATAATTTGATTCGACCCGGAATCGAACCTGTGATCTCGGGGACGGCAGTCGCATACTCATACCACTGCGCCATCGAGGCAGTCATCGATTATCTCATCGGTTATCTGCCAATTATAAGATAAGGAGTGATTAGGTACTTTATCCCTGGACACATTGGGAATCATAAAACTAAGTATTTCACGCAAACGAAGCCACGGGCGGCCGCTAGTATATATTTATAACTGTTGACTAAAACCTACAAAAGTCAAGCTCGATTCGCGATTCCAAAAGGTCTTTGTTACCACAGGTGGTCGTCACAGTAATGTCATTGCAAATAATAACATTACCCAGACCAGTATCGTGCGAATCGGAAAAACTTAACTGATTCACAGTACAGTAACGGTAGATACAGATAACATAACTATTTATACCGTCGATTGACGGCACTTGGTGGAATCTGCTACACATATTGCACAAAAACACATATACTTTTCCACTGTTACGATTTTATTTTCACTGACCGGTATCACCTAACGGCATCATCAGAGATTTATACAAAATATATTTTAAATTCACATAAAAATACATTTTTATGTGAATTTAAAATATATTTTTATGATATGGTGCCGTGAGGTGAAACCGGTCAGTGAAAATAAAATCATAACAGTGGAAAAGTAAATGTGTTTTTTTTGTGCAATATAGATAACAAAACATTCAAATGTTGTTACTTCTTTACAACGAATAAAACAAAGTCGCTCTTGCTGTCTGTACAATTAGATCTTTTTAACTACGCAACGGTTTTTAACCTGTCTACCCCCACCTATAGGAATTTACCCATTAAAAAGGGAACCCCCCCCCCATAAAAAATTAAGGTTTAAAGTCGAGTTGAAAGTTCTGGACACCGGTGTTTTTACCAAGCGATTTTACCAATCTATAATTATGATTCGACAGGAAGGTTTATACTTGCCATGTATAGTAGGTAGGTACCTAGTGATCAAATGCGTAGAAACTGAAAACCAGCACATTAAAAAAGTTTATGAAACATTTTTTTTTGGAATAATTTGAGCATGAGGATTTATCAATTTCTTTCTTTGCAGGTGTGGTTTCAAAACCGACGAGCGAAATGGCGCAAAAAGGAGCACACGAAGAAAGGGCCAGGTCGGCCGGCTCATAACGCACACCCACAGTCCTGCTCCGGGGAGCCAATCCCCCCTCACGAGTTGAGGGCCAGAGAGAGGTGAGATACGTGCATAACGCAGTTTTTTGCCTATTTATCATATATGTACTATAACGTACCGGGAAGGAATTGACACACTTTAAAACAAACTGGTTGCGGTAATTATTGTAATACCAAACATTAAAGGAAAAGGGAGAAATTTAAATGCACAGCAAAAAAACTCATCGCACCTCAATTTATAAGCATCGGATACATATTTTTAACAGCAAATATTTTTTTTCGCTGCAAATAAACCAACTGTTTAACAATACTAGAAATGATTCAAAAATATACATCAATAGTGTATTATATTTTTTGTTCAAGACGGACAGACAGACACATATCACGCCTATATCCCCGAAGGGGTAGGCAGAGGTGCATTACACACTCACAACTTGTCAGTACTTTTGGTCCCACGTAATAGGGGGCCAGTCTATTGCCGTATTTTTTCACTAATGCGTCAAAAAAAGGTATTTAAAGTACAAAAAATATGATTTGCATATTAAATTATACTACTTGCAAAGCAAAACCTACTAAAGTCACACAGACGGACAGATTAGGTTAGAAGTGGTTTGTGGTTATTGTTTTTATTAATACCTAGAATTGGTCTTAGTTCAATCCGACTTGGATAGGTATTTTTAAATAAATAGCTATGCGTCATAAACTTAAATTGCTGCTAAAATAAATAAATTTTAAATTAAAAAAAATTTAGCGTAAAAAAAGTTTTTTTTAGTACATAACGAAGTTTTTTTTTGATTAACATGTATATACCACCCTAAATAAAACTATTACTCGAGACCTTGCACTCAGGGCACGGCCCAAGATGGACTGTGTTTTGTTCAATATTTACGTACAGTACCCGGAGATAAATATTGCACATCGACTTTTGGGAAGAGACAACCGGCTAATTTCGGCTTCGTAGAGAATTGTCTCTGTCGCACGAAATACAAACAGTCCGGTATCTATTAGGAGCTGTTAAAACAATTATGATTTGCTTCTTTTAATAATTCTTTTTTTTTATTTGTATAAAATACACCAATTTTTCTATAAGTGTTGGCTTTTGGTTCGGATAAAATTAAAAAACATGTTCAAATTATGACTGACAAAAAGTCACATAGGTAGTGTGTGACAGAGATACTTTGAGATACTTTATTATTATGTCGACGTTTATAATGTCTTCTATTTAGCGAAATCATTGCAATTATCTAAAAATTCAACATCATATTTTCCATTATCATATTCAAATTGTTAGTTTTTAAATTGTTGTTCATTTAATTACAAAAGTTATCGTGTATTTACTATCATATACTTAGTAAGGTACTTATATTCTGATAAACAAATCATCAACGTATATACAATTTGTAAAAATACATTCAGAGAGATATAAAATTATACTATTTATTGCTTAATTAAAAATAAAAAGCATTGTGGCACACTCAAATAACAAGTAGATAAGGTTCTATCAAATATGTAAAGGTTACCAAGTGACACTATATTATGACTAAAATCTATACGACAATAATATGAAATAATAAGATTTTGGTCTTATTTAAAATTACTTAAAAAACGTGGAAAGTTACTGGAAGTTCGTTTACTAATTGTTCATTAAATATTGGATGGATAGATATTTATATTATTAAATATACTACTACTATATATATATTATATTATTAAATATTGGATGGATAGATACTTTTAATTGTTCATTGTCTACACTGCCCGGTCATGGCCATGAAATAGGCTCAGATATACGAGTATTAATTAGAACAAACAAAATATGGCAACGAATTTGCAAAATGTGGATGTTTATTACACCTCTGCATATCCCCACGGTAACATGAATGTACGAAAAATACATACTATATATTTTCACTTTTGTATCATCCTGAATAATATTGCTATAAGGTTCTATACTAATTGAGCCCTATCGATTTTATCAACAGGGCGAGAAGAAGAAAGAAACTGGCAAAAGCGTTGGAGAGACAAGCAAGGAAACTGCGGGCTAAGGGCATAGCCGTTGATCTCGAAGCTCTTAAAGTAGAATACCTCGCTCAGCACAAAAACACAGGCCTATACTCTGACTCAGACGGAGACGGAGAAGAATGCATGATAGATGTAGTTGGAGGTGACTCCTGTCATGATTCAGGTCCTGAAGATTTCTCCCTATCTGGAAGACTTAGAGCTCCATCTGGTGCAGACGGTATGAACAACTCAGATAGTTCAACATCCGATGAAATTCCAAGACGAAATTTTACCCCAACACCTGACCCACAACCTACGTTCTTTAAGCATTTTGCCGCAACAAGTAACTTTGACAAGTTCGACTTTGACTCTGGCCGAGCTGTCTCTTTAGATCTAAGTGGGGGAAGGACAGCGACTGAACAGGATTTGTCCAAAAACGGGGGAACAAGGAAATATAATCCGTTCAGTATAGAATCTCTGCTTAATACGTGAAAGTGACTGTAAGACAAGACTTTGGTTTTCAGTTAAACCAGTGAAGATTTTGTGCGTTAAACATTTATGTTGGATTGACATTACTTTACTGACTTAAGTGGTAATTGTCAGTGTGAATGTGTGCGGAGACTACAAAATCGGCCCGCAGACATGTCAGAATATGTTCCTTTGCTAAGTTAACTGTTATTATCATTAGTTTTAACTGCTTCAGTAAAGACTTGATAAGTACCATGTAACGACATATCGCGTGTGAATATTAGCTGTAGATGATTGTATTATATAGCAAGTAGTGTAAATAGTAATCTTCTATATTTATTTATCATTGATGTTAATAATATTATCTAACTCTGTGGGGCAATAATTTTCTCTGACTTCGTTGAAGATGCAGTATTTTATTTTTAAATATTTCAAATTTTATTTACTTATTTAACATGTGTGTTTACTGGAATTATTTTGTTAGTTGTACATTAATCAGAGGCTAATAATATAATAATAAATTCAATACCGAACAATAACCCTGGAAAAGCATAGGTAACATACAAAAAAAAACCAGCCAAGTGCGAGTCGGGCTGACGCACAATGGGTTCCGTACCAAAACGGTAAAAATATCACGTTTGTTGTATGAGAGCCCCTTAAATACTTATTATATTCTGTTTTTTAGTATATTTTGTAGCAACAAAAATACATCATCTGTGAAAATTTCAACTTTATAATTATGACGATGCACAAAATACAAACAGCCTGGCCTGACAGACGGACGGACGGAAGGACGGACGGACAGCGGAGTCTTACTAATAGGGTTCCCGTGTTGCCCTTTGGGTACGGAACCCTATTAATATACCTTAAGAACTCTATTCACTTTTTTTTAATTTTTATATTGTTAATATGACTTGGATTTCCTTTACTAGCTGAAGCCCGCGGCTTCACACGCTTGACAAACTTTATACTAAAACCTTCCTCGAGAACCATACCTACTATCCATGGTGAGAACCAAACTCCGTTGCATAGTTTTAAAGATATAAGCATACATAGGTACAGACATGGGGATGTGACATTTTTATATTATGTTTGGATGTTTTTGGTACCCATGCCTTTCAGAACCAGTCACAAGACATTCAATAGTTCTGGCACAGAATAGAGAATAGTACTTACAAACAGAACTTGCACTCCGACGTTAATTAAAGCACATTCTTTTGTTTACAGAGAACATCATTCGAACGTTAGGGTTGTCAGTAAAGTAAAATATATACCAGCATAATTTAAGCAATAATTATGAAGTTAATGCATCAATATCAACTCTATGGTCCATGCCGTGTCACAAACAAGAGAGACAACCCTTACTGACTTACAACTTCAAGTTGTAGCTGACGTCACGTATTTTTGCCATTGTTAGGCGAGTGACATAGGCCTGGTTCAGGTAGATAAATTACAAGGGGTATGGAAATGGCTTTACTGCGCTCAAGTAATCATTTTAGTTTAAGCACTAAAAACAAAGTTAAGTTGCCCATTAGGCAAAATGGCTGCAATCAACTTAATAGCTACACACCATTACTGTACAAGTAATATCTTTGCTGAGTCAGGTTGTGTCTATACTATCATAACATAACATAGTAGGTATTACACAAAGTCGCCCGTTCTGTATGTATGCTTAGCTATTTAAAACTACGCAACGGATTTTGATGCGATTTTCACCGATGGATAGATCGGTTCACGAGGAAGGTTTTAGTGTAAAATTTGTCACGCGGGCATAGCTGCCGGCGGGGAAGAGATTGTTTGGTTAAACGCGCTTATCTTTGAAACTAAATAGTACATAGTGGTTTTGTTGCAAAATAAGGTAAAATTTACATTATCACGATTTTAGTCCAGTTATTTTTTTTTAATTTTGATACTTTTACGAACTTACACACTTGCAACTTAGTTACATCGGGCCGTGGTTGACGTGGTTGACTCCTCGAAACGTCAGGCCAAACAGAAGGTAAATTACGCGTTTAAGTCCCGAAATCGTAAATAATATAATGAGTTCGTAAAAGTTCCAAATTAAAAAATACTTATAATTATATTTTTATTCATCCAAAACCTAAACCTACATACATTATAATATGAATCTGTAACAATAGAACCATAAAGTTAATTAAAAGTATTGATTTTATGAAATTAAAAATGGCGTTGCGAATACAATTAGGTACCATTGGCAAAAGAAATACAATATCTCATCGTAAAATAACAACAATTAATGTATTTATAATGCGTAACATTCGATAAGAGAGCCAATTAGTGAAACAGTATGGCTGACTTGGTTTATTGCCATTTTTACTTACAGTACAGTGAATAGGTACCTATATTGTAATGTGCAAGCCGATTGGATACGCATTTATTGTTTCAATGCGTTCGCGGGAATATATACCTACTCTCATTGCCAAGTTCTAAAAAAATGTTAGGAACTTCTTCTAGTTTTTTAACAACGTGGCTCCATCGATGTTCATCGATGATTTCGCCAATGTCAAGGTAATGCTTGATTAGTTGATAGTCTCGCACAGAAGAACTAGTTATTCCTAACTAGTTCCAGGTGGTACCAGGTAGGTGCACGACAAGAAACATTGTTCGGTATGTGAGTGTCTGGGAACCTGATTTTTGCGGAGCGCCAGAAGTAACCTAAAAAGCCACCAGGCACGCGCTAAGCAAAAATCGATCTCGTTATGAATTTTATAACCCAACAACAAATGTTTTGTGTCTTTTTTAAATTCTAAA
Organism: Nudaria mundana; assembly: GCA_963556515.1. Classification (NCBI taxonomy): domain Eukaryota; kingdom Metazoa; phylum Arthropoda; class Insecta; order Lepidoptera; family Erebidae; genus Nudaria; species Nudaria mundana. The sequence goes on from OY748294.1 coordinate 18,441,823, forward strand.
CTGTCAAAGAAAAACTTGTCAAAAAATAGACGACGGCGATTCCGTCCACGTGCAATATTTTCTCAAGGAAACTTAGGTATTACTTGAATAAAAATTCTAAATCTACCTAAAATCTTTAAACAAACAATACCTATTATTATAGAACTTTGTAGTAAAGAGTGTACTAAATAAAACGACCTAAATGTTTTTTTATGATTTTTGATCTCGATGTTTTCCAACGTATTAATTCGATAAAATACTATGGTTTGATTTTTTATTTGCGAGATATTTTAGTAATAAAATTATTTTTAAGAATTGATTTTTGTACGTGTGCTACATAAGGTACTTACACCCTAACCATAGCGCTCGGAAGAGTACTTAATAACCAATGATATCGCATAGCAGGATATTATAAAAAACCGGCCAAGTGCGTGTCGGGCCACGCATAAGATAGGGTTCCGTAGCCACCCATAAAAGCCTCTATAACTCCCGAACTAACAGAGTCATACCATCAGTTATAGTTTTCCTTAAAAAATTATTTCATGGACTACCATCACGAATTTTTTCAGGTTCTTCACGCCAGCCGTTTAGATTTTAGAGCGGGCCAAGATGCTCTTTAAAGCTAAATATATCTCAAAGGAATACCTAAATCAAAAAATCACTTTTTAGTCCTCTCAATGTTTTTAAAAGGCCTATCTAATGATATCCCACAGGATGTAATAAACGCCAGAAAAAAATATCATCGTCACCTTACGTGTAGGAGAGGTAAGCCAAAAAAAAAATTTTAACATAACATAGCATCACGCCTTTTTCCCCGAAGGGGTAGGCAGAGGTGTGCAAACACACCCACATTTCGCCAGCTATGTTAGGTCCCATGTAATAGGGGGCGAGCCTATTGCCATTTACCGGGCACAAGTCCCAGACCCTGGGATAATTATCTGGGTAAAATTCTAAAGAGAATTATACATTATCCACCAGACCCGGGAATCGAACCCGAGACCTCGAGCGTGGCAGTCCGTACATAGTACCATTGTGCCACCGAGGTAGTCAAGAGAAATTTTTTTACATATAAAAGAAATAGAGACTTTTACTACGGAACCCTAAAAAGGAGTTTTATGGGTCACGTGATCGACTTTTACTGCGATATCATTGGTTATCGACAAACTCGTCCGATTAAATAACACTAAATAAATAATACTTGCAAGTAATTACAACACTCTGGATTGACCTTTTGTGACGCAGGAATTTCTCACCTGATTACTCTAACTAAAGTGTCAAAATAATTTGACGTTTACCGTGAAATGGTATGCCGTCACATTATCTTTTTTTTTTTCACTGCGTGAATAAAAATAAGATTGATTTTTTAAAATATATATAGTATTAATATAAATCGTTATTAACTGTACATTTTTGTAGTCGGCAACAATATTTAGGTACAAATATGATAATTAAGTTGGAATTTATATTTAAAAACGAGTGAAAGGTGAATATTTGTAAATTGTCTAGCACTGGTAGGTATGTAAGTTGTATAAAGTATGTAAGTCTGTTACGTGAGTAATTTATTGAATCAAAATATAACACGATTAAACACAGAGATTTATTTTTCCTTTCACACCTAACTTGCATGTTATTCGAAAAGTTTTTAGTTCACAATAACCACAAGAACCTCTACGGAAGTATAGTACATACATACATACATATGGTCATGCCTCTGTCACATGGGGGTAGGCAGAGACTATGCAATTCCACTTGCTACAATCCTGGCATACTTTTTCGCTTATTCCACTTTCATAACTATCTTCATGGCACGCTCTCCGGTTCTGGGTACTCTTGAGTCCTTTGGTCAAAACGTTCTCGATTTGGTCGAAATGCGTTCAGCCTAGGTTGACCCTTACCTGCCTGTCCATTCACGCCCGCCTTATGTATCTGTTTCGTCAATCTTCTTTCATCCATCCTTTCTACGTGCCCGAACCATCTAAGCATCCCTTTTGCTATTTTACTCACTACATCTTCTGACACACCGCAACGTTCTCGTATCACGCTGTTCCTCACTTTATCAAGAACATAAAGATGGAAGGGATGGATGGAACATAAAGGTAATGTTTTATCAAGTATGTATGTATATTGCAATTTTATCCAAACCTGTTCATGAACCAGGTTCCAATGTTTCAAAATTGATTTTTTTTTCCGTTTGTTTTCACTCTACGCGGACTGCAGACATTCTATTTGATGGTATGCAACAAATGACTGTTGAAATTTTGGTTGGAATTACAACGTGGTTATGGATTTTCTATAGAACCCGGTAACGCCCACGTAATAGGGGCACCAGCTTGCGCCCTAAACGTGGGTCCAACATAATTACCTACACTGTTAAAATTTATGTAATTTTACATTCAAAAAAATTACATAAACATGTAGAATGTACCGAAAATAGGTGTGAAAGTAAATGAAATTGTGGAAAATTACATAATTTTAGGAAATTTCACAGATTTTAATTAAAATTTCATATATTTACGTAATTTTCGCTTATTTTTATGTAATTCTACATATTTTTATGTAAAATAACATGACAATTTGTATTTTTACGCATGGGCTAGGGTTATTACAGGAGCAATACATACAAAATCGGTAAGTTTACTTTAGAAAAGTGTAAAATTCCCGAAAAAAAAGGTGTTGTTCCATAAATTACGTAAAAGTACAAAGTAATGTATTTTTACTTTAATTACAAGTAATTTTCAATTAAAATTCTGTAAAAAAACAACACAGTTTTCAGTACAAATCCATATTTTTTAAATTTCATATTTATTTCTGTAATTTTCGATAATTTTAATGTATTTGTACCTAAAACGTGTAAAAAAAAGAATGATTTGTATTTTTACACATGGATTAGGATTACTACAGGAGTAATACATAAAAAATGTGTAAGTAAGTATCCTTTTAAAAAGTGTGATTTTCCCGAAATAAAAACGTGGTGTTCCATAAATTCACTAAAAGTACACAATTATGCAATTTTACCTTGATTGCGAGTAATTTTCAATTAAAATTCTGTAAAATACAACACAGTTTTCAGTAAAAATCCATAATTTTTAAATTTCATATTTTATTTATGTAAATTTTGATAATTTTAATGTATTTGTACCTAAAACGTGTAAAATAACAGAATAATTTGTATTTATACTTATGGGTTAGCGTTGTTATAAGAGCAATACATATAAAATATGTAAGTATACTTAAAAAAGGGTAACATGGCCGAAACAAAACGTCGTATTCCATAAATTCCGAAAAAAAAACCACATTTATGTACGTAATTTTATTTTGATTATGAGTAATTTTCAATTAAAAATAAACTACTAACAGACGCTCCGATTTGGTCGGACACGACCACAACCAAATTGGAATGTTATTAAGTGATTCTCTTTTCCAGGTTCCACGAAAAAATCGCCGAAATCATTAAATTTTGTTTGACAAAAAGTAAAAAAAAAGTATTACAAAAAATTAAAAACTGCAAAATCAGTAGTCTTTTTTAAGAAAATGATTTATATTCAACTACAGTCATATTCCAAGTGCAATTTTATTTGTTTTTTGATACTTGTAGATTTTTTGTTGATTATTTGAAAAGAATAAATGCAGCATGGTTTTTAGTAACCAGAAACTTTGAAGTGACCTACAACCTTCAAACTACACTGATGTTACATAATAATAATATTTTCATCAATAGGTATCTTAAAACCAAAGATGGACATAACCAATAATAAATGTCCCCAACGACGGCAATATCCTTGCCCCCTATTACGTGGGACTAAAAATACAATAATAATTTGACAAAAAGTAAAGAAAAGTATTACAAAAAAATAAAAGAGTGAAATATCAAGTCTTTTTTAAGAAAATGATTTATATTCAACTTTTTTTATAATTTATTTACAATAAGAATTACAATATACAAAATAAACATAATTATAGACTAAAAATATTTACATTACAAAATATCGTTTAAAAAATCCTCCGCGTCATTGCCGACTGGGAAGGTTCCCAGAATGCTGGCTGTGTTGCCACTTTGGATGGCGATACTTATTCTTTGGGCAAGAAAATAGCCAGCCTTCTGGTCCTGAGAAGCATCGATCAGGCGTTTTTCAATGTCTCTATAAAGGCGGCGAGCACTCGGACCGCATGACCCCAGTGTCTCAACCCCAAACGGCTCAAATATGTAATCACCTGCTAGGTTAGCATATTTACGCCGTTTAAAGCCTTCAGCCGATGCAGCAGCTGCGCCGGTACATCCGGATGTGCTTGGAAGGTGTGAAGGTGCTAAGGTGTCAACGCATGTAGCGTCCCACACCAAAGACCTTCCCATCTTCCACGGTAGCAACGACATACCGTCCGGTCTCTTTCCATCGCTTCGTGCTAAACCATTTGGTTCACGTACGGCCGGAAGACCTGCGGTGGAAAGAGCCCTACGAATTATGTCGTTAAGAATAGCGTACCAAGGTATACGACCTGCGCTTCTGCTACAATAAAGGCCATGGTGTCCCAGATTATCGACGGCTACTCCACAGGTGCAATGATGCGGGGATACACAAGGTGTACCCAGCCGAAGGCAAGTGGCAATGCGGAAGGTTGTGTCGTCCAACATTGTACCGATGTTGGGCGATGGGAGCACCTGGATCCATAAACCTGACTCCCATTCTCCAACAGCTAGTAGGCGTGCACGCTCTGAAATATTGACAGAAGTGTCACTTAGTGTATTAATTCTCAATTTACAGAGCAGTGAATCCCACAGTCGCTGTGAGCCTAGGCGTGAGGGCAGGTCAGTGTCGGGGCAAGACATTCTCCAAGCATTTATGGCCTCGGTCTTGCATCGCACCTCGGAATCAATCAGTGTATTTGACAAAATTTTCCTGACTAATTCTTCGGTGCTATGGACCGACGACAGAAATGCTGGTAGACTGACATCTGTGACTCTACAAATACCTAGCCCGCCTAAGCGAACTGGAAGAGACGCTTGGACCCAGGCCCGGTCATTAATATTTACATTTAAAATTTTACACAAAGAATTTTGTATTAAGTTGTCTAGTCTGCCCAAAATTTCTAAATTTTTCCAAAATTGTCCTGAACGGAGGGCATGTGTAAATTTGGGTACGAAAAGACAAAAACGAAGAATAGTGAAAGCTGAATGAATACTGATATTACATAGACTATCAATAACCTGATCAAAATTTTGAATTTTTTCCTCGATAAAAGTGGAAAAGCCATCTTCTAAAATCGGGGACCCTAGGAGGCGTAAAGAAGTTTTGTCCAAAACTTTTATGTTGGGGGCCAAACAGTTGAATTTAGGAGATTGTTGTTAATTTGTCTGTGTTTTCAGATATAAAAATCTCACATTTATTCGGGTTCAGTTCTAAGCCAATTGACTGAAACTCGTTCTTTATTAGGGTAAATCTTGTAAAACTGTCTCTACTTTTCCCCCTAAAGTCCCGTCGTCTAGGTACCAAATGTTGAATTTTGATTTTATTTTTTGAATTATTGGGTTAATGGCCAAACTGAAGGTCCCAACGGATCACCTTGCCGACATCCAACGGCTGAATTCAAAAGGTGGTCTTTATAAATTAATTTTGTTGGCTGACTATATATAGCATTGCCAAAGAAAATTAAATATTTTGGGGGTTTCTAATTTGGCCTGTGTCAGCAAGGAGTCCCTGTTTACGACCTGTTCCCTGGACATGACCACAACCAAATTGGAATGTTATTAAGTGATTCTCTTTTTCAGGTTCCACGAAAAAATCGCCGAAATGATTAAATTTTGTTTGACAAAAGTATTACAAAAAATTAAAAACTGCAAAATCAGTAATCTTTTTTAAGAAAATGATTTATATTCAACTACAGTCATATTCCAAGTGCAATTTTATTTGTTTATATAGCGATAGCGGTAGCGATAGCGGTAGCGATAGCGGTAGCGATAGCGGTAGCGATAGTGGTAGCGATAGCAGTAGCGATAGCGGTAGCGGTAGCAGTAGCGGCAGCGGTAGCGGTAACAATACCACCAACACCAACAAATGCCAACGCCAACGCCAACGCCAAAGCCAACGCCAACGCCAATGCGCCAGCGTCATTTTTAAGAAACTGATTTATATTCAACTACATATTCCTAATGAGGGGCTCGTGGTCTAGTGGTAACCGACAATGTTAACACATTGCAAATGTTAAGCAACATCGAGTCAGGCCGGTCTTAGGATGAGTGACCATTTCTTAAGACACTGAGACCCCTCCGTGCCTCTAAGAGCACGTTAAGCCGTCGGTCCCGGTTGTCATACAAACATAGTATGCCATACAAACAAGTAAATTAAATTAATTAGTGCACAAACTCGTGGAAGTATTGTGAAATTTGTCAATAACAGGATCGGTTATTGCCGAACTGTCAGTGCATGTAATCGCTGGTTCTTTTGAATATTTCGTGGAATATTCTTAGTGAATGGTATACTGGTGAGTTTGATTACCTTTTGTTCACGTGTTTATGTTACAGTATACTCCACGTTGCTAACAGGCAGGTATTTAATACAAATTCCTAGGTTTATATCGCATTGACATACCGGTGAATTCCAACCTACCTACTACTTAGGTATAAATAGTCTGCTAGGACAAGTAAACCTTTAATTTGTATACTTGAATAGATTATTTCTTAAATGTTGTTTTATTGCTGAAACTCACTTATTATTGTTAAATTATTATTATTATGATATTGTAAGGTATGGGTACTTTGAGATTATGTGGCACCTTTAACTAGTATTGGACTTTTTTTGTGAATAACAGAGATTCATAATTTTTGAGTTCACTTGGTCCACACATGGTCACGTACTGCCCTTGCCCTCTTTTTATTGTTGTAACAGAATCATTGTATTTACTGGCGAATAAAAATAGTGGCCGTGAGTTTTTCTTGCAAGGTTCTTTCCTCACAGGCTCTACCTAGTGTATTGCGAATCTGGTGGTAAATGTAAGTGTAGAAGCATTTTCTTTTTTTGACGTTCATAAGTGTTACTTTGTGACCTACATGAATAAAGATATTTAGATTTGATTTGATTTGATTAGTTAGTCAGTTGGTTTTGTTGCTCTGCATTGTGGCTAGGTGTTCATTATCTTCTCAATTATACCCTACTAAGCCAATATGTCTACGTCCACTCGATCTGCTGCCGCACGTCAATTGCAAATATAGTTGAAAGAAGCCCTATTACAACTCAAAGTAGAGAAGAAAGAAAACCAGCAACTGATAATGGAAAGGGAAGATAATGAACGTGAATATGACTTGATGCGCGTTAGAAATTCTAGCTTAGAGCAACAGCTGTCTAAAAGTCAGGTAAATTGTGATGAGTTGACCGAGCAACTTAACCAGCTTAAATTGGAAATGGAATCTTTCCGCCAATGTAGTGACATGTTTGAGCAAATCCTCAGACGTAACACACAATTAGAAGATGAGCTGGGGGAGGCACACAGGCTTATTACTACCTATGAACAGGATGCCCAGTCGCACCAATTAACAGAGGTGTCCAACCTCTACACAGAACTTATTGAAAGTAGCTGTGTGCCTGCCTCAACAAATTTATTAGTCATAGATCTCACAAATGATAGTAGGTGCTTAAATACTCCTAAACCAATGATTAGTCATAACAAAATCAAATGCCAAAGAAAAATAAACAAAAAAATTAAGAAAATTAATTTAAAAATGAAATCTTGTTTGTCTAATAATAGTAATTTAAATTTAAAACTACAGTCTGACCTGGATGTTTGTACTGGGCAGTTGGTTATATGCAGTAAGCAGTTGGCTGATAGTCAGGTGGCTCATGATGTTGTGAGGGTCACGTTAGAATCTCACATCAAGCAATTACAGGAGAATTATGATAGTTTATTCTTTAAATATGAACTACAAAGTAAACAGAATACTGAAAACATGTTGGCATTGGACAAATTGATAGACGACAGTAGACACAACCAAGAATTACTTGATTCTATAACTCAGCATTATAACTCTGAGCACATCGACCAACACACCCTATCAATGACTCCGTACCAGCTCTCTCTACTTGTGACAGTATTCTGGAAACAACTTCTGATCCTACCACCAACATTGAGCCTCCTAGTAATACAATGGTTTTTTCTGATGGGGTGGGTTGTAATATGGGCTATGTGTTTAATAAATACATTGAAAACTGTGTTAATTATTCCCTGCCCAATGCAACTTACACTCAGTTTATAGACAAAATTGTGTCATCCAAGTATAATAGTAGTACCACTATTGTATTACTGGTAGATGAGAGTAACAAAGTAGGTAAGAAAGAATTATTGTACTGTATACAATACTTAAGTAGGCTAAAAGTATTTAAAATAATATTATGTGCGTTCCCATATGCGTGTTGCCAGTCCTCATCCTATAATAAAAAAATACATCTTCTGAATAATTTTATTCATACTTTGACATGTCGTCATAGTGACACTTTTATTTTTTTTGACACTAATAATTTTATTAGTAATTATTGTTTTAAGACCAAAGATAGTACTTATCTTATGAAGTCAGACAAAAATAAAATTGCTACATTGCTAGCAAATAATATTAATTTTTGGACGAGTCTACATTGTAAACAAAATTATATACCTACAGATTTGTTAGGTACTTGTAGTAATAATTTAGTATGTATAACAAATGATTTAAACTAAATATCCAGACAACAGGAATACCAGAGCTAAAGATGGCTCATCAAAATATAGAAGGTCTTTCTGGCAAGGAATTAGTAGTCGAGTTAGTCCTAGAGGAATTAAATGTAGATAATTTGTGTTTAACTGAACATTGGCTCAAGGAGAGTGAGATGATGTTCAATATAAACAACTACAATATTGCAAGTTGCTTTAACAGGCTCCATGGTCTTAAGGGCCCAGATCGTGAAAATCACCGAAAAGAGTGTTACGATTTTTCATATTTAACCTATTTACATATGATTAATAACAACGATAATTTGTATATATTAAAATGAAAGACCAAAAATGATGTTAGTGCTAATTTTAACTCTTAAAACCCTGTAGTTGTTATATAATAAACGTCAACAAACGCACAAAATTGAGAAAAAATTCGAAAACCTGCCTTCGTATTTTTCAGATTTAACCCAATAAATCAACACAAATTGATAAAAAGAAACACTTTTTGAACACTGAAAAAGCCAATAAATATAACCATGTACTTTTTTTTGTACCTTTACAAACAAAGACTTCCCCTTTTAAAGCCCTAAAATCTAGATATGTTTTACGTAAATTCTCCATAGAAAAATGTATGCAAATTCAAACGCGTCCCGATAGAACGATCGTCGCAACTAATCGCCAGTGCGCCATAGAATTTCAAAGTGACTCCACGCGTGTCGGATGCTACAGCAAAATTACGTGTTGTGAATTTGTGTTTTTTGTGAAAAACTGTAAGTACAATATTTTTATAACTAATTTACTTTCAGTAAATAGAAAGTACCGATATAATGAAAGTCTGAAAGAAAACCATGATGGAACTAGATATAAATCGTAAGAAATACAAAATTATTTACTTTGTTGCGTAGGTCATTTTATGAACCTTGTAAAGTAGGTATCAATTCAGGCTTGAAACAATCAAAGCCCTGCCCACCTTATTTTCTCGAGATATGAACTGGCGGGGTATATAGTTCTCTGCACGACATACATAGATTTTTCAACATGATAAAGGCAATAGGTATCATAAACGTAATTGGTAATCGAGGGTCTCTTTTCGCAGGATAATTTGCTGAGTGCCATGCCAGCGAAAAGAAAATTTAGTACGCATTATAAAAACGTGAAAGCCAAAAGATCTCGGAATAAAATGTAAGTTCCTCCCTACTTATTTATTTACCTGCCTACTTGACTACGTCTTGTCCTAAATACCTAGAAAAAATTTACTAGATTTGTGTTAGTGTCAAGTAAAAATCCTAGTTTTATTACTTTTATTTGTGTGTATGCTTATCATGTCTTAGTAGTAATAATAATATAATCTATTTGCATTTTGAACAGGGTAGGTACATTACAAAGCAAATAGGTACAATGATTTAGATCGCCTGATTCAGACATATACCTACAACAGCATGTAAATATTGATTTGACATGTAATTAGATAGGTACACAATTAGGTATGTCAGTCTAAGAAGAAAAATTACAATGTCCAGTAGGTAATAATTACGTAATTTCAATATCTATATAAGTAATAAAGTCAATTTCTATAGGAACAATTTTCATAATAATAAATTTTATTACATAATATAGTATTAGTTTTCATATATTTATGTATTTCAAAGCAATGAGTTTGCTTACACTATTATTAGTTACAGTATTATTAGTTTTCATGTTCATCATGTCTAAATATGTGGAAGTGGAAGTAGGTATGTTTCCTATCAGAAATTGCACGGGCGCGCGCGCGCCGTGCCTGGTGTAGGGTTGTACAAAAATGACAAAATAAATAAAAAGTGGATATTGATGAATAATATTTCCAGTACTGAAAATGAAGAAAACCTTCAGGCCGAGACTCCGAGCAACACTGCTACGCGCTGTATAGAGGTAAGTTGTTATACGTAATTCTTGTAGACTTGTTACATAAATAAACAAACTAGCTAGTGATGGGCGAAGACAAAATCTCAGTACCTACAGTTTTTTTTTGCAATACTTATTATTTTCATTGTGAGACAAACACATACTTCTCAATTACTTTCTCAAAAGAAAATTCACGTTCAAATCTCGTATTTTACCAAAATCAAGAATTTTTTTTGTAAAATATTATCTTTTACGCGACTGGTGTACGTATGTATGTATGTATACTAAGTAATATATCTTTGTGGCACGATAAGTTCAAAATTATTGAACCGATTTTAATGTTTTTAGTATCATTAGAATTGTCTTCTAAGCCCGAGTGACATAGAATAAGTGACGCCATAAAAAACCAATACGTATAGCGTAAAGGAAATTTATAATTTCTGTTCATCACGAACATAATATTGTATGAATTCTTTTGCACTTTTATATTTGTCTTCGTCAGTTATGAATATAAATAAATAAACAATAAAAATGTTAAAACCCGACAGATTAAAAAATGAAAATGTGTAATAAAAATAAATAACAACACCATTGTAATATAGCGTATTTAGCAGTCGGGGCCTATTTCTAAAGAAATATTTAGCTAGTCAGGAATATCTTCGAGCCTGTGAGGATTTCAATGGGTCTCAACTGTTGAATTCGATTTATTACAATAGTGTTCTTATTTATTTTTATGTAACATAATTCAAGACCGTAGACTTGTTTTCTTTTTACCTTTTGAGTTTTTATGCATATAGTCGGATTTATTAAATTTATGACGTGATAACGTCTTATAAATCGATGAACACCGGCAACACGCACAAAAAAGTGTCACATTATGTCACGCTAGGGTCAAGCGAGAGCGCAGTACAAGCGATGGAGAATAATATTATGACGTTATCCGATAAAATTATCGTCCTAAACCGACTTTACAAGCAACCAGTTTTTTATTATGTTTATTTATTCACTTTCATAATTGACGAAGACTGATAAAAACGTTTAAGATTTTGATCTAGTGTTCTGTGTTTCAAAGATGTATTCTAAGGGAGTTCTTAGCTATGTTTGAAGAAATTTGGCCCATACCTTTTGAATTATTTTTTATAATAAAAATCAAGCCATTATCTTTCTTTACAGGAACTAGTTATTGACAACCGTCAAGAGGGAAAGGTGGATGAAGTGGAAGTTGGGCGTAGAGTAGTGGATATTTCTTTTTTTTTTAAAGCTCTTCAGGCCATAGGGGACCACGGTCCAATGGATTGTAAGTTAAGTTACCTCAGTATAATAGGTGAAGTAAAAGTTGGTCTGGACTCAAAACTCATCATAAAATGTAGTATGTGTAATATGAAATTTACTGTGTGTTTGGTTGAAAAGAAAGAAGATAGCATGGAAGTGAATCATCAAATTGTGTCTGGTATCATATCATCTGGTGGGAGTTACTCTCAGTTAAAAACATTAAGTGCCGCAGTAGCCCTACCAATCATGTCACCTTCATTGTACAATGAAATTAATAATACGGTTTGCGATTGGTGGGAAAAGACAGCAGCACATTCCATGGCAGAAGCTGTCAAGGAAGAAGCGGAGTACGCAGTGTCTATAGGTAGTGTTGATAAAAATGGTACACCATTAATATCTGTTGCTGTTGACGGTTGTTGGAGCAAGAGATCTTATGGTAAGAATTTTTCCGCCTTATCCGGCGCAGCTGCGATAATTGGCATTAAAACTAATAAAGTATTGTTTTTTGGAGTTAAAAATAAATACTGCGTAGTCTGTGCACGAGCCGCAAAGAACAACAGTCAGCCCCCGGAACACCATTGTTTCAAGAATTATTCAGGATCATCTACCGGGATGGAATCGACCATAATAGTTGAGGGGTTTAAACGTTCCTTTGTTGATCACGGTGTAATTTATAATAAATTTGTAGCAGACGGCGATTCCAGTACTTATAAAAAAATATTAGATTCGCGTCCGTACGATAATTTAATAGTAGAGAAAATTGAATGCAAAAATCATCTTTTACGAAACTACTGCAATAGCTTGGAGAAATTGTCGAAAGACACCAAGTATCCTTGCGAGTTGCGGAAATTCCTAAAAGAAAGGTATTTGCGTTTAAGAACGGGTGTAAAATGCGCGATTAAATATTGGGGGGATCAAAATCAGTCACTCGAAGAAAAAATAAAAAATCTTAGTGAAGATATTCTAAATGGTCCACAACACGTATTTGGTAATCACCAACATTGCAAGGAGTATTTTTGTAGACCTGACACTCGTCGAATAGAACCTGTTGGGTTACTTCCAGCAATTGTTGGATGCGGATTAATGGACGCGGTAGAAATTTTAAGTAAAAGACTGTCATATCATTCTAGAAGTTTAATTCATAATTGCACAAGTAATATAGTTGAAAGTTTTAACGGAGTAATTGCCAAATTAGTTGGGGGTAAGCGTGTAAATTATTCTTCCCGTGGTTCTTATGCGGGCCGATGCGCAGCTGCTGTTGTGTCTTTTAATACGGGATCGATTCATAGTAAAACTCATGAAGTCATATTTAAATCTAGTCCTAATCCTTTGATCGCGAAAGTGGAAAATAGTAATCGTAGAAACCGTTTAATTGCTAAACCTAAATTAAGATTGAAAAAAAGCCACAGCGCTGTATCGAAAGACGCTCACTATGGACCAAACTGCGAAAAACCTGATCTGAGTCCAGAATTATATGAGAAAGCCAATTCATCTTTTTTAGTTGATTTAAAGTTGTCTTGTGCTGAAAGAGAGGAGCTTGAAAGGTCGACCCATTTGCAAAGAAGTAGTGCTGAGTGGATGAGTACAAGGAGAAAATTACTAACCTCATCATCGTTCGGGGAAGTTTGTAAAAAACGAGAGAGCACAAGTTGTGCTGCTTTTGTTTGTAAAATCGTTTATGGTAGTAATATCTCCAGTTTGCCTGCTGTACGGTACGGTATCGAAAACGAAGAAACTGCAATTAGACAGTTAGAAATTCAAGAGAATATTAGTATACAAGGTTGCGGTTTGTTCGTCGACGATCAATATGAATTTCTTGGTACTACACCAGATGGCATTTATGCAAACGGTTTAATTGAAATTAAGTGCCCACATTCTTTAGCTGGCATGACTCTTGATGAAGCAATGGCCAAACATACCTTTTGGGTTAAGGACAAGGCTTCCAAGGGTTATGTCATAAATAAAAATCATTACTGGTATTTCCAAATTCAGGGACAGCTACATATAACTAAAAGAAACGTTTGCATGCTTGGCATCTGGTTTGGTGCTACTGTACCTATGAAAGTTTATATTATAGAAAAGGACGACAAATTTTGGAAGGAGAAAATGGAGATGAAATTAGTTAGATTTTATTACGATTGCCTCCTTCCAGAATTAGTTGATCCTCGGCAGTCACGAAGCATGCCTATTCGTGACCCGCCCAATGTCATAGAGGCTATGAAAGAGAGGAAAGAAAGAGCTTTACGTGTTTTGAAAGAGAAGAACGTCTAATGATTTTGAAAGAGACTGAGGTAACTTAACTACCCAGCCGGTCGATTCACGTAAACACGCCAGTTCAAAAGTCGTTTTAACTTAGAAACTTAGAAATCGCCTTTTGGTTTTCTGTTTTTAACGCACTTACTTATCTAGTCTTGGATTGTCATAAATCTTCCAATAGCTCAATTTCTATACAATTCCTATACGATTTTGAAGAGTTACCTGGTGTAAACCCAAGGTCCGATCCTAATGAAATTAAAATGTGACCACACGGGATCACCAGCTTTCAAATAAAAAAAAAAAACATCAAAATCGGTTCAAAAAATACAGCGAATTGAGAATCTTCTTCTTTTTTTAAGTCGGTTAAAAAGTGTGCGAAGTGACATTTTTAAGTCACTACGCTACGGTTTTTATTACGTGAATCGGGCAGCTGGTAACATTTTCATTCTGATAGGTTTTGCAATAGCAATTGATTTTATCATCAAATTAGTAGAAATCAGAATTTGATCAGTAATCATTAAAATGAAAAAAAACATTAGAAACTCTTAAACTCATATTTTGTTATTGTTTACTTTCGTTTAATTAAGTATATGAATAATTTATAAATTTCATGTTTGTTTATAACTAATTTTTGTACAACCCTAGCACGCTTTTTAGGTGGCGACTCATATTTTGTTTACTTTTAATTATATGAACCATTTTTATACTTGTGTTTCATTTATTGACAATTTTTTGTACAACCCTAGAAGATTATTTAGATTGCGAGGTGATCGTAAGCAAAAAGTATTTGAGTTTACGCAATAGGCACATTTCCTTGCGTAGATATAAACACTAGCGAGGAAAGGCGTGATGTTATTTCGACCGTACTTTCTACTGAATTTGCAATTATTTTATTGAATGAAAATTTTACGAAATAAGAATAAACTTTGGTAGTAAAATTACAAATAAATACATAGGTACTCGTAGTTGGAATTTTAGGTAAGTAGAATACAAAAAGGTCAGTCCGGACCTGCTCTTGATTGTTTATTATAAATAGAAAATCATAAAAATTGTGTCTCAAACTACTCTTATTTATTTATCTAGTAATTAGGATCATTTTATAACGAAAACTACTCTTGGAATATTTTACAAATAGGCAGTCGTTTATTTCCAATAATTCAACATTTTTGTTATGCTGTAAATATTCAACTTCAATTACAATAACTCAACGTGGAACGTTTGTCGCAAAACATTTTCAAAATCGCGCTCTCTGGGTCATTCACCCGCCCGTCGGATGATTCGGGCAACAATAGCGCTGCTGTCGCTCAAAATCGACTTTATCCGTGCGCGGTCTGGGCCCTTAATTAAAAATGGTCTCCGCAGCAAAGAGCGGTCTGACATAGTTAGACTTTCTGTTGAGCGATGTGCTGAGGTGGCTTGTGCCGAGCTTGACCAGTATATAGTAGTTTGCGTATACAGTCCACCTAACAGTGATTTTAGTGTATTTACCAGGGTCATGGACCAGGTTCTAGGGGTTGCGTCAAATAATAAGAAGAAGTTAATTGTGTGCGGAGACTTCAATGTAAACATGATAAAACAGTGTAAGAAAAGTACTCAATTTTAAAATTTATTTGGTAGTTACAATATGGAAAATATTTTCTGTGAACCGACTAGAGTCACAGAAACAGCAGCCAATTGCCTTGATAATTTTTTTACGGATTGTGAGTGCTTAAGCAAATCTGTAATCAGTAAATTGCCATCAGATCACTGTGGTCAAATAGTATCCTTTCCCAAGAATAATAATAGTCAGTGTAATGAGAAAATTATGTGTAGGCCCATAACCTCTAATTTCTATTAGAGGTTATGGGCCTACACATAATTTTTGAATTCTTTAATTCTATTAAAGAATTCAAAAACTTGTTTGAGAAAAAGCTTAATTCTATAGTTTATATAGGTAATAATCCTGAGGTCCATTATAATAGTTTATTAAGTACATTATCTGATGCTTTTTCAGACACATTCAATCAAAAATGCCAAAATCGTAGTGTTAAAACGAAATTTTGTGAGTAACAGTAGGCATTTATAAAAGTAGACGAAGGCTGTTTGATCTATAATGCACAAAAACGATACAGATTTAATAAAAGTCTCACTGAATGTGTTAGGAATTACTCCAAAGTATTCAAAAAAGTATGTAGACAGACTAAATCCATTCACATCAAAAGGAAAATAATTGAGACTCCTAACAAAATAAAAGAAACATGGAAAGTTATAAACAAAGAGTCAAGTGAGGGATACTGTTACTAAAATTAAATTAGAAAACAAGAATATAAACCTCTCCGAAAGATATTGTAAATGCATTTGAAGATTATTTTACCAACATTCCATTTAAATGGAATGTTGGTAAAATAATCTCTTATATAAATAGTCACTTCTTCTGTTAATTCATGTGCCCTCGGTGCGGTGGCCCTTCTCGAAAGTAATATTGGTTCTTCATCTAAATTTAACTTCAAACATATCGACCCCAGTGACATCTTGAAAGCATTTAAAAATCTCAAAATTAAAAAGTCGGAAGATCACTGGGGCATATCAGTTAGCTTAATCAGTAATGTAATTGATATTATTGCACCTGACTTGGCACTAATTTTTAATGAATGTGTAGATGAAGGCATATTCCCTAACCTAATGAAAAATAGTAGACTAATACCATTATTTAAGAAGGGATCCAAGTCAGAACTTGGTAACTACCGCCCCATTTCGATTTTGCCAGCTCTGAGTAAGGTGTTTGAGAGAGTGATGCTAAATCAAATGCAAGTCCACTTCACGACCAACAATCCTTTCCACAGCCAACAATTTGGCTTTACTCGCGGAAAGACCACCGATGCGGGAGCAACCTTTGTTAGCTTGATTTACGATGCATGGGAGGGATCGCAGGATGCCATTGGGGTATTCTGCGATCTGTCTAAAACATTTGATTGTGTTGACCATCAGACACTATTGCTAAAGTTACGTCGGTATGGTTTTGACAAAAAATCCTTAGAACTATTAGAATCTTACCTGACAGATAGGCTGCAGACTGTTCATGTGAACAACGTTAAGTCAAACGGAACTAACGTCAAAATAGGCGTACCTCAGGGATCTATTCTGGGACCTTTTCTCTTCTTGGTTTATGTTAATGACTTGCCTTGCATGATCGAGGCACAAGCTGGCATAGTAATGTTCGCGGATGATACATCACTTATACTCAAAGTAAATCGGCATAGTACAGATGCGAATAATGTTAATAATATTTTAAATGATATTTCAAATTGGTTTTCTACAAACAACCTATTGTTGAATGCAGAAAAGACCAAATGCGTTAAATTTACAATGCCCAATGTCAGACAAGCAAACGTCCATGTCGTGCTGGGTAGCCAAAGGTTAGAATTTGTAAATAACACTACCTTTTTAGGAATAACAATAGATTCTAAATTACAATGGGGTGGCCATATCACCATTTTAGCTAATAAGCTTAGCTCTGCTGCATATGCTGTGAGACAGATTAGACAGTTGACAGATGTAGCTACTGCTAGGCTAGTTTACTTTGGTTACTTCCATAGCTTGATGTCCTATGGAATACTACTTTGGGGAAATGCAGTAGATATAGAAACAATTTTTATATTACAAAAGAGGGCAGTCCGTGCCATTTATTGTTTAGGTAAGAGAGATTCTCTTAGGAAGCTATTTAAAGATATTAATGTTTTAACTGTAGCTTCCCAATATATATTTTATAACATACTGTATTTCAGGAAAAATATATCTAGCTTTACTAAAGTAAGTGACGTTACAGACAGAACTCTACGTAATAAAAATAAACTACTCCCTCCGTGTTATCGGCTTAGCAAGGTTAGTCATTCTTTCAAGGGGGAAGGTATACGCTTTTATAATAAATTGCCTGAATCGGTCCTTTGTATGCCCGACAGTTAATTTAAAACCTTTATAAAGACCACTTTATGTCAAAAAGCATATTATAAAACAGTTGATTACCTTATTGATAAAAGTGTCTGGCTTGAGCATGGTGCAGCCGCCTCCTAAAATGCCGTAATTGTAGCATATTTTGTACTTAGGTGATAAACAATTTTTTTTGCATTATACACGCTTTTAGATTCTGACACGAGACCAATGTACATTCGTCCACATTTAGTCTTAAGAAAATGAGTAAATGAGTAAATTATTGAAAAAGAGTGACCGAGAGTTTTAACGACAACGCCAACGCCAACGCCAACGCCGACGCCGACGCCGACACCGACGCCAAAGCCAACGCCAACGCCAACGCCAACGCCAACGCCAACGCCAACGCCAACGCCAACGCCAACGCCAACGCCAACACCAACGCCAACGCCAACGCCAACGCCAACGCCAACGCCAACGCCAACGCCAACACCAACGCCAACGCCAACACAAACTTATAACGTCACTGTGTTAGTGTTAGCGATAGCGGTAGCGATAGCGGTAGCGATAGCGGTAGCGATAGCGGTAGCGATAGCGGTAGCGATAGCGGTAGCGATAGCGGGAGCGATAGCGGCAGCGATAGCGGCAGCGGTAGCGGCAGCGGTAGCAACAGCGGTAGCGATAGCGGTAGCGATAGCGGTAGCGATAGCGGTAGCGATAGCGGCAGCGGTAGCGATAGCGGTAGCAGTAGTGACAGCGGTAGCGGTAACAACAACACCCACGCCAACGCCAACGCCAACGCCGACGCCAACGACGACACCGACGCCGAAGTCGACGATGAGGTCGACGCCGACGCCGACGCCGACGCCGACGCCGACGACGACGCTGACGCCGACGCCTACGCCGACGCTGAAACCGACGCCGACGCCAACGCCGACGCCTACGCCAACCCGGCGACGACGTCGACGACGAAGTCGATGCCGACGCCGACGCTGAAACCGGCGCCGACACCAACACCGACGCCGACGCCGACGCCGACGCCAAAAGAACGCCGAAGTCGATGCCGACGCCAACGCCAACGACGACGACGCCGACGCCAAAGCCGACACCGATGCCAACGCCGACGCCGAAGTCGACGCCGACGCCAACGCCGACGCCGACGACGATGCTGACGCCGCCGACACCAACTCCGACGCCGACGTTGACGCCGACGCCAAAGCAAACGCCGACGCCGAAGTCGACACCGATACCAAAGCCGACGCCGAAGTCGACGCCGACGCCGACGCCAACGCCGACGCCGACGCCAACTCCGACGCCGACGTCGACGCCGACGCCGACGCCAAAGCAAACGCCGACGCCGATGCCGACGCCGCCGACGCCAACTCCGACGCCGACGTCGACGCCGACGCCGATGCTGACGACGACGCTGACGCCGACGCCGACGCTGAAACCGACACCGACACCAACGCCGAGGCCGACGCCGACGACGACGTCGACGACGAAGTCGATGCCGACGCCGACGCTGAAACCGACGGCGACGTCGACGCCGACGCCGACGCCGACGCTAAAACCGACGCCGACGCCAACGCCGACGCCAGCGCCAACGCCGACGCCGACGCCGACGCCGACGACGACGTCGACGACGATTTTGATGCCGACGCCGACGCTGAACCGACGCCGACGCCAACACCGACGCCGACGCCGACGCCGATGTCGATGCCGACGACGACTACGCCGACGCCAAAGCCGACACCGATGCCAACGCCGACGCCGAAGTCGACGCCGACGCCAACGCCGACGCCGACGCCGATGCTGACGCTGCCAAGCCAACTCCGACGCCGACGTCGACGCCGACGCCAAAGAAAACGCCGACGCTGAAGCCGACGCCGATGACGACGCCGACGCCGACGCCGACGCCAACGCCAACACCGACGCCGACGCCAACGCAGACGCCAACGCCGACGCCAACGCCGACGCCGACGCCAACACCAACGCCAACGCCGACACCGACGCCGAAGTCGACGCTGAAGTCGACGCCGACGCCGACGCCGACGACGACGCTGACGCCGACGCCGACGCTGAAACCGACACCGACGCCAACGCCGACGCCAACGCCGACGCCGACGCCGAGGCTGACGCCGCCGACGCCAACTCCGACGCCGACGTCGACGCCGACGTCAAAGCAAACGCCGACGCCGAAGCCGACGCCGATGCCGACGCCGCCGACGCCAACTCCGACGCCGACGTCGACGCCGACGCCAACGCAAACGCCGATGCCGACGACGACGCCGACGCCAACGCCAACGCCGACGCCGACGCGTCTACTATTTTCCTATTGCTGTGTAGTTACACACCAACAGGAAAATAGTTAGTTAAACAGATTTTATGATTTACAAGAAACATTACAAGAAATTAAAATTCAAACCGTTGTTGAATTTAAATTTTTAAATTTTAATTTAAATTAATTTACACTGATATATCTTATTAAATTCTTGATTGATTTTAAAATACCTAATTTGAATTTTTAATATGGAGAAGATTCACTCCCCATACTTATCTGGGCTAATTTTGAAAGCCGGCCTACAAAAATGCTTAATTTTCTAATTAGTTAGTTAGATTAACAAAACAAGAATTTTCTAATAGATTATAACAAAATAAACATTTTTTATTATTCTTATAATAAAAAATGTTTATTTAAGCCAAAGCCTATAATATATAAGCCTATCAACTCTGAGAGATAATATTCAGCATCAAAAGTTTGTGAAAAAATCCTAATTATTGCAATATTTTGTCGTAATTGCGAGTTATAATGTAATAAAAAGTCTCAGTTACAGTGTTCTTACTAGTCTCAGGCTGGCCCGATGGTTGCGCCAGCGCAGTGCCAAATGCCATCTCGCTCGCACTTAGCGTGTAGCGCACTCCGCGTGGCGGGCGGGGCGGGCGGCGGGCGGCACAGTACCGGCCAGCATTGTTTTGTTCCCGACGGTATTCCTGGCCATGCATGGGTTCTGGGCCTCGTAGAACTCGGGGCTCTACTGATGGGGCTCTTCAGCGCGTGCCTCGAAAGGGGCCAGTTTCCCAACGTGTGGAGGACGGGGAAACTGGTCCTGATGCGTAAGGCGGGGCGGCCGGTGGACTCACCGTCCGGATACCGACCGATCGTGTTGCTCGACGAGGTGTGTAAGCTCTTCGAGCGAATTATCGCGGAACGCTTCGTCGAGCATCTCACGACAGTGGGGCCAGACCTGGCGGAAAACCAGTATGGTTTCCGTCGGCGACGCTCCACCGTGAGCGCGATCATGCGCGTTAAGAGCCTGACGGAGGAAGCAGTCTCGCAGGGCAAGGTGGTGGTGGCGGTGTCTCTTGACATCGCCAACGCTTTCAACGCCTTGCCATGGAGCTGCGTTAGGGAGGTCGTGTATCACGAAACGCCTCTCTACCTCCGTCGTATTTGTCGGGGCCTATCTCTCGGAGAGGGCCATAGCTTTCCCTAGCTGGCTCGGGCCAGCTCGGCGAGATGTGTCGTGCGGTGTAGGTCCTGGGGCCGCTTCTGTGGAACATCGACGATACCCTCGTCACGGCGTGGGGTGCAACGTACCAGGAGGCATCACTCAAGGTCACGACGGGTGTTGCTAAACTCGTGGGTTGGATACGGCGGCTAGGACTGTAGGTGCCTTTGCACAAGTCCGAGGTTCTGTGTTTTCATAGACTTCGGAACGGTCCACCTGAAAGTTCCAGCAAATGTAGGAAGCGTTAGCATCGGCATCAAGCCCTCGATGAAGTATCCAGGGATCATACTTGATAGCCGATGGAATCAAGATCTCCGGAGAGACTGCATGTCTCCTAGCCGGGACCCCTCGCTACTACTACTACTACTACTATGGGACCTGGAAGCGAGAGCCCTTGCGTCATTATTCCAATGGTACAAGGAGGCGCTGGAGCGGGACCACAGGTCTGCGTCTCGAGAAATCGACCAGCGGTCCCAACTCCGCCAGAATCTCATGGAGTCTTGAAGGGTGCGCCTTGAGCCACCCAAGTGGGGTACCACCATCATCGCGGCGGTGAGACCGATCATGGACGATTGGCTGCAGTGGCAGCATGGTGACCTCATGTATCGTGTGACGCAGATCTGTTACCGGGCATGGATGCTTCGGTAGCTATAGTTTCGCATCCATCGTGAGGTCACACCCCAGTGTCAACACTGCGAGGTTTCCGACGACGACACCGCAATCCACACATTGGTGGAGTACTCAGCGTGGGCAAGTCACCGCCGGGACCTCGTAGTGGGTCTGGGCGTGGATACCCTCTCGCTGGAGCATGGCCTCCAGCGGGAGTATGTGGAACGCGGCCGTATCCTTCTGCGAGCAAGTCATGCTCGCGAAGGAGGCGGCCGAGAGGGAGAGGGAGCGTACCCTCCCCGCAGAGTTCCGTAGTCAGCGGCGAGGGCGCCGCAGACTCATCTACGTCTAAGGCCATCGACCTCCATGATCGGGGCCTGAGGACGGCGGGATTGCCACCCGCCGTCCTTACAGAAGCAGACTAGAAGGGTTGCGTGCTGCGGGGCCTCGCAACCAGATTCACTCACTGACGCGGGATTCTCATCCCGACCAAACCCCGCAGAGACCACATAGGTGTTGAAAGTCTGCCGGGCTCCACTGGAAATACCCTCTGCGTGTAACCAGAGATGCCCGGCAACGGACGTTAGAGCGGCCATTTTAGATAACCATAACAGTAGCAATAGTAGTTATTAAGAGACAAAACAAGGCGTACTATGGTACTATGGTAAGTAAAATATTAAATGATTTTTTTTAGGCAGACAATATTTTTAGTCACATCAAATTATATTTCAGCCGCAATGGGAAATAAAACCAAGTTATTTTTAGCGAAGAAATGAACATAACATAACATAACATAACATAGCATCACGCCTTTTTCCCCGAAGGGGTAGGCAGAGGTGTGCAGCAAACACACCCACATCTCGCCAGCTATGTTAGGTCCCATGTAATAGGGGGCGAGCCTATTACCATTTAACGGGCACAAGTTCCAGACTCTGGGATAATTATCTGGATAAAATTCTAAAGAGAATTATACATTATCCACCAGACCCGGGAATCGAACCCGAGACCTCGAGTGTGGCAGTCCGTACATAGTACCATTGTGCCACCGAGGTAGTCGAAGAAATGAAAACGAAAAATAAAACAAATTTGGAAAAGGCAAGAGCTAAAAGATATACTTGGGGCACACTAAAAGTTTTGCACTTCTACACACACACACACACACACTAACAAAACACACTTTTAAATAATTGAGTTCCGGGTAACCTACTAAAAACAATCTTTTTTTTCTATTAATGCAAGTTGTTTCTGGTGTAGGAGGTCACAGTTTTAACTTAGCCTGACCTACCCATTTTGTTTACTTCCCATATTTTTTGTCTTAACAAATCATTTCACCATACGTTTATTGCCTGAAGATTGTTTACTGTAATAAATCATTTGATTAAAGACTAAATGCCATAATGACATTATACTTGGTAATATTTTGCCAAGTAAAAATTTTACCAAATAAAAATATGCGGGGGGGGGTGCAATCGCCCGGGGCCTCGTGACCGCGCTTCTTCTGTGTGGGTTTGAATTACCTAAAAAATCTTGTTTTTAAAAAGCTTAAATGTGGAGTGTCGGCATTTATAGAAAACTTTGTAATCTTTCTGAAACTTACCTAATAAATATACAACCTTACATGCAATGGTACGGTCTTATTATTGATTTTTTTTAAATGATGATACCATCTTCAAAGATCGATCGATAGCTACCGCTATCACTACCACTACCGCTACCGCTATCGCTACCGCTAACGCTAACACCAACACAGTGACGTTATAAGTCTGTGTTGGCGTTGGTGTAGGTGTTGGTGTTGGTGTTGGTGTTGGTGTTGGTGTTGGTGTTGGTGTTGGTGATGGTGTTGGTGTTGGTGTTGGTGTTGGTGTTGGTGTTGGTGTTGGTGTTGGTGTTGGTGTTGGTGTTGGTGTTGGTGTTGGTGTTGGTGTTGGTGTTGGTGTTGTTGTTGGTGTTGGTGTTTATTATAATGTCTTGGTCATCTGGATTCTCAATTTCATGATACATTTTCAAGTAATCTGCATATAAAAGAAATTTACAAAACTTGAAGCAGCGACTAATGTCATTTATAAATAAAATGAAAAGTAACGGACCTAAAATGGACCCTTGAGGTACACCGGAGGTCATAGAAACCACATCCGACCCATATCCGTTAATCACAACCCTCTGAGTCCGGTTCATAATATAAGATTTGAACCAACGCCACAGATTTCCACGAATACCATTGAAAGCGAGCTTATCCAGTAACTTCCTGTGATCCACTCCATCAAAAGCTTTTCGAAAATCAGTGTATACACTATCAATCTGCTTACCAGAGTCTAAACCTTCAAAAAGATAGGTTGTATAAATAATCAAGTTAGTGGTAGTGGATCTACGTTTAACGAATCCATGCTGCTGTGGTATCAATACGTTGTGTAATACGGGATAGATATAGTCGTGCACTAGTCTCTCAAAGAGCTTCGAAAGAGCTGGTAAGGGATATATATGGGACGGTAGTTTTCTACGCAGGTCTTATCACCTCCCTTGTAGACCGGAACAATACGTGCAGACTTCCAAACGACCGGGAATATACCATCCAGCAAGCATGAGCTAAACAAAGAATATATCGGTCTGTAGATCGTGCGCGCCGTAGCCTTTAGGAAATTGGGCGGTATATTGTCAGTGCCTGAACCTTTGGACGCGTCGAGGGTCATCAGACCCTTCAACACCTGTTCCTCAGTTATATGTATAGTATCAAGGATTGAATGTGACAGTTGGTTACAGGCAGGTGCATCATCTACACTATACTCTTCAGTAACATAACTTGGTTTGAACACTGATTCGAAGAAAGTCGAAAAATATTGACACATATCAGCTGGGTTTTGGGTGTATTATTATGTAACATCAGTGTAGTTTGTTAAAAGGTCACTTCAAAGTTTCTGGTTACTAAAAACCATGCTGCATTTATTCTTTTCAAATAATCAACAAAAAATCAACAAGCGTTGGCGTGTTGGTGTAACGCTAACGCTACTGCTAACGCTACCGCTAACGCTACAGCTACCGCTACCGCTACCGTTACCGCTGCAGCTACTGCTACCGCTACCGCTACCGCTATCGCTACCGCTACCGCTACCGCTACCGCTGCCGCTAACGCTAACACTAACAGCGAAGAAAACAAAATGTGTAAAATTTACTATACCCAATGTTAGACAGGTGGATACTCATATTACTATGAATAATGAATTTGTTCAAATAGTCAATACCACAGTTTTTCTTGGGATAACTCTAGATAGTAAACTACAATGGGGTCCTCATATCACAACAGCCTTGGCAGGAAGACTTAGCTCAGCTGCCTATGCGGTTGGAAAGATAAGGTCACTGACTGACGAAAAAACGGCACGATTAGTTTATTTTAGCTACTTTCATAGCGTTATGTCATATGGGCAGACCATATACATGCTGTGGGGCTCAGCTGCCGATATTGAGACAATATTCATATTACAGAAACGAGCTATACGAGCAATCTATAGACTCGGACCCCGTGACTCGCTGAAAGAACTATTTAAAGAAATTAATATTTAAACTGTTGCTTCTCAATATGTTTACGACAACATCTTATATGTACGGAAGAACATAGATCTCTTCAAAAAAAATTCCGATAACCATAATTTTAATACAAGAAATAAAAATAAACTGGCAATGACAACAATTAGACTTCATGCAGTTGGTTATTCGTCTGTAGGCAAGTGTATAAAAAATTATAATAAAATTCCTCAGGGTTTGGTTGCCACGCCTCTTAATAAGTTTAAGATAGTAGTTAAAAAATGTTTGATGATGAAAGGCTACTATAATGTGGACGAATATCTTAATGATAAAAATGCATGGTCACCCTAATCTTCTGTTGTTGGCCACTCGTATAATACAATATAAACTAATTGTAACAATGTAAACAAAACAATATTAAAAAGAAAATGGATAATCTAGGTAGTTTCTTGCTGGTCTCTTCTCAGAAGAACCAACTTACCGAACCAGCGAAAGAATCATTTTCTAATGGTTATTTATGTACTTACTTAATTTAGTATTTTGATAATATTACTTGACAAAATTGTAAAATTTTGATATTCATATGTGCCTAAACTGAATAAATGAAATTGATTCTTTGACTCTTGAGTGACGTTATAAGTTTGTATTGGTGTTGGCGTTGGCGTTGGCGTTGGCGTTGGCGTTGGCATTGGAGTTGGGGTTGGCGTTGGCGTGCGCGCGTTGGTGTTGGTGTTGGCGTTAGACCAGTACCGCTAACACTACCGCTACCACTACCTCTACCGCTACCGCTACCGCTACCGCTACCGCTACCGCTACCGCTACCACTACCGCTACCACTACCGCTACCGCTACCGCTACCGCTAACACTAACACTAACACTAACACTAACACCAACGCCAACAAATACAAATAAAATTGTACTTAGGAATATGTAGTTGAATATAAATCAGTTTCTTAAAAAACACGTTGGCGCGTTGGCGTTGGCGTTAGCGTTAGTTGGTGTTGGTGTTACCGCTACCGCTGCCGCGACTGCTACCGCTAACGCTATCGCTACCGCTATCGCTATCGCTACCGCTATCGCTAAGGTACCTGCCCTTACTGTCCCTTACTGTCACAAAAATTCACTGTGTATGTTTAGGTAGGATGTATTGAAAGAGTAGTTGAAATTTTTAATCCATAGATTGCCGCCCCCAGCTTTGCATGGGTATGCTACCGAAGAAAAAATGATGCAAAATTGCCAAAAAACTAAAAATAGGATAGACAGTTGAAATCTCTTATTGCTGCTATAACAATAAATAATAAAAATAAATTAAAAAGTAAAGGGACTC
Organism: Nudaria mundana; assembly: GCA_963556515.1. Classification (NCBI taxonomy): domain Eukaryota; kingdom Metazoa; phylum Arthropoda; class Insecta; order Lepidoptera; family Erebidae; genus Nudaria; species Nudaria mundana. The sequence continues at coordinate 18,468,755 of OY748294.1, forward strand.
CCACTACTAGAAACGTCTAGGGTTTCTTTTAACACTTTTGTAGTTGCTGAGACCCATGTTTTAATGTATTTTTATTATTTCTTCATTTGTGGTTATAGCAGCAAGAGAAATACCTACACGTACAGCTCGCTGATGTAGGTAGAAAGTACCTTTGTAGTAATAAATGTTGTACTTACGTTTAGAAATACCGTCTTCTGGACGAGTCTACTACTGAGTCAGTTTTTATCGAATTTCCGCACCAAAACCAACAGGAAAGGGGAGATTCAGATTGTGGAATCATTTTATAGGTCGGGGAGCTACAAAAACTGTCTCCAAAAACTTTGGTCAATATTGTTGTCGTGTGTATTGTTTCCTGCATCTGTATTATGTTTGTTTTCATTTTGTTTCAGCTAGGGAAAAGAATATTAATGGAACTAAAATATTCCTCATAGATGGCACAGAAATTGAAGATAATGATGTTTTAAGAGAATTTCAAAATGAGATTCTTATTATAGTTAATGGGGGATGGGATGGGGGGAAAAAGACTTCCTCAGTGGCGTCTCACACAACTGCATCTGAATTGACAGTTCCAAATTCCCCCACTTCAAGTATAGATAGCAATATTAGCGATTTTCAAATCACGTACAGTAAATTTCCATCAGCGCTTTTGTCAAAACTAAACAATGAAAAACCAATTTTACCTTCTGATGTCAATATTATTGTAAGACATGTAGAAGATGAACTTCTTCATCATGTAAACTTACCTACAAGGTCAAATTATAGAGTGATTGCACGAGAATTGTGTGAAACATATCCACAATTGTATGACAGAGATCCTGATACAAACCAACTTATAGGATCGGGGTACTATACTGTTTTCAAAAAATTAGAAGAAAGAGTACACTACCTTCAACGGTCCCACAAAAGATCTCCCAACAGCTCTTGCTCTGACACAAGTACAACAAAAAAGAAATCTAAATTAATAAAAAACTTAAGTTCCGGTTGCAAGGAGTGGCAACCGAGTGTTTCAGTCACATATTATGAAGATGAAGAAATAACGCTGAAACTAAAAAAACCTGGCTTATATCAAATGCTTTTGTGAAAGAAAGAGATGAATCTAAGGTGGAATGATACCTACTTATAGTTTACAGAGAACAATCCTGAATTCAACACCTGCACCTGCAGTGACTAGTATTGCTAATGAATGGCCAATATTATCGGAGGAAAAATATATGATAATACATTTTGACCGCCTTTGTGGCTTGAATTCTAACCTGTGCATGGACACTTTTCGCAGTAAAGTAACTGAATTACACGAGGAAATAAATGCACTGTTGCCAATAAAACAAACAAACTCTTCAGAGAACGACTTATTTAACTTAATTAACAGCCAAATTTTTTAAAGAGGATCTATCATACATCTATGTAAAATATGAGGTACTTGTTATTTAAATATACCATAATTTTTTGTTAAACTTCTTTTAGTGTGTAGCTTTACAAAAATAATTAGTTTTTGTATTCGTTTTGTTTCAGCTAGAGAAAAGAATATTTATGGAACTAAAATATTCCTCATAGATGGCACAGAAATTGAAATTAAATGCACTGTTGCCAAAAAAACAAAAGAAAGCTTCAGAGAATGACTTAGATGACACAGAGAAAAATGATATAAACTTGCTACAATTAACAGCCGAATAATTTAAAGAGGGGCCTTATCATACATCTATGTAAAATATGAGGTACTTGTTATTTAAATATACCATAATTTTTTGTTAAATTTCTTTTAGTGTGTAGCTTTACAAAAATAAAAAGAGTAATTAGTAAATGGTAAAAAAAGCAAATGGCATTAATTTTATATTGCGTTTTGTTTTTAGGAACCGTTGTCCAGTAGCTCTAGCACGAAAAATTATCGCATTCGTAGCTAGATTTCGAGTCCACGATACGATAACGGAGTATTACGAAAGGTAGCAGCACGAAGCATTACGTAAGACTATCGAGAGCTCGATACGATTACCATAGTGACGTCATCATAATGTGAATAGGGACGAGCCCTAGAGAACAAAATACACATCGTATTGAATGAACAATACGTTCGAAAACTTCATTAAATAGTGAACTATTTATTATTTTTTGCTAAACTGTCTGTTTAGTAACAATTAAACCAAAATTAAATTACAACACAAATAAAATGCTAGAAATAAGGTATGGAAGATTGTAAAATGCACTATATTAGGAAAAATATTCATACTATTTTAATATTTATTCATACAATTTTATTATGTTTTTGAACAACGCGACTTTACTTGACAGAACGTCTTTGGTTGTCAAGGTCAAGTGTCAAGTGTGTTATTGTTAAATAAAAACGAAATAGCATTTTGTGGAAAGTGTTTAAAAGGAGTTTATTGAGAAAACAATCATGAGAACCAGCCACCATTTACAATAAGTAATGATGGTGGAGTTCATGAAAGTGTGAGTGTCAATAAAAAGTTACTTGCATTACTCAGTTTACTAAAACATTAATGTAAAGAGCTATGGAAATTCCAGAAATGGTGATTTGTCGAAGCCCTCTGGCGGCCCTCGAGGCCTGGAGTTTATGAAAGAGGCTATGGAAGTTATTTCTAGGTATATAATAAAAGATTAGGTACATAGTTATTATTATATTTTTATATTTCTAGTTACAGTTTTTATTAACAGTGATAGTTTTTATATTACTTTTTACATGTACATAGTTATATAATAAATGATTTAATTATACATGCAGTCTGTTAATTGTGTTCACCAACATACGTCTAATCGCCCTTCCCCTAAGTAAGGTCATCTCATATATTATTTTCCTGGAAAATATGTTCAGAAGAGAACGATGAGCGCTGCTGTGGCATGTTAGCACCTTGGGGATCTGGTTCAGGAAAATTAAAATCGCTGGCCAGATTATGCAGCACACAGCAAGCTGTTATTATTTTTGCACATTTCTCAGGTGCATAATGTAGTATGCGATCTTGGCATAAACAACGCCATCGATTTTTCAATCGTCTAAAAGTCTCACGTCGTCAATCGTTCAATCGTCTACACTTGTGTATGTCTGCGCTTAAGCATCATCCAGAATTTGTGTCATTAACCAGGGACCTTGTGGATAGCCAGAATCACCTGCAAATAGTTAAATATGTACATCTATTAATATTGATCATGAAGCTAGGTCGATTAGCTTTACCAATAAATTTAGTAAGTATTAGGTATTTATTTGATATTAACCTAATAACCAAACGTGCCAAAATCAATCGCCGTTCGTTTTTCTTGCTAAAACTCGGGAACTGCTGGACCGATTTGGCTGATTTTGTCTAGAAACATTCGTGGAGGTTCAAGGAAGGTTTAAAAGTAAATTTGAGGCGGTACATAATATAAATGTAGATAATATAGTAGTAAATAATACAATAGTTACATTTTAAAATAATTTTAAACAATAAATCTTCAAAGGTAGGTACTAACTTACTTTTTACTATATTCCTACGTCGATATTCGACGTATATTTGACGTCTAGCGATTGTGGGCCACTCTCACAGCACACGCTCCGCTTAAAGAACCCAGGGTTATATGTGGGAGGAAACACGTGCACAGGCAGGGCGTTCCAGGCCACTATCGTTCGGCAAGGAAGCTATTGTTCGGCGCTGAGCTAGCGGCTCAATGCTTCCCGTTACCTCCGGACAATCTATTATATAATACGTATACGTACGTCGCTGCATAGCGTCGAGAGCGTCCAGCAAATACTTCGCAGAGCCGTGCCAGAGGTGAGAGCAGTATTTGACGCAGGGTCTAATCTGCGTCTTGTACGGCAGACACCTCTTGTGCGTTGTAAAGAATTGCTTTACCTTATTCGGTATTCCTAGTTTCCGCGAAGCTAGCCCTATACATTTTTCGATGTAGTTTTTATTATTGAGCTCTCGACGAACGTCTATGCCAAGGATGTCAAGGTTGTCCTTCATTGGTAATAATGCATTCTGAAGAGAGGGTAGGGGAAGGAAAGGGGATTTCTTCTCTATATTGCAGGTGTGATAAGAGCCTCGGTCACTTCCTTGACGCATTTGCTTACTGTGGTTTGGCCTAAATATTTGGCCATTCCCACTATTCGCTGGTATGACCCAGTGACATAAAACGATAATGCACAAAGAACCTATAACATTTAAATCATTAGATAGGTTACAATTTGTCATAGAAAACATTACTAACTACAGTAGATGGAGATGGAGAGACTCCTTTTAGATTAAATATTAAAGCAATTCACATGTAGGTACCATTTCGTACGTCGTTTTCTCACCGGCTAAACTTACGTGAATAAAGATTCGTATAGCTCGATAGCCAGCCTTCGAAATTTACATTACCGTACGTCAAAATTAAATTCGTGCTCCCAAGTTTCTTTATAAAGTGTCACGTAACGAACGTGTGACGCTACGGTTGCGATTGTTCTTAGTCGTGAGTTTTGTTTCACTCACTACATTATGTTGTATTTTTGTTTTGGTGTAAACTTGTCAATAAATAAATAGGTAAATTTTATTGAAATGAAATGATCCTTACATGAAACCGAATTGATCTGAACCTAAAAAAATATCGATCTGAATTATTTTTAGAGGCCAAAGGACTAGAGTTTGCCATTGGCGTTTGCCGTCAATCCATATTTTACTTAATAAAACTTTTTTACTTACAGGTATCGTCAATATTTCAATTAATTGAATTTCAAGCGTTTTGTTATACTATTCCGAAGGTCCAGAGGGAGACCCAGGACACGATGGATAGATGTAGTGTCAAAGGACACGAGAGAGTGTCAAGCTTCCGAAGACGTCGAGAATAAAGCGAAGTGGAAGAAATCAAATTTGTTTTTATAAAACATAAATGTAATTTCCGAAACAGACATGTAATTTTAAATAAAATAGGCCTGAAATACACACAACTTTATTTGTAATAATACATTTGTTTTCCTGAAAAACTCATGTACTTGCGGCAATTTTACTTAATACTATCAGTAATTTTACATAATATTTGAAGCAATTTTACATAATGATTTTAGTAATTTTACATAATTATAAGAAAGTGCACACAACCAACATGTAATTTCACATAAAATTAACTTGAAAAGTACACATTCTTCTCAGTAGTTTTACATAAACTTTCCTGAAATGAGCATTTTACTTGCAGTAACTTCACAAAATTGTGTGTAGGTACTCACAATCGATATGTTGTTTTACATAAAATGTGCCTAAAAAATACTGAATGTTATCGGGAACATTACATTTGTTTTCCTGAAAAACTCATGTACTTGCAGCAATTTTACTTAATACTATCAGTAATTCTACATAATATTTGAAGCAATTTTACATAATGATTTTAGTAATTTTACATAAGTAGGTCGCCGCAGTCGCGATACGTACCGTTACGCTGCAGCATATATTTGAGCGAAGCGAGTTTTGATTCAAAGCGATATAACTCTGTCAAAGTATTTTTGTCATTACGCTATGGGAATTTTTACCATCAATTAAATTATTTTTATTTGATCGAAATTCAAAATTCTGACTTCGTAAGAACCTGGGTAATTCTGTAAGCTTTTGATGAGTGCAAAAAAATCCGAAATCAGCCGAGTATTCGCCGAGAAACAATTTAACACAATTTAACGTAAATCGTAATTTGAGTCACCCGTTGAGAGCTCCGCTCAACTAGGTCAGCGCAGTCGCGAAACGTACCGTTACGCTGCAGCATATATTTGAGCGAAGCGAGTTTAAATTCAAAATGCTGGCATAGTAATAACCTAGGTAATTCTGTAAGCTATTGATGAGTGCAAGAAAATCCGAAATCGGCCGAGTATTCGCCGAGAAACAATTTGACATAAATCGTTTGAAAAATAATTAGGGTCACCCGATGAGAGCTCCGCTCGCCTTCGGCTCGCTTCGCTTAATAAAATTAATTTGAAACGTACACATTCTTCTCAGTAGTTTTACATAAACTTTACTGAAATGAATGTTGTATACATTCTGTAAAATTACATCATATTTGTGTAAAATTTTCGTTATGTAATTTTACATATTCATGAATACATAGTTGTTATGTAAAATTACATGTCAAGTATTTTTACATAAATCGAATGTACTATACCTTTTGTAAAATTACATCTTCATCGTGTAAAATTACATGTAAGTATGTAACGTAAATCCGATTTACTATACGTTATGTAAAATTACATCTCTCATGTGAAATTACAGAAACATTTAAAATTACATAACTGTTTGGGCAACGAGAGTTGCCCTAACTTTTATGTAATTTTCCCTGAAAATTTTTAACAGTGATACTGGTCAAGTGAGGGTGTGTAAGGCCTGCCTACATCTACGGGGATACAAGCGTCTACCTCTCAATATTTAACTATATGCAACGCAAAAATGAATGTTAGTTTCCTGAAAGAATGTTCAGTCAAAGTAAATTTCAAGGTCTTGAAATTTCCGATTATAACCTAAATCTTTCGGCGTTGGAGATTTACTCGTAATAATCTCGAGGGAAATCTCATAGTTGGGTGCACTTACAGATTTGTAAAAGATAAAATGCGTTCAGTACTCAGCCTGCGAGTAGGTACGCTATGGATGGGTGATCGTAAAAGTGGTTATATCTGCCTGAGCGTCACATTCACGTCACGAATACCTAAGAAGGTAAGTTTTAGCAATTCTACAGCCGTTATATAAAGTAAGTATTACAAGTAACAGGTATTCAGTAAATCAGTATATTTACAAGTCTATCAAAGAATAAATAAAAAAAATTTTTTTATGTACTTGAACTGAAAAGCCGACTGCGTTGAGAAACGGCTCGGTGGAATTGTTTAAACTGTAAAAGTTCAATAATCCCCACAGAGAGGTAGTCTATTATAAGTATATACGTAACAGCGGACGAGCCAATTAGACTGTTTGCACACATAGCACTTGATTCAAAGCAGATCCGTCTCATAGAAAGTTATGTCCAATTTCTATTAAATACATATACAAAAAACTCTAAGGGAAAATAATTATGTAGTACCATTCCTCTTATTCTCCGGTTAATTTTGATAATTTATACCAAAGCCTTCATCAGTCTGTAGTCACGGGAGAATTAGGTACTTCCGGACCTGCTTCTAAGGATATGTTTCATAAACAATTATGTTTATGAAGCATTAGCTCGGATTGCAGGATTGCAGAGAGGTTTAGATGTAACATCGGCTCTAGATGTTGGAATTTAGGTACAGATTTGGATAGTTGACAATTGACAGAGGGGCTCATAGTCTAGTGGTAACCGACAATGTTAACACATTGCAAAGGTCAAGCAACATCGAGTCAGGCCGGTCTTAGTATGGGTGTATTTGGAGTCATAAATCAAAAATCTGACCGTTTTTACTACGGCCCTTCGATATCGCCCATGGGTTGTGGAGAAAATATCGAAGTTCAGCCTAATCGCAGTTAGACTGCAAAACCGTCATCAACCGCGTTGGGAAAAAAGGCTCGGTGGATGATGATTCCAATAGTTGACAATTGATTTTCTATTGTAAGTATTTAGGTAATGTCTGGCACCTCAGCCACGAACGGGGATATAGGTACTCATGATCTAATCAGCCAGAATATAACACCGTATGGTATCGAAAACCCACACGTTAAAATAATAGGGGTGGATTACCAGAGTCCATTTTCATGAAGACCACTTAACGTTTCTTAACTAGCGATTAAAATATTGGACAAAGTATTTAACTCGGCAATAACAAGGTATTTAAATACTCATTTGAAGTCATTTGTAATACAAAGACGCCGCAAGACTAAGAAATCTTTAGTTCTCAAGTAACGTTACATGTAGCTTTTAAGATTGCCATGAATAATCAAGTAATCTTATTCTCTTCCTAGTATACCTAATGTGAGTTGTTATTACTAATGGGAAATGTCAATAAACTAATACTCGTATTAAACGGTATATTTGTTAGAATATCTAAGAAACATTTCACACTTAAATTACCAAGAAATTGTACTTTGAACATTGAAGATCTTAGATGGCAGCCAATAGGGTAACCGACAATGTTAACATTTTGCAAAGGTTAAGCAACATCGAGTCAGGCTGGTCTTAGGATAGGTGACCATTTCTTAAGATATTGAGTCCCCTCAGGGCCTCGGAAATTCGATCGTGTTAGGGATTTGACGCTACATAATAGTGACGTCCCCGTTGAGTTTTTCATACAAATTTCTATGAGACGTATATCGTTTTGACATTTAATAAAAAGAAGGTGATTTGATTTGACAGTCACCTACGCTATTGCTATGTTCTAAATGGCAAAGTTTATTAGTATAGTGTAACTTTAAAAAGAGTCACAAGAGATCCGCGTTTTATCAAGAGGATTTGCGTTATGCAACATTATAGTAGGTACTTTGAACATATACGTTACTAGCGGATGCCCGCGGCTTCGAACGCTTGACAAATTATGTACACAATAACCAATGTATCCATTGTTGAAAACCGCATCAAAATCCGTTGCATAGTTTTAAAGATCTAAGCATAAATACGGAGGGAAGCGACTTTGTTTCATTATATGTAGTGATTTCGGCTAAATGTAACCACAGATTAATAAATAGTTACTACATAACTTACGTAACGTATGTAACTTCTGTAATGAAGGTTTTCGACCAAATAAAACATCAAAGTAACGAAATAATTCTAATTGACAGTAGATCAACTGAAACGGTGGCAGACGTAAATGCGGTGAAGTAAAAAAAACGGTGATATAAAAAATTTTAGGTGAAATGAAATTCAGACCAAATATTTTTCGATCTTATGACAAGCTACCCGGTATGCATACATAATACATTTGCGCTTTGTAGGTACAATCTCAACACGAACACTAACCGCCACAGGTTTTTCAATTTGTCTTTAACTTACCTTAGTGATTCGTGAATGAAATAAAAGGATTTGGTTGGCACATGTGGGACCTACAGCCCGCCATGACGAATGCTCGAACCCGTTAATAATTATACATCCAAATTATTCGCCAAATGTAAGCCGGAGTCTTTGATATGCGAAACCGCGTGTAATGGCGGCAATACAAGAGAATTTCATCGTTCGCTTTTGTTTAAATCGACGGGTTTTGAACACAGAAATCTGACACACATCGGTGTTCGATTATTTGCAAAAGTTGACAGGTAATATTTGTATTATTCAGGTTACCCGAGAAGCCCGGTAAAAAAACTTAAAATAAATAAATAAGAATTGTTGACATTCTCACACAACGTCATCTAGCCCATACTAAGCTATAAGCTTGTGCCATGGGATCTAGACGACTGATAAACATATTTATATATTTCTAAATACATACATAGAAAACACCCAAACTCCGAAACAAACATTCATGGATCACACAAATATCAGATACGACCCGGGACATCGAACCCGAGACTCCGGAGTCGATAACCGATGCACTACCGACCACGCCACCGAAGCAGTCAAAAATTAAAAGCGGCCATTTTTTTTTGTTGCTCAATGAAAATAACTTAAATACTAATGGTGCTTTAATGGTCCTCACAATGTCTCCAGTGTCCAAGTCATGCTCATCGGCAAGGGGTGTATGGTGCACCTGACGAACCAACGATGTTCTTCTCAAAAGGTAAATATAAGTGCCTGTAAATAGGGAATAGGCGAGAATATTAGAGAGAATAATAATAGAATAGCACAGAATAGGGAATAGGCGAGTGACATAGGCCTGGTAATAGTCTTGACCCCAAATTAGGAACGTGGGACTAATAAAAAAAAACTTGCTGACGGCGGAGTCTTATTAATAGGGTTCCCGTTTTACCATTTGGGTACGGAACCTTAAAATGAATAAAATGGCGGGGATATATATATAAGGAAACCGGCATGGGCCCTTTTTTTCTCAATATACTTAGGCCGGATTCGACCAAACTCGAAGATACACCAGTGTTAAACTTATCACGGTAATAATTTTACTCCGCCGAAACTCTGTTTGATATTATTTCTAATAGCGCTACTTGAAATGTCATAACAATTTAATTTTATTGGATAAAACAGTGGGATGTATAAGTAAATTAATTATTATGACATTTACATTTACCATTGTTATGATATTATGCCATTTAATAAATAAATAAATATGTTAGGACAATTCACACAACGCCATCTAGTCTCAAACTAAGCAGAGTGTGTGATATGATTAACGGATATAAATAATAGATAAACGGATATAAATACTAATAGGTATACATTTTTGTGTAAATACATACATATTAAACATAGGAAACACCCAGACTTCAGCACAAATGTTTGTGTCATCACACAAAGTTTGTCCCGACCGGGAATTGAACCCGAGACTCAGGCGTCGAAAACGCATCTCTACCGACCATTTATTGAAGTACCTAAAGTGTCTAGAGCTAGTGCAAATAATAACCCAAAGATATAATATATAAGAGTACGAGACGCCCAGGACTGTAATTGGCTGTGTCATAGCGGCTGGCACGTAAGATTTTGTTGTCTTTCATCAACATTTCATCGCAAAGCATCGAGTTTCAAATTTTAATTTAAATATTCATTCGGCCATTTTGGACATAACCCATTATAAATGTGCCCAGTGACGGCAATAGGCTTACCCCCTATATACGTGGGACAAAATACTGGCAAATTGTGGGTGTGTAATGCACCTCTGCCTACCCCTTCGGGGATATAGGCGTAATAGGTGTGTGTGTAAAATTATTATCGTGATAGTTTAACTCTCCTGTAACTTGGAGTTTGATTGGTATATATTGTTTTATCTTATTGACGTCAATTTGATGTCAAACCTAAGTTTACCACCGCTTCTTAGGCGCTACTTGCAGAGAACCGGCGCAATAAACTCTAATGCGGTATATAAAAACAATTTATGCGAACTAAATAGACTTGTTACTCTCATGTACATTGTAATTTACATTAATGATCATACAAATTACATATCTACAACTGCATTCGTCTTTTATTTTTAATACTCAAAAATATCAAGTTACATAAACTCACGAAGCGTAAAATAAACAAAAATTCCACCATATTTGTAAATAAGTTATAGGTTGTGTTTTCTCCATTGCAGAGAAATATCAGAAGTCTAACTGCAGTGTAGAGACAATTTTTAAAAGACTTCATAATGTTTCAGAATTTCATAGAAATATCTGAGAAGACTGAGCCCCTGGAGATTTTGATACACCCCTTTAGTCTTATTTTTGACCTGTCTGCATTTCGAGACTGGACAATTTTACTTTCGTCTGTCTACATGTGTGTTCAGGGCTAGCTACCACATTTTTTATCCGATCCTCACGAAACTTTTGCACAGGTGTTTCTTGATTGAAAACATTTTTTTAATCGTAAGCTTTTTTTGGTTACGGGAAATGGGTGAAAAAGAAAAAAGTAATGTTTATAATATTCGTGATGTCTACTGTTCTACCACATGGGCGACCATTAGTATCTAACCCCTAGCATAAAGTAAATCCTGAGAGTGTGTTACAAGTCTGCAAACTCTTCAAACCTCATCAGGATCTACTATTTTATTTACCAAAAGCCAAATTAAGAGCGCACATTGACAACGTCATAAGAGGTGAGCATATTAGCTTACTTAGCACTTCGATTTGACAGTAATCTTTATCCCAAATAGATTGGAATAAAAGGTCATTTACACCGAGTAACAAACCTGTCAAACAAACTGTGAGCTCAGTTAGCAGGACGTTCTTCCTGGAAAAGGAAAAGTAGCTGGTTCGAATACGAGCCAAGACTGTCGTTTTTATGTATTGTAAAATTATTACAGAAAAGTCAGCAGCAGTTAGTCAATAAACAGCAATATATTAGTTAATAGTTGGCCTTCTGTTTATTTATCTGTCGAGTACTAAACTTGTAAGCCATGTACAATGCTCTAATTATAGTGTATGCAAATGAAGTCATTCATACCCAAATGTTTCAATTCGGCACCGGCCAACTTTTCATTTAGCCTTTATCACTGTACATTTATCTTTCACATAGTAAGCAATTAATACCCATCTATAAAGCATTGTTGGGGAAATTATATATTCTTTTTCGAAATTACATTAGAATTAATAGTTCTGTCCCCTATCATTGGATATGATTTGAATGTATTAATGTTAATAATATTGGGTTTCTGAGTTGTATTTGAATAATTGTGGTTTTTTTTGGGATGGGATTACATGGTTGTTGATATTTAAAACTATAAGTATAGTGGTTATAGTGGTTCTGTGAACCGTAGACTTCGGGAGCGGCTTTGTTTATTCTTAAATTGTATTTATTTACATGACTTTTGATTTTATTTATATGGGTTGCTATGGTTACGGATTGCATTCTTGACAGACCGTAGACTTCGGGAGCTTTGTTTAGAAAATTTATTTTTAAATTTTCTTTATTACTCTTTAATTTTTCATCCAATCCAAAAAATATCATTCACATGTTATTCATTGTAAGCAATGAGTGTGTGTGTAAAGTTTCATGAAAATCGGTTGATAAATACGGCCGCAAACATGATCTGACAGAACCCGTAGATGTAGAGATGTAGAGATGTGTACAGACGAAAGAAATTCTCCCCAGTCTGCAAGTTGAAACGGAGACTTCGGTCGCTTCGCTCCCTTAGTCAACTATAATAATGTCTTAATAATACATCTATTCTATTAGTACTAGCTGATGCACGTGGCTTCATCCGCGTGGAATAGTTTTCTATTTCCGACTTCAAATTGTCGGAATGAGACCAAATTAAAAGTTAATACTTTCTACATGGACCCATGTCCATGTAGAAAGTATTAACTTTCTATTAAAAAAAGAAGTTTCCAAATCGGTTCACCCAGTCCAAAGTTAGTATTTATTTAGGAAACATAAAATAACTCAAACCTTCTTTTTTTAAGTCGGTGAACTCAGTATATATAACTCCTATAACTGGACTAGAATTGTCGCGATAACAGGGACTGGAGTATAGCAATATCAATGCAAAAATATTAATTATTAAAGATTGCGGTTTGCGTGTCAACCCTACACCAAACAATAGGGCTGTCAGATGTCAACGTTCTGACATTTTAAGAGTTCGATTTTTGCTATGCGCGTGGCTGGTGGCTTTTTAGATTACCTCTGGCGCTCCGCAAAAATCAGGTTTCCAGACACTCACATACCGAACAACGTTTCTTGTCCTGCACCTGGAGCTAGTTAGGAATAACTAGTTTTCATGCATCTCCTTTGCTTAATTTGTTCGTGAATGGACAGCCACAGTAGTTTTTGTTGGTTTGTGTGTGTTACACTAAGTTTTCTGCGAATTAGATTTGGTCTTAAAAATACCTATTTTGAATTTATTAGCCTAACTTAATATTTCTACCCCCGGTTGTTGTTTTTTGACACATCCTACATCGCGCTAGCGATATTTACATGTTCATACCTTAAAAACAACTATGATCTTGCTTCATATTTTGCTGTTCTCTCTGAGACAGTCTTGAGAATGCCTCGTGCAGAGGTGAAACATATGTCGACGTTTTAATGTCTTCTATTTTAGCGAAAATAATGCTATTATTTGAAAAAGTTTGAACATCATACTTACCATTGCTTTGTCATGGACTTTCGCCAGGTAACGCCTGATTCTATCCAATATTTGATAACTAGTTCTTCTTGTGTGGGACTATAAACTAATCAAGCATTACCTTGACATTGGCGAATCATCGATGAATATCGATGGAGCCACGTTTTTAAAAACAGAAGAAGAAGAAGACGTTTTAAGATGTTGATAATGGTTTATGTGAGTTTTACAATAACTCAAGCGCACGCTGTACAAATTCGCTGATCACTTCAGAAGCGTCTATAACCAACAAAAAATAATAATCGCGTTCCGTATCCGAAAGGTCTTATGTTGTGTGTATAGACCTATAATGTAGCCTAATTCTGATACTTTCAGGAGCAGCTTACTAAAAAACATAGTATTATCAAGGTTTGAGACTCAGGCAACGTAAGGTAATTCCAAACTACGCTAATGACTATCCAAAGCGCCCGAAACTCTGATATAAATCGCGCACCGGAGCGACACGCGTTTCTGACCTAATCACTTAATTATTGGGCGACACCTCAACATTTAGGGTTGCTACATTAAAGAAATATTATTCCACTTGTACCTTTGCCACTACCACTGACCACCTTTTATACAAGTATGAAATTGTAGTATATTGTAGATTGAAAAGCTGTGATCTGTTCTAAAGTATTCTATTCTTAATGGACAACCACCTTGTTCTTCCGTGGTGGAAGGAAAGGTAGTCTTTAAGTTACCTACCATCTGACTATAAATTTAATTCATATTAGATAGAAATATAATAGAATTTTTAAATAATTCCCATCGTTATTAAATTTTAAACTTTCGCGTTTCATAATCTATATTTTACTTTTTACACGGGAATTAACACGAACAAACGACATATATATGCATATAGTACATATACCTTTTTATAGAAATGTCAGGCAATAAAAAGGTATACAGGAAGATTCGACGGAGGGCAGTAAAAGCTGGATCAACCACACTCTCCCCAAGGGGAGAACTGGGGAAATGGATGAAATGGCCCGCAAAAGTCGCGGGTGGATAGTTCCTCCGGCAGCCGGCGTCCCCGTTGGAAATAATAACGCATATCTATGTCGTTTTTTCGTGTTAATTCCTGTGTAAAAGTAAAATATAAATTCTCACGTTAGTTAATAGTATATTTCAAGGGTAGTTTGACATTAAAAGAGATCCACATAACCACATAGTCCAATAAGAATAAATTATCCACCAGCATTATTGATACATTATGAAAATAAGTCAAAATAAAGGCACAACCCTAAGCAACATGGGCGCTAACCACACTACTTTTTATTATATCAATTTGTGTCCATTGAAAACGCAGTTTTAGACTAATTTCTTTATAATTGCATGATCGTGGACGAGTCCTTATCTGATCATGAGCGAACATTACGAGAAACTAAAAGTTATTTTTAATGGTACTTTTAAGCTTGATACATCAATTTACGATCTGATGTTATTATTTACGAGTTTATTACCTATGTAACAATAATTTCACTGTGATTTCTGTTTTATTCAAATGTAGACTCTGCGGAGACCACGCCCATATATAATGATTTACTTTTTCCCCATTCTTCTTATGAGATTCTTATTCAGACATGCTAGTTGTTTTAATCTACCCAAATTCATCCAAGTCCGAGACGCCCAGCACTTTAAATGGAGGTGCCATAGCGGCTGGCACGTAAGATTTTGTTGCCTTTCATCAACATTTCATCGCAAGGCAAAAAAATTGAAACCCGTTTACAATTTTTTTTTCAAAATTTTAATACAGGATGTTACATAAGGGTTATATCAACCTGAAGACACCCCCATCAGCTGGTCGCCCAGAACGCCTTTCGATATGTGTCGACCGCCTAACAAGAAAAAAAAAGTTCAGACCTTGATGCGGAACAGAGGCAAAATGTTCCTACCAGGAAAGGGAGGTTTTTCATAGGCGCTCATTAGTTGTACTAGGTACCTACTTGATGTCGATGACCGAATCAGCTGATTTTAGCTAGTTTTGTTCAAACAAGACTATTTTATTCGGTAATAATGTTTTTTTTTTGGATGATTTTTTTTTTCTTGTTTGGCGGTCGACACATATCGAAACGGGTTCTGATCGACTAGTTGATAGCGGTGTCTTCGGGTTGATATAACCCTTATGTAACATCCTGTATATCGCTGCTTTTTATTAAATTCATTCGGCTATTTTGATCATAACCCATTATATGTGTGCCCAGTTACGGCAATAGACTGAAAATACTAGCAAATTGTGGATGTGTAGTGCACCTCTGCCTACCCCAGCGGGGATATAGGCGTGATTTATGTCTGTCTGTGAGGTTTATTAAATGAAATGTAGGTACAGCGCCCTCGCCCTGGTAGTAGGTATATTTTCTGTTCTGTGCTGGTGGCATCAGGCACTTTTAGCTTGAAGGGTTAACGGGATTGCTAGTTTCTCGTATTTGCGACTTCTAGAATACTTTTAAAACCCAAAACCCTTAGCTCTAATCTCCGTTAAAATAAAGTTACTTTTAAACCTGCTCCTTAGACCCTTGAGTTTTCTTTATTCATTAAATAGGTTAAGGTAACGTGAATAAATTTATTTATGCGACTGGCAATATCGACATTTTTAATCAGATTAATAAACCTGTAATTCCGAAATAGCAATGTGACTCCTATCCCCAACAAACTTTATGTAAAAGAGTAGCATAAAATTATACTCACTCACAAGCCGGGCCGTTTTCTTATTCGTAATAGAAAATAATAATTCGTGACTCAATGAAAAAGTGTGTTACATAAAAAATGGTGTTACTTAATTAAGTTGGAACAGGAAATTAAATGCGCGACGGCAAAAACATAACAGAAATAACGTTCGCAGGAAATTGTATAAATTTTTTTTATTATTTTCTAAGGAAAGTGTTGTGGCTGCATTGAGTTATATTATAAAACTTATAAGGGATTGTGAAATACAATATACAGAATATAAAGGTAGATTGCATGTTATTACCTGTTTATCTGGGTCTGGGTATCACCTAGTGAGACATGATTGAATACCAAACTTACAATTTTTTTTAAGTTTAAATATCAGGATAACACAATTGCTATAATTTTCCAGTAGCTGCAATATCAGTATCGCACTTGCGATCGCAGTTCGGTACAATTTAACAAGGAGCAATTTTTCACAATTTTCACTCTTTTCTGCAAAACTTACTAGTAGGGTGACAAAGCATTACCAATTCTTACAAAACATTTTTCAAAATCAGAAGTAGTTTTACAATTATCTATATCGTATTCACTTACTTGCATGAGTGACTTTTTTTATCGGACCTGTAATAATCGAAGCTCCAATTATGTCAATCAAATCACCACAGGCCATATGCTATTAGAGTAACTTTTTCAAATAGCTGTCGCCTTAATTTTCAGACTACGAACGAGAGGTACGTATGTTGAGCAACAATGCCTTGAGTCGCTAAGGCTGTTTACCGGGATAGTTCATAGACACATAATCGTAATCACGCATATATTCTCGATGTGGTATGCTGAGGTGCATTTCAATGCCATTTTTTTTCAGTAATCAAGTAAATTTGACAAATTTACTTATTACAATGTTCTCCATTAGGAGAATATACCAACTGCCTCAGTGGCACAGTGGTGACACGACAACTTCGGTGGCGTGGTCGTTAGTGCACCCGTTTTCGACGCCGGCGTCTCGGGTTCGATTCCCGGCCGGGACAAACTTTGTGTGATGACACTTACGTTTGTACCGAAGTCTGGATGTTTTCTATGTATAACATTAATAGGTAACCATTACGTAATTCGAACCTTAACCCACAGCAAAGACCGATGTTACATAGGTAGGTTACCTAGCTATAAGTATGTGACTGCCGTCCCTAAAGTCCCGGGATCGATTTCCTGGTTCAATCCAATACTTTGTATGTTGAGAAATATATAAGTATGTTTATCGTAGTTTGTTTAAAGAAGGAAAACATGACACAAAACCCTATGGACCACACAAATATTTGATTCGACCCAAGGATCGCACCCGAGACTTCAACGTCGAAAGTCGATGCTCTATCAACCACACCATTAAAGCAGTCACTTTAAAAGTGTATTTAACACTTGCATTTCGGATGAGAGCCGTTTATTTATTCGAAGTCAAAACGAGATCTTTACCTATATTTTTCTTCAGTAGATAATTAAATAAAACAAATAACCGTACCAACGAGCCCAAAAACTAAACACGTCCCTCGTTCAACTCATCGTTCCCTGCACATAGCCACAGTGCACTATAACCCACCAAATATCAAAAATGTCCCAATCAAAAACATCAAAAATAAAAGGCTCGCCCCTAATAGCATTTTGTACTAACCAGAAACCATGGTCACCCTACAAAGTGTAGCACGCTAACAGTGGCAGCGTATAATGAAGTAATTACCTCACCTCACTGTCGCACTGCCCCACCAATTTCACTTACTCCACACATAAATATTGTGAAATTATTAACTAACCAACTGACCTTAATATTTAATACTTTTGCGCTTACTATGTATGGATACACAAAAAAAATTAAAAGTCATAAAAACATTTTTATATATTTCATTCATGAAGGTTATATGCGGGCGTCTTGCTATTACCAGTCACCTTAGAAAATTAATAGGTAACCATTATGTAATTCGAACCTTAACCCACAGCCAGGACCGATGTTACATAGGTAGGTTACCTAGCTATAATCTTTGCTAGAAGCTTTGGAATTTGATGCAAGTAGGTATTTATATTGCACAAAAACACATATACTTTTCCACTGTTATAATTTTACTTTCACTGACCGGTTTCACCTCACGGCATCATCAAAGATTTATACAAAATTATAACAGTGGAAAAGTATATATGTTTTTGTGCAATATGTGTAGCAGATTCCACCAAGTGCCGTCAATCGACAGTTTAAATGGTAGGTATGTATCTACTATTTATTTTTTTATTTATTTAATTAAACTTTTATTTCAGGCAACTTAGACTTGTTACAGATCTTATAAACTAATCTACGGCCCATAGATATATACCTTAAAACTAAGAATACATAAGAATACATAATAATATATATATTATAATAATAAATACCTAAACTTAAAATTCATATATATATAAATATATATATATACATAAAACTTCAATCTATGTCGACATGTTCCTTTGTGCCTTTTGATCGGCGTTGTTTCTCAGCCTGCCCCGGAACCGCTGGAACACCACACCCCTCGGCCAAGTCTTCTTTGGTGAAGGTTTTATCCAGACTTAGAGACTTCAGAACAATTCTATCTAATTATTTCCAATATTTCTCGTCAAGTCGCGAAACGTTTTTATGCGATATAGTAGAGATTGTGGTAGTAGTATTAGTATTGCTATTTCACAAAACTCACATTATTTTGTTACCGACCAGAAAGACATAGCTAGATGCCACAATAGAGCATAATACTCGAAGAGTTTAGGAACCCAGATCGCTATACCAACTGGCGATAATCTCACACCTTGACTTGAATGTTACAAATTACTTGCAATTTGTTATTATTTATCGTCTAACCTTTTAGGAAAACGTAATAGCACTGATACATGATGAACAAACATACTTGTACACTATTCCACAACTTTATTTGCTTACTTAAAATTATAAATAATGGAGATAGAGTTCCGGGAGTTAGGAGTTTTTATTGGAATTTTCCTCTTCTCCTCTTTCGGAATCTTTTTTTTTTTTTTTTAAAGTCTTAAATATTAATAGTTTATGAAATATTGGCAAATAACGAAATGCCATTTTTTTGGAGTTTATTGTAGTTTACTCCTTAAGAATCGATTTTCATATATAAGGCGCCCGGTATGAGAAAAATCCGAGGGGTAAAACCTACTAACAAGTAACGAAAATCGTGTCACGTTTTTGGTGCGCACCTCTAGTGCGCAACTTTCTAATTTGTTATGGTTAGATACTCGTACTTGAGGAGTAAACTCCAGTCATGCGTCGGAGCTGACACACACACTTTTTTTTATTCTTTAATTGTTTATAACTTTTGCATTTTTTTATGTGCTAATACACGCTTTTAGTACATTTTTCTAGACGTCATTCCGAATCCAATGAGCTATCACACATAATTTTAAGAGCAGTATCTCTATTTTGTACCATTTTCAACTTGTCTACTAGACTATACTATAGGTTCCACCAAGTGCCAATAATCGAAAGTAAAAACTATATCCTATATATAGGCCCCAAGTGATTAGTGACTACGTCCTCGCCGTCCGCCCTGGACCCCAACCTGACCACGGTAACGCAGTGGCAAGTTGGGTGACCGAACGTCCTAGTCTGTACTTGCGATTGGCCAAATTCTTTGAGATTTTTGTGTTCCTGCTATGGAAAACCCCGAAGAGACCTCCGGTCCCGACACTGCCCTTTCCCGGGCAGTGTCAACCGACGACATAATGCACGAAATATTGATTCCGATGCCTATCGATTTGGGGGCTCGCGCCGCGCTGCCTAGTCGCAGCGCGATGTCGACGCCCCAAGGAACTGATGCTGCTGGGACTGTCGATGGGTCAGCTCCCAGCAGTGTGAAGAAGAAGGGCCGCTCTTTTGCGATGAAGAAGAGGACCCTCGAGGAGAAGGGGGGGCCGCCGCGCGACCGTAGAACCAGCTGCTCCGAGTGGGGGTCCCTCCTCTCCAGCGATTCGGAGGAGGAGGTGCCGGTCAAGACGGTGCGTACGCGTCTCGACACGTACAGAAGGCGGCCGCCAACTCCTCCTCCGTCCTCGGTCCAACTGTCCCAGCGAAGTCGCCGGGAAATCGGTGGGCCGCCCGCGCGGGAGCTGATGAGCGTTTTTGCCCGCATGAACGCGGCCATGCGAGGCAACAGGAACGTGGCGGGGAGGAAGAAGATTGTGGCTTCACTGGTGGATGAAGCCCAATCTTCCCTCAACAAGCTCCTCGCGCGGAGCGTCACTAAGGAGGAGGCGAGGCTCCGGAAGCAGGTGACGAGCCTGGAGGCGGAGCTCGCTGCTTCCAGGAAGCAGATGGATGACCTGTGGCGGGAGGTCGCTGACTTGACCAAGGTGGTCAAGGCGCCTCCCGGTCCCATGCTGCCGCCTCCTCCTCCGACGGCTGGACCAGCACCGAAGACGGCGCCCACCACGGCGGCCACCTAGGCGCCCGCCACTGCGCCCACCACGGCGCCCAACACGGCACCCGGATCGCCGCCACAACCTGTGCCGACAATGGTACAGGTCCTGACGGCGATCGAGAGGCGCCTCGCGGTCCTGGAGGACCGGGCGTACCGCCCTCCGCTAGCGCGGCCCGCGTTTTCGTACGCGGCGGCTGTTTGCGGTTCTCCCGCTCCGGGACCAAGCGGCACACCCGCTGTCCGCCGCCCCGATCCGCCCCAGTCCGTTTCAGCGTACCGTTTGCGGCCGAGACCGCGGCCCAGGCGCGGAAGGCCAAGTGGCGCGGCAAGAAGAGCGGCACCCCTGCCGCCTCCTCTTCCTCTAACATTGCTCCCGCTGCTTCTTCACATCCCTCCGGACGGGAGGGATGGGAAGTAGTGGGGGCCAAGAAGAGGAAGACGAAGGCCGCCAAGAAAGCGGCCAAGAATGCGGCCAATGCTGCCGCGGCGAAGGCGCCGAAGAGGCCCCGCCCTCCTCGCTCCACCGCCGTCGTCCTGACGGTGACGACGGTAGGTGTGGAGAAGGGGGTGGGGTACGCCGACGTACTGAGGACCGTGAAGTCCTCAGTCAACCTCTCGGCCCTCGATATACAGGGGGGTCTCCGGTGCAAGACGACACGCACCGTAGCTCGCCTCCTCGAGGTCTCCGGTGCCTCCAGTGGCCCTAAAGCTGACGCCCTAGCAGCGCAGCTTAGGGACGCGCTGGACACAGAAGCCGTCCGCGTCACCAGACCCACCAAATGCGCTGCATTGCGCGTCTCCGGTCTGGATGACGCGGCCACGACGGAGGAGCTCATTTCCGCTGTCATGGAGGCGGGCGGCTGTCCCCGTGACCAAGTGAAGGCTGGAGAGATCTCCTTCAGCCTCACTGGCCATGGCACGACAGTCGTCCAGTGCCCCGTCGCGGCGGCACTGAAAGTGGCGGACGGACGAAGCCTCCTCATAGGGGGCTTCCTAAAGGCGCAGGTGCACCTCCTTCGTGCCCGGGAAACTAGATGTTTCCGGTGCATGGTGGTGGGGCACGTCGGAGTGCAGTGAACAGCGGAAGTCACCGTGGGCGATCGGTGCTTCCGCTGCAGCCGGCCCGGTCACAAGGCAAGTGCCTGTGATGCCCCGCCTCGCTGCTTTAGATGCGAGGCGGAGGGCAAAACTGCGGACCACCGGGTCGGCAGCACAACCTGCGCCGCCTCGAGGCCAAAGCCTCGTCCGTCCGCTGAGAGCTACTGCACGGCCAGATGTTTCTCGGTGGGACGTCCATTAATGTCTGACGCCCATATCCGCATCCTGCAAGTGAATTTGAACCGCTGCCGCGCTGCTCAGGATCTTCTGTACCAGAGCATCCGGCAGTGGTCCATAAACTTGGCCGTGGTCGCCGAGCCGTACTACGTCCACCCGGGAAGCCCGGTGGACGAGGACGGCTCGGCCTGTTTTATCTTCGGGGGGTCCGCCGCAGACAACTCGCGCCTTGCTATCATTGCAAGGGGCCGCGGGTGTGTTCATCTCGCCGACACTGGACGAGACTCAGTTTGAGCTATGGCTCACTGAGCTCGACGTCGTCTTCGCTGCGTGCCGTCCTCGCCCTGGCCTGCTTCAGACTTCAACGCCTGGAGTGAGGCGTGGGGCTCCCGGGAAACCAGGGACAAGGGGAGGCTTCTTGAGGACTGGACCAGAACACGTGGTCTGGAGGTCCTCAACCGGGGGAATGTCGAAACCTTCTGGCGGCGGGGGACCAGCTCGGTCGTGGACGTATCGTTCGCGACCTCTGCCCTCGCCGCCCGTATTACTGGCTGGCACGTGGAGGAGGGTGAGGAGACGCACTTGGACCATCGGTACATCCGATTCGATGTCGTCGTCCCACCTGACCTCCCACAGCCGGTAGAAAATCCCCCGGATCCGCGTTGGGCACTTCACCATCTGGATTGGGAGGCTCTCCTGGAGGCATCCATCGTGCAGGCCTGGATTCTGGCACCGGACCGGCCTGCCGATGTGGATGCCGAGGCGGAGTGGTTCAGGAGAGCCATGTCGCAAATCTGTGATGCGGCGATGCCTAGGGTTACACCCAGACCGGCAAGGAAGCAGGTGTACTGGTGGTCGCCGGAGATTGCACAGCTGCGCGCAGCATGCATCTCCGCCCGCCGCCAGTACACCAGGTTTCGCCGGAGGCATCGCCGCCCAGACGACGCGGAACCCGAGAGGCGGAGCTTTATCAGGCTTACAGGGAGGCTAAAGGTAATCTCCAGGAGTCAATAAAGCGGGCCAAGACGGCGGCCCGCGAGGAGCTCCTGGAGACCCTGCAGCAGAACCCATGGGGGCGCCCGTACCTACAGGTCAGGGAGAAACTCCGACCTAGGGCGCCCCCACTGACCCAGAGTCTCCAGCCGCAGCAGCTGGAGCGGGTCATAGGCTCCCTGTTTCCGACGAGCGCGGAGGAGCACGTCCCTCCGCGCATGGCTCCGTCTCTGCCCGACGCGGATAGCATCAGTGAAGACGACGTACCCGAAGTCAGGGTGGGGGAGCTAGGTGCGACAGTACTCCGGCTTAAACACCGGAAAATCACTGCCCCCGGACCCGACGGCATTCCTGGCCGTGCATGGGTCCTGGCCCTCGAAGAACTCAGACCTCGACTGATGGGGCTCTTTAGCGCATGCCTCGAAAGGGGCCAGTTTCCCAAGGTGTGGAGGACGGGGAAACTGGTCCTGATCCGTAAGGCGGGGCGGCCGGTGGACTCACCGTCCGGATACCGGCCGATCGTGTTGCTCGACGAGGTGTGTAAGCTCTTTGAGCGAATTATCGCGGAACGCCTCGTCGAGCATCTCTCGACGGTGGGGCCAGACCTGGCGGACAACCAGTATGGTTTCCGTCGGGGACGCTCCACCGTGAGCGCGATCATGCGCGTCAAGAGCCTGACGGAGGAAGCAGTCTCGCAGGGCAAGGTGGTGGTGGCGGTGTCTCTTGACATCGCCAACGCATTCAACACCTTGCCATGGAGCTGCGTTAGAGAGGCGCTCGTGTATCACGAAACGCCTCTCTACCTCCGTCGTATTGTCGGGGCATATCTCTCGGAGATGGCCATAGCTTTCCCCAGCTGGCTCGGGCCAGCTCGGCGGGATGTGTCGTGCGGTGTTCCGCAGGGGTCGGTCCTGGGGCCGCTTCTGTGGAACATCGGCTACGACTGGGTGCTGCGGGGTGCGTTGCCAGAGGGCGTCGGCGTAACCTGCTACGCCGACGATACCCTCGTCACGGTGCGGGGTGCAACGTACCAGGTGGCAGCACTCAAGGTCACGACGGGTGTTGCTCAAGTCGTGGGTCGGATACGGCGGCTGGGACTGGAGGTGGCCTTGCACAAGTCCGAGGTTCTGTGTTTTCACAGACCTCGGAACGGTCCACCTGAAGGTTCCAGCATAAATGTGGGAGGCGTTAGCATCGGCATCAAGCCCTCGATGAAGTATCTAGGGATCGTACTTGATAGCCGATGGAACTTCGGACCACATTTCCGAAGTTTGGTCCCCAAGGTGACACAGGCATCGGGCGCGCTTTCGCGACTGATGCCCAACCTAAAGGGACCCAACGCTTCCTGCAGGAGACTGTACCTGGGGATCGTGCGGAGTATGGCCCTATACGGGACTCCCGTATGGGCGGCGCGGTTGACGGCCAACAACTCAACGCTCCTTAACAGACCGTTTAGGACCTTGGCCGTCAAAACAATAAGGGGCTACCGCACGATCTCCGGAGAGGCTGCATGTCTCCTAGCCGGGACCCCTCTGGCGCTGGAGCGGGACCACTGGCCTGCGTCTCGAGAAATCGATGACCAGCGGTCCCAACTCCGACAGGATCTCATGGAGTCATGGAGGGTGCGACTTGAGCAACCCAAGTGGGGTGCCACCATCATCGCGGCGGTGAGACCGATCATGGACGATTGGCTGCAGAGGCAGCATGGTGACCTCACGTATCGTGTGACGCAGATCGTTACCGGGCATGGATGCTTCGGTAGCTATCTGTTTCGCATCCATCGTGAGGTCACACCCCGGTGTCAACACTGCGAGGTTTCCGACGACGACACCGCACTCCACACGTTGGTGGAGTGCTCAGCGTGGGCGAGTCAGCGCCGGGACCTCGTAGTGGGTCTGGGCGTGGATACCCTCTCGCTGGAGACCATGCTTCAAGCCATGGTCTCCAGCGGGAGTAGGTGGAACGCGGCCGTGTCCTTCTGCGAGCAAGTCGTGCTCGCGAAGGAGGCGGCCGAGAGGGAGAGGGAGCGTGCCCTCCCCGCCGAGTTCCGTAGTCAGCGGCGTGGGCACCGCAGACTCATCTACGCCCAAGACCATCGACCTCCATGATCGGGGCCTGAGGACGGCGGGATCGCCACACGTCGTTCTTACAGAAGCAGGCTAGAAGGGTTGCGTGCTGCGGGGCCTTTGCCCTATAGCACGCAACCAGATTCACTCACTGACGCGGAATAAAACCCTACCCCAACGACGCGGGATTCTCATCCCGACCCAAACCCCGCAGAGACCACAGAGGTGGTCAAAGTCCGCCGGGCGCCACTGGAAATACGTTCTGCTTGTAACCAGAGACGCCCGGCAACGGACGTTAGAGCGGCCGCGGCCTTGGCCGCGGAACTAAAAAAAAAAAAAAAAGGTTCACAATTTATTTTTTAAATTTGAAGAGCGTGATAATACGGCGTAAGATGATTTTTATTATTATATTGTTTGTATTAGAATTGTAATCTATTTTCTTAAATAAATATTAAAAGAGATTGTGGCGCATACAGAACTTCGTTTCTAAATTGTTTAATAAGGCGTGCTCGATAAAATATTAATCCTTGACATCGCTCACAAATATTAATAACCAAATTCAGTTCATTATTTAATTATACATCGCGTAATAACTTAATAATATGAACACCTCAATTTATCTTGTACTACCTATAGTACACACACAAGCAATCAGTTCAGTATATCTAAATCAATTTTATTGGCCTATAGCATAGCGCCGTGTACTTGTTATATAATTACTAACGACCAGTGTAAGTAGACCTTTTCGATCAAATAAAAAATTGATATAACGAGAAGGTTTATTGATACCAGGTGTCTTGGGTAACTGGGCGGGGTCCCAGGCCGCTTTGTATGATAATTTTTAAATTGACCTCGGCGTTGAAAAATTGATTTCGGCTGATACGATTTTGATTATACGGTTGGCAGTAGTCAGGTACAATTATTTGGATATAGGCCACGGATTGTTTTCTGGTTGTTGGTATTATGATGTGTTGGTATTGACGCAATAATGTTATTTGAAATGTTTTGTCTGTTATGGATAGCTTAAGTTAAGGTGCGTTTATAAAGAGTCAGGCAATCGGTCCTGAACATATATAGAGACCGCGGTAAACCAGTGGTGACAATAAGGCATCCACTTTGTTTGGACAAGGACTTCTTTTCTTTTGGTTAGTAATTATTTGAAATCCATAAGAAATAGAAAAGTTGGTGTGTATGACAAGAGGTAGGATGCTTAGATAGCTGGGACGACAGTAATGTACTAGATGAAGAAAATATATGCTATTTGCAATTTTTCCTTTATCTGTGCTGTAAGACGTTGCTTCGTAAAAAAATTTAAGACTCTTGAGTTCACGAGAAGTTCACCCTGTACGTTTTGATACATTTTGATTTAAAATTAGCAGCATAAACGGCTGTAACTTTTGATTGCGTTGGTTCAGAAGTTTGATATTTTCACAGCTCCAAGAGACAGTAGACTTGAGTATTTGATATGAATTTCAGATTGATACCTTCCTCAGAAAAAAGGTCTTGACAGTCAGACATACGGACAACAAGGGTTTCTTATTTCCTTTTAAGGTACGGATAAGATTGTTTTTATGATTCCTCACTAACTTTACTACACTAAACACCAATGACTACCTACATTCACATCTTATTTCTTACCATTTATGTCCATCCAAAGGTTGCCT
Source organism: Nudaria mundana (assembly GCA_963556515.1). NCBI lineage: Eukaryota > Metazoa > Arthropoda > Insecta > Lepidoptera > Erebidae > Nudaria > Nudaria mundana. The sequence continues at coordinate 18,495,453 of OY748294.1, forward strand.
GTAAGAGATCGCTTTTAGTGATAAGGCCGCCATTTGTACATTTTAATACGATGTTTCTCATATTTATTTGTATTGGTGTACAATAAAGATTATTCTATTCTATTCTATTCAACAGAACAAGGCCTTTTGCATCAAAGTTTGTTCTATATTCTAAGGCATCGGTGCACTAGAATCTCTACTAGCCGAGAGAGAAATCAAATCATTAAGAAAAAATTACATTTATACCGCGAGGATAAGCTAGTTAAACTATAGATAGGAGTACTTAGGCATATTGTAACAGTAGTCAACTACTTGAATACTCTTGTATTATAGATACACTACATTTTATCATCATAAAACATCATTGCTTCCCACGTCCAACGTACGCCTAGGTCATTAAAACTAAGCAACGCTTAATGTGGCTTTCATATGAAGATAGAGTTATACAAGAAGAAGTTTTATGCATACTTTTATGTTTTGTATTAATTAAACTGCACCCGGTTTAACCCAGAGCTGGTTATTAATGAAGTATAACACAATGGGTTGAACGACATTGGTCAAATCTGATATTCGTATAACGACCTTTTTTGTCAAATCTTTGCGTTACACTATCTATATTTTACTTTAGGTACCTAAATAAGATTATTTTTTATATCTGATCGCCAAATTGACACCACCCGCCTGATGAAAAGCCGTTGCGACGTCTAGCGATTGTGGGCGACTCTCATAGTACGCAATATGTACTATTAAGAGTGGCCCTCAACTTGGCCGGCCTAGTGATGTACCTCTTCACGCTCCGCTTGAAGAACCCTGGGTTGTAAGTAGGAGGAAATACGTGCGCTGGCAAGGCGTATCAGGCCTCGATCATTCTACAGCAGAACGATCTCTTGAAACGCTCAGTTCTGGCGAAGATTCTATCTACAGTATACGGGTGGCATCTCTGCCTGCCACGTGTTGTACGGGATCTAAAAGAAGAGGGTGGGATTAGGTTAGAACACTCACCGTGGTAAATGCGGTAGAATGCGGTCAAGGAAGCTATTCACTGCGCAAGGAAGCTATTCACTGCGCAAGGAAGCTATTTTATTTTTGATCAAGTTATTTTTATCCATATTTCTTTCAATTTAGAATTTGTACTATTTTCGATACAATTATCCACTTCTTCGCCTTCTACTGTGAAAGGGCAGTACGAGAGAGGTTGCTGTCACATTTGATGCAGAACCCAAACCCAAAGTTCATTCTTGTAGCGAAATTGACAGAGCATTCTTTGTACTCGTAGTAGCACATCTGATTCTGCAGTTACATTGAACGGTGAATGTTTGCTTGTTTTCCCAATCATATGCTAACCACTGAACGGATATGGTTAAAATTTGGTACACGGATAGCTGATAATATAGAAAGACATGAGGTTTATCTTCATCCGGTAAATTGGATGTTGCGGGGAGCAAGAACCGGATACTCAACCATCTGCACAAAGATGTAGATAAAATTTAAACCTGCACAATTGTATATAAACCCAGTAAATACTAATTCTATGCTTAATTGTCTGTGCACTACTTATGATAAGTAGTGTTCACTATTCAAGACGAGATACAGTTCACTAATTGGCGAATATAAGTAATATTGTGGCTATTTAAACTATCATGGTCATTAACATTACGATTAGAATGTTCGGGATATTTACCATGTAACATTATTTTATTGAGTCTCCGATATTTCGACGCTGTTGCAAGCGCCATGATCGCGGAAGAACTCGTTCTTCCGCGATCATGGCGCTAAAATAATGTTACATGGTAAATATCTCGAACATTCTAATCGTAATATTGTAGCTATTTTAGGCTATTTGTGAGCACCAAATTCTCTAACCCCGCTACTTAGTTGCATAATATTATATTTACCTGTTTAAGCGATTTGCTGACAAAAAGCTGCTTAATCAGTAGAGTTGTCAACGTGGCAAAGCTGCCCGTTTTGTAGAAACAACCATAGGTAAGTAGGTATATCACGTTATATATATAATAACTGACACTCAAAACCTGATCCCGCAATACGAGCCAATTTGTACAACGCTGCGCTGACGATGAGCTATAACAGCGAGTAAGTACCTACGTGAACACCAGTATATCAATTTGCTCGTTTTCGACTCGTTTATAGTAAAATCTCTAGTAAAATCTGCCCAATTGAAATATCCTTGGAAGTTACCATACACAAGTGTTAAGTTTATAGAGTACCTATGTCAAACGAGGCGTGTTAGTCGAGTGACACTCCGTGTACCACGCACTTGCACGAACTAGTTGCGTGCAGTCTGTGTTGTGGCAATTTACACGTCGCGATTCGCGCCAATTTTCCTGTCAAACCAACTCCGCGCCATTATGAGCACACAACTCCTTTGTATTAGATTACAGCGTTTTATGGAACAGAAACCTTTAAAGGAGTGTAGTAGAGACAAAATCAAGTGTATTTCTACTATAAACGTCCAATTTTAAGTTTGCCAAATGCGAATTTTCTGACAAGGAATGTAGCCAGCCTTCTAGTCCTAAGAAGAGAAGATCAGGCGCTTTACAGAAGTAGTTGAGCCTTAGCGAGCCCACAGCGTGATACGAGATGAGTAAGAATATGATATAAAAAACCAACTTAACTTTTCAGAATATTTCCCTTTTAAAATAGTAGATCAGAAGTAGATCAGTCAGAAGAGTTAATTCCTCCAACATCCTCCAAATTGTCTTGTAGATACACTAAAATACAGACAAAACAGTTACTATGTAACTTTTAGTCATATTTCCATGTATTTACCGATTAAAATCAGAAACATCAGAAACAAGTTTATTAAGAATTCACATATAATGTGTTTTAATCGACTTTCATTATCGTAACTATTCGATTTAAAGCCCCTGCATAGCGATAAACGCTGCAAATTGACCAACACGAACATTTATTAAGACATTCTTATTCCTTAATGCCGACTTCGATGTTAGAAATTAATTTGCGCTTACAAAAAAGATAAACAACCAACGTCGTTTAGAAATGACGAGTCTACGTGATGTTGGTATGGAATAACTCGAGACCACATCGATTATTATATCGTCAAACGTCAAATTACAACAAAATGAGTTAACACACAATATAAAATAAAGTGCATTAGGTTTTAGAGTAAAATACTGTGGAATAAGGGGCCAGGAACGCGATAAAAACTATTATATGTAAGAAATGAATTCAATGAATACCTACCATGATCTAAAGTACTCAATGTAGGTAATCTAATGTCAAAAGGAAATTAATTTACCAAATAAACTCACGACCTCGTAAACAGTGACGATCTAATAACTTTAAACAAAACAAATTATAAACTCTAATACGGAACATAAAGAGGTAGTTTTGACTGCATTAGGGACCCATCATGATCGACTCTTCTCAAGACCAGAAGGCTGGTTACTTTTTAGCTCAAAGAATAAGCATTGCCATATAACGTGGCAATGCTGCCTTCTGGGAACATTGCCAGTTGGCGACGAGGCGGAGGAGTTCTTTGACGCCTGTATACATTTAGTGTAGATTTTAATGTGTATACGATGGTTTTAGTAAGTGTAAATAGTATTTTAGTAAGTGTAAAATGTATATTAAATAATAAAGTCATCAATCTAACAAAATATTTTTTCTCGTAAAAAGTTAATTATAATCTAGAGTCTAAACAAAAATCATTTTAATACATACCTAGATAGGTTCCGACTGGTGTAATAAATTGATGTACTTCCTTAGGTACTTCTTAAATCGTTTTCATCATAGAACATCTTCGCTAATTCTGATACAGTTAATCCAAAATTATCATTGTATAAGATAAAACAAGACTAAAAAAATATTGAGGCTGAATAACCTTGCGGCGCGGGCACAAGCGACGACGCTGAGCCTAACAATTTGCCCACTATCACATTCAATCACCTCCAACTAACGACCAGCAGCAAAAAAACACACGACAGACTCTCAGGAAGTCGGACAACAATAAAAAAACAAATAAGTAACCCGAGCAAATTAAGTTATAACCTAAAACACGTATGAAGCCATCATCCCAACGGTGTAATCATATTAACGACTACAAAAGGAGCGGCAAAAAACACAAAAATTAGAGGATCGGGAAATGTGGGCCAAACAAAAACGTTACGTATCGCCTAATTATAGCTATTGGACGAAAAAACAATTTTATGTTCGAAGGATCGACCCACACGGGGCACTTTCTGTCATTCGATTATAAACAGTATGGTACTACATCTGCCCTATATCAGGCCTATGTCACTCGCCTAACAACCGCAAAAAATACGTGACGTCAGCGACAACTTAAAGTTGTAAATCAGTAAGGGTTGTCTCTTGTGACACGGCGTTGACCATAGAGTTGATATTGAGGCATTAACGTCATAATTATTGGTCAAATTATGCTGGTATATATTTTACTTTACTGGACAACCCTAACGTTCGGATTATATTCTCTGTAAACAAAATAATGTGCTTTAATTAACATCGGAGTGCAAGTTCTGTATGTAAGTACTATTGTCTATTCTGTGCAGTATTGTTTATTACTGGACGTCTCAGGTGAGCCCTCAGAAGGATAACCTTAAGGTGCCAGTGGAATTACAAAGGTATTACTAGTACTCGAAACGGGTGATAAACGTTCTCAAAAATACCCGCTGTCATCAAAATCTAGCACCAAATAACCACAAACAAATATATGGATAAACTGCCAATGTGTACTAGTGTACGAGAAAACTATTGCACGCCGTTGAAACCACTGGCAACAGCTATTACTCTATGTTCTTTTATGCAACCATCCAAAATTATTTTCGGTAGGTATGTTATAAGTAAAGACAGGCACTACAGAAAACTCATAACCACGTTGTAATTCAAAACAAAATTCCTAATCACATAATGGCAGTAGCACATGTCCTTTTAAACTACATTTGGCAAATCTTAAGTAGGTATAAGTAGAATTGCCAGGACAGATGTTACATAACACTAAATAGAATCTCTGCAGACCGTGTAAAAAAGTAACCCGTGTGGACCGCTGTTACTGAGCAAATCCTTTATTATTTCGACGTGTATATTTTTATTTTGTTCTTTCCACGATTATTATTTATGGATTATTATTATTTGAGAATTTATTATTAGCTCTCGGAGCAAGCTCGTCCTTTTCAATTTGCCACAACTTGGCTGTTACCTGGAAGTATTTTAGCCTCGCGTATTAGTTTTTTTTACTTGTTTTCTTAATACCTTTTTGACATTCTGGCTCTTGGGTGTTTCTAATTAAGTTTCTGTTTGATACTGTGATGTACAAATTGATTAAAGTCGTTATTTTATTAAGATAATTAAACCAGCTCCAATCCGAATTCAGTTTTACGGGTGCTTATTTTAAAGAGATGTTCAAATGATTAAATAAATGTATTTGGTCATATTTAATAAGGAATACAGTGCGTTAGGATTTCGAATGAGATTTCTTTTTCTTTCTTGTCATCGATTGCGGTTTCCGTAATTTCCGGAATAAAAAATATTCTAAGTATGTCTCAATAGGGTAGATTATTGTCAAATCAAATCACTTTCTTTTTATTAAACGTCAAAACGATAAGCTAAACGACTACATCATTTATTTGTACTGTCAAATCTGGTGTAAAATCTGTAAAATGAGTGATCAAATGATGATTAAAATAAAAGAAAGAGAGTACTAGAAGCAGGCCTATGTCACTCGCCTAACATTCGCAAAAAAATACGTGACGTCAGGGAAAACTTGAAGTTATATGTGAGTAAGGGTTGTCTCTTGTTTGTGATACGGCATTGACCATAGAGTTGATATTGAGGCATTAACGTCATAATTATTGGGCAAATTATGCTGATACTTTCCTAACAACCCTAATGTTCGAATTATGTTCTCTGTAAACAAAAGAATGTGCTTTAATTAAAGTCGGAGTGCAAGTTTTGTATGTAAGTACTATTCCCTATTCTGTGCTAGAAGTTTGACTGCCTCACTGGCGCAGTGGTATGAGTATAGGACTGCCTTCCCTGAGTTTCCAGGTTTAATTTCGGGTCGAATAAAAATATTTGTGTGATCTACAAATGTTTGTTTCGGAGTTTGGGTGTTTTCTGTACGAACGCTTTATTTACAATAAGAATGGGATAAATTTAAATGCACAGCAGAAAAATTATCGCCCCTCAATTTATAAGCAGCAGATAAACTTATTTTATAGCAAATATATTTTTCCCTGCAAATAAACCAATTGTTTAACAATACTAGTACTAGAAATAATTGTAAAATATTCATAAATTTCATCCGAATATGTAGTAAAACACCTTTTACAAAAAGTTAACGCACTGTACTTAAGTTAATGTAATGAAATCGTCTCGATGTAACTAATAAATACAGTTGTTATTACAGGCATTTCATTGGATCTAGCTTTTATGAAGATAGATCGTAAAAATTGTGTTGCTACAGTAATACGGACAAAGTTTATTACTTAAGTCTAGTTGTAAAATTACTTACAATTACACATGCAATTGGATGAAAGAAATACTTGAACCGATATTTTTTAAAGCAATTAGTTTTCCAACCTATTTTTGATTAAATAAGAAAGAAGAAGGTTGAACGTGAACCAACAACCTTATTACCTTAACCTTTAACTACTGACGTGGGGGCCTCTCAGGCCCTGAGGAATTAAAATTGTTGAATTTCTTCTCTCAGTCGTGTACGACTTACATGAATCTTTTAGTAACCTGTCACAAGAGACATTGTACAAACCATCGAGAACAATTGCTCATCACATAAAATTCTGTCCTTGGTGGGATTCAAACGACCTCCGGACCCGAGTAGTTTAGCAGTGTCTCTAGCGACTGTAACACACAGGCTGTCAAAGAATAGGTCATCCACATAATATCACCACGATAATGATAGTTGAATTATATTAAAGCCTTAATATTAATATTAAATAAACAATCGCACTACTGCAGAAAGATTTATCCTCGACGGAATTCGATCACGAACTATTTTAAAGTGCTTTACACCAACGTAATAGGTAAAAAATATAAAACGAGTTTACAGGATAGCATTAATATTATGTACCTTATCATTTAATAAGAAACGAAGCCTACCGATTGTTCGTCCGCGCGTCCGAGTTCATCCGTACCAGCTATTTAATTTGTCCGATAGCCGCTACGGGCGAGGTGTGCCTTTGAGAAATGACCCCCGCGATACAGCACACATTGTTATTGCTCGTTATAAATTACTCAAGTTTATTGTACCGATAAATACCCCCGCGGCAATTGAGGGTTAGCCTGTGATTTGTGTGCCCCTGCTAAATACTGCGCCTACATTGGCCGATTTGATGCGTAATATAGAAACAGTGCTTTGGATATGAGTTAGGTTAGGTTTAAAGTCAGGTTTTATAATCATTTTATACTTTTATATGTCTGGATGTCTGTGTGTACACGTAAACACAACACCATCTCGTCTCAAACTAAGTAAACTTGTGGTAAAGTTGATATTAGACCTTGATATCTTGTACATCATATTTTTACTTGTAAATATACGTGTAGAGTAAATATTAAGATACATGTATGTGTAGGTAGTGTAAAAGATAGATAGAGTATATTTGAGAAAGTTTGAAAGTCATGGTATTGATCGACTTGTTATGAGAAAAAAGGAACACAATGTGGTTAGAATGGTGCAAGGTATGAATGTGGAGAACTTTACAACTAAAGCAGACCTTAGAAAATATGGATGGAATGCGTGAAAAATAAAATGACAAGGAAGGGAGTCACTGAGGAGATGACATGTGACATGGATGTGTGGGCAGACCCCAAATTATTGAAATACGGGCGGGCATATGAGTAAATTGTTAACATAACCTTAAAATGCTTGTAATACTATATCTTAGCAATCTCTAGATTAAATCTTCTGAACAAAATAATACTTATTACGTTATTCCCTTTTAACTACAAGTACAAGAAAGTCCATATAAGATGGATCGTACATTGCACCGGTACTTAGTAAACTGCCTTCAAAGTCTCTATCTATCTGAGTATGAAACATGGCAGTTAATAAATAATAAGGTGTGCCTTAGCGGCTGGATCGCGCTGTACAAATGACGGGGCGGTTCACCGGGGCTGCGTGTGCGCCGATCAGCGATACGGACGCCTCTACTTTTAATATTTTCTGAGCGTTTGTTATATTAAATAATCCCAAAACTGCTTTAGACATTTGAAGTCGCGTATCGAATTGAAAACCTCCTTTATTTTTCGGTTCAAATATACCAAGTTTTATTGTCGAATAATATTCAATAAGTCACTATTTTCTATTATGGCAATACCAGCAACATCCGAGCGGGAATCTCAGTTATTTTTGCATTTCTTTATTAAAAAAATAAAACGTACGCACCACAACCGACCCGGCCCGCTATCTACAGGGTTATTATTTTTCATTGTTATTGTTATTACCTCCACTGCGCTTATTATGCTCGCGTTACTTCTCTTAACAAACTATTAAAGATATTTTCTTAACGCATTATTATTTTGATACATCTAAGCGATTGTCCGAGCAATTTGTGAGTTGTATTTTTTTTGTTTTAAAACTGTTTTTGCGCGCGTAAAAGTTTGCACTGTGGTTTTGTTGGTTGAGAAAAAAAACTGAAGTAGGTTTTGAAATATTTTACTTGTAGGCTAATGAGTGAAATGTTGAGTTTGTGATTATTTTTTCTATTATGTAGGTACGTATTTTTGACCTTCCTATATTTTATGGTTTATAAGTAGAGGTACATCATGCCTACTTTCTTTTGCAGCTATTTAGCGCAATATTTACACTAATTGACAGTTCTGTTAATATTCTAGAACATGCGCTCCTACTAGCAGTTGGAGAATGGGAGTCAGAGTTATAGATTCAGGCGCTTCCATCGCCCAATGTCGGTACAATATTAGACGACAAAACGACACAATCTTCCGCATTGCCAATTGCCTTCGGCTAGGTACACCTTCTGTATCTCCGCATTATTACAACTGTGGGGTAGCCGTCGATAATCTGGTACACCATGACCTTGCTTGTATCAGAAGCACAGGTCGTATACCTCGGCACGCTATTCTAAACGACATAATTCGTAGGGCTCTTTCCACCACAGGTCTTTCGGCCGACCAGAAGCCATTGCCATCCAACGTGGCAACACAGCCAGAATTCTGGGAACCTTCCCAATCTGCAATGAAGCGGAGGATTTTTTAAACGGTATTTTGTACTGTAAATATTTTTAGTATACAATTACGTACGAGTATATTGTACTTCTTATTATAAATAAATATAATCTATGATAAATATTAAGTATAAAATGTATGTTTCTTAGGGTATTCTACTATGTTTTAAGGTAAGAAGTATCGGAGATATAGGCCTAGGTATGTACAAGTGTATGTAGCCTGAAAATATCAGATTATTATTATTAATTACGTAGATAGTATTAGTAAATACACCCCCCCCTTCAGGAACACACGTACAGCCAGACAGACGAACCAAAATAATTTTCTAACGTCGGAATGTAGACCCTTCACTCGCTCGGGCAATTCTATAAAGTAAGTATGTGAATTGAATAAAGCCTCTTTTAATCCTGCCAAATATGATGTTGTACTTGAAATAAAACAAACTTCAAGACCTAACTTAGGTGAATAAGCCGAGAATAATGGTCTCCATTAATTAATACGACGCGTGTGAGCATTTGTTTCGGACCATTCGACGTGTTCGCCAGATATTTGTATTGTTCCGCTATGATCTCGGATTTATTCTCTTCAATTTAAAAGTTTCCAGGGCTAAAGATTATGTTACTAGTCTAACATTTTATACTAATATTTTATAGAGGAAAGGTTTGATTGTTTGTTTGATAATTGATAACATATACATTTTTAAAAGGATGTTCTTTAATAATAAGATTAAAAGTACCTACCCAACACCGGAGAACATGTATAAAAATACTTGTGCAAGTGCAAGAGGTGAAAGAAGTATGCCGAGATTATAGCAAGTGGCAATCCATGGTATCTGTCTACCCCAAGAAGAAAGAGGCGTGACAGTATGTATACATAATATAATCTGTTTTAATTTTAAGTCTCAAAGTAAAAGTTAGAGAAATGGAATGCAATAAAGAGTCATCATTCACCGATCATTTTCCCAACTCAGTTGCTTTCCAGTCTAACTGCGATTCGGCTGATCTTCGATATGTTCCGTGAAACGACTGCCATAAATGTTTGTATGAATGAAAAACAGAAAGAAAGAAACATTTAAAACAATGGGGTAAGATGCTGCAAAACAGCTGCTGTTGCTGCTCTTTGAGACAGTCTTGAGAATGCCTCGTGAGTAGGTGAAACATATTATGTCGACGTTTATAATGTCTTCTATTTAGCGAAATTAGTGCAATTATATAAAAATTCAACATCTTACCCCATTATTTTATCATGGACTTTCGCCAGGTAACGCCTGATTCCATTCAATATTAAAGAAACATTTATTTAGTACATAGTGCCCACACAATACAACATAACAATACATTTAAATTACATTGGGGATTGGAAGCATGTTCACTCATTAAGAGTAAACATACTTCCAAACCACAATTACTGACGCGCGATTAATAGTGTGACACACAAATGTTTACCAGATGGGTGTCCAGTTCAGCATGTGCCAGGTAGAATCCTGGCGCTGGTTTTCAACACAACCGGGACCGACGACCGGAATACAATAAAGAGTATTTATACAAAAAAAATTGTTAGACTTTGGTAATAGGTACATTATTGAGCGAAGCGAGCGTAGCGAGCGAAGCGAGCGTAGCGAGCGTCGCGAGCGGAGCTCCTTATCAGGTGACTCAAATGCAACTCGATGTGAAATTGGTTTCTCGACAACTACCCAACCGATTTTCATGATTTTTTCACTCAAAAATCAAGTATTCTCAGGAACAGGTTTTGTTCGAGACCGAATTTTGATTTAGGACCCTCAAAAAAAGTTGACTAAAAATATGACAATAGTCGCTTCGCTCAATTGCATGCTGCAGCGCAGTATCACGGCAGCGAGCGCAGCTCCTAGTTTTCTAACAAATAATATTAGTACTCGAATCTTATTATGCGACTAGTTATAATTTAATAAGAGTACAAAACGGTTATACCATGGTTCAGTGTGGAGTATACCTTCGCGAAACTGAATGCGATGGTATCGCACGGGGTCACACAATACCGCTTCACAGCGGCAAATGAAAAGCTTTTATGTAATTGGTTAATATTGCACTGTGGGGCGAGTGATCTCTGACGTGGACTTAAAGTTTTGCAAAGAACTTCGTTTTAGAGTCATTATTAAATTAACTAGGTATGCAATACATTCTGCTGTTGCAATAATTGAGCTGAGTTTGTCGATCCGGGTCGAACTCCTAAACGACTGGACCGATCTTTATGAATTCAGATATATGCACTCACGGTGATGGTCACTATGACCGTGCCAAATTTCAAAAAGATCGGTCCAGTCGTTTAGGAGGAGTTCGATCACGAACGAAATACACGAGTCGCCTAAGAAAGAGCTTCGTAAACTCAGCTCAATAATTATTTAAAATCGTTCGACTCGGCATCACTATTTTCAGCTTGAAGTCTGTTTTATTGTTATTTTAAGGTTCAGTACAATTTTCTTTTCAACCGACTTCCAAAAAAGGAGCCTTCTCAATTCAACTGCATGTTTTTTTTATATTTGTTACCTTACATCTTTGGACTGGGTGAACTGATTTTGAAAAATGACTTAAAAAATATATTATTTATTGATTTTTTATTGAAATCTACTACTTCCCAAGTGGTCCCATTAGAATTTGGTTCCATTCTGACAATTATTACAACTAGTTATCACGGCGAACTTTGTATTTTCTCAAGTATAAAAAAAATATATAAAAAAAGGAATATTTTAATATTTCATGCAAATGTATGTATTATTAATTATAATTGAAAAACGCGACAGACGGACAGACAGACAGACAGACAGACAAATTGTCGTATTAAATATATAGATTTCATAATAGGTGCTAATGAATGGAGGTTATTTAATGGTTTTAGGTACTTTGAAAATATTTAGATATCGAGAGTCGAGTAGTTACTGCCTCTAAGTGACGGCACCGTAATCCTATTCGACCATTATTATAACAATAATGTTATTCCTGGTACTAAATTTAAAAAAAAATTGTTGCTGCATTTATAATTTTAAATATAATATGTTAGGACAAGCTATTTACACCTGTGGCCTGTTCACTGTTCATTATATTATCAACATGTTATTATCTTATTACGTTACAAGGGTCTTCACATGTCTCCTTTAAAATCCTATTAATTTGTACGCCACGTTCGAAGCTTTTTACATAATTAAAATATTAATTTTAATTTAAAGCATCGTTGCTTCATGATATCTTATCTTATTAATGCAGTGTTACTTTATATTAATTAAATACTTTAGGTTATTCCAGAAACGATTTCCACAGAATTCTTCTACCATTCCTTTGTAATGGCATTTTTGTTAAATATTTTTGGACATTCTCACACAACGTCATCTAGCCCAAACTAAGCTATAAGCTTGTGCTATAGGATTTAGACAACTTACAAACATACTTTTATATTTCTAAATACAGTTAATTAAGTAACATCTTTGTTTATATTTACAGTTTATGTTTACATTAGGGGTTACCCTGTAAAAATAGATGTAGATGTGAAATAAATAAATAATAATAAAAAATATTGCACATTAATATATTTATGTAACGTGTTACCTACTGATGATGGTGAAATGTAACGTAAGTTTGGCTTCATTTAACTATATAACAGCTGGAGCCGCGGAAATCAACAAGTACTTTATATAAACTTAAAAATAACTATATATTTTTTGGTCTGCATAATGTGCATAATCCACTCACTGTTGTTAAAGTAGGCGGGGCTTGATCTTTCACGATTGCTATCGAATGAGCACACGTTTTCGTCCGACCATTACAGGCGTAATTTTTTATTAAAAATTAATAATACTTTATTAATTAAATATCTAAAGGCATGTAACTAACAAATTAAATTCTATACGTGACTGGAGTATATATTATATACAATAAAATATGAGTTATACAATTTATATTACAATTTCATTATTATATCACAAGGTCTCGAAGCAATTTAACCCTTTCAGACCTGAATTATTTTTTTTTCTTACAGAGATGTAATAATTTTTTCCTAGTGAATATATATATATAAAGAACTCTGAAAAAAATATAATAAAAAATCATGCTGTTTTGGTTATAGAGAAAATAGGAGTTTTCTTTATGTCCTCAAATGCGGACATCCGTACTTGGCAATAATATTTATATTATACAGGAAATTCACAGTTTTAGATTAAAACTCGTTTTTTACTTTTGTACTTAACGTGTTTATTAAAAAAATATAAAAATACAACAAAGCTTTACTTCTCATTACAACTTAAAATAAAATCTTCTCTAATTTTGATAGGAACCATGGCATTACAATCAGTCTACACATTTTTATAACAGGCACGTAACATCGACAAACCTTATAGCTACATTTAAGTGGGGAATGCTAAGAAGCAGTTTTTATCTTTGGTTAGGCACAAGTGTACTTTGCATTTTATGCATTTTATACGGGACTTCCCATTACAACCAAACATTTTGCAGCGGGTTCCAGATCCTTTATCATGTGCAGGAAAATGACCTACACAATCATGAGCAATTTCAGTGGCAGGTCGAATTTCTCCGGGTTTCCTTGGAATAATTGGTGGCGCAGGGCTTCCACTTGGACGACCTCTTTTAGCTGTTATCATTTTATTCCGTAGAACTAAACCCTCAGTTAGTTGGCGTCGAAAATGAAGTAAACTGAGCTGCTTGATTTTGGGAACTCTAAGTAAATCACAATCGTTTTGATAGTCACGGAAAGCTTGAACTACTGCCAAATCTGATGCATGAAAAATCATGCGAAGGGGCCATTTCTTAGATTTTATAAAAGTTCTATAGTAGCTCATACGTTGATCAAGCAAGTCGACTCCTCCCATTGAATGATTGTATTTCCTAACTATCTCCGGCCTTTCAACTTCAACATAGCGTTTGTCCTTCTTACACCATCTTTTCACAATATCAGTTTCCCCAATGCCAATAAAATTAGAGGCTATATGGGTAGGTTTGTTATCCAACCATTTCACTAAAGTAACATGTTCATCCAAGCTGCTCACTTCTTGGGCAAAACCCCTAGGTTTTTTATTGATTTCTTTATCACTTAGTATTGATGGTTTTGCAAATCTGTTAACACGAGCGGTACAGGCGGCCATGATATTTTTTTTTTTCAAAATCTGTAGCAGGTGATAAGAAGAAAAATAATTATCGAAGTATAGTTTGTGGCCTAAGCTTTCTCCGATGCGTTTTATCAGGTGTAGTACTACAGATGCGCTATATCCAATTGTTTTTATGCAATTTTTATCTAGCTCTGGAGATGAACTTTGATAGAGTATGAAGTCATAAGCCTAGCCACGCTTTCCACATAAAAAAATAACTTTATACCCCATGGGCATTGTTTCCCTTTGATATATTGCTTAGCAGGATGCCTTCCTGTAAAAGGAATTATCTGCTCATCAACACAGAGCTCCCTTTCTAATGGCAACTCCAAGCACCGATTTCTGACTGCATCATAGATTGGTCGTACTTTATAAAATACATCTTGGCAACCTACAGGCATTTGGGTATTGTCGACTAGGTGCAAATTGTTGCGTAGTTCGAAAAATCGATCTCTGGCCATGTTTTCAGTAAATAAGGGAACACTGATATTGGTTTCCCAGTACATTCTCAAGCATGGATACCCGAACACACCTGTAGCTATATGTAATCCGAATAGTACTTCCAACTCTGGTACACACGTAGGTTTAAACCTGAGTTTGCCTGACTGTACTACATAAAGATTGGTCATTTCAGCCATTCTACAAAATAGTTCTTGAGGAATATACCTAAAATAGTAATCAACTGGGGCTTGTAAAGTAGATGGTTCAATTACTATTGGTGGAAACCAATCACATGATATTGTATTTTGTAGCGCTGTATGTCTCCATCTAATTCCTTGTTTTGGTGTAAGATTTTCAAAAATACCTCCATGCGACGTCAATTCCGGCCCTGAGACTGCGGAAACATCAATTACTACTGCTGACTCAGTTTCAGCTGGGTTCACTTCTTCATCTTCAGAGTCAGTCGGGTAGATGACTTCTTGGTGCAGATGAACTACATCGGCACCAATACGAATATACCATGATTCTCGTACAGGATAATTATTACCTCCGTCTTCATCATCGGAAGATAACACGAAGTCCGAGAAACTGCCATCTTCTAATGCAGCCAAAGCTTCTCGCGAGAACATCTTTGTTATTCAATAGTACCCACATATATAGTTATTCTGAAAAACCAACAGTAAGAACACATAAAGATAAATTCTAAACTGTAGGTAATGTATTTTGATCTTCCATCTAAGTATTACAATAATACCGCAAATTTATCGGTTGATCCGAATGTCCACATTTGAGGACATAACAAAAAGTCAAGTTTATGTATGTAAATTATCGATAAATAGGGTAAAAAATACATTAGACATCATAACAAAAACATATTTTATCCACACATATTTTTGTAATCACGTATATTTCACTAAATCATGTTATTTTGAAATAAAATAAACAGCTTACCTGCTCATGTCCAAACTTTGCTCGGTACTGATCGAAACTTGTCGAAATAATGACAATACACGATAAGAGATGGCGTTACCGGTACTTTTCAACAATGTTTTTATGTGAACAAATGAACACAATCGTGCGTAAGCGTGAATGTAATATATTTTGTACCATCGGATTTTTTAAACTTTATGTCCTCATTTGTGGACGCTAGGTCTGAAAGGGTTAATGATACCTTAACAAAGTCAGTTGACATTATGAACGCCTTCGATATACCTACTACTTAAGGTACATTTTATTTAAAGAATACTTGAAGTTGTCAATTTTAAGTAGCTATAATAGTTATTTCCGTTAACCCATCCAGCTATAGGCACCTACATTTTTTTATTTTATTTTTTTTATTCCGCGTGTCGCGGCCGCACCTACGTCCATTGCCGAGCGCCTCTGGTAGAGACTGAGAGAATTCCCAGTGGCGCCCGGCGGACCTTGACCACCTGCGTGGTGGTCGGGTTTTACCCGCATCTTTGGGGTTGGGTTTTATCCCGCATCGGTGAGTGAAGGCGAGGGTGGGGTGCAGCCCCACATCACGCAGCCCTTCTAGCCTGCTTCTGTAAGGACGGTGGGTTGCTAATCCATCGTCCTCAGGCCCCGATCATGGAGGTCGATGGTCCTGGGCGTAGTCACGTCTGCGGCGCCCTCACCGCACACTTCGGAACTCAGCGGGGAGGATACGCTCCCTCACTCTACCAGCCGCCTCCTTCACGAGCATGACCTGCTCGCAGAAGGAAACGGCCGCGTTCCACTGGCTCTCGCTAGAGACCATGGCTCGTAGCATGGTCTCCAGTGAGAGAGTATCTACGCCCAGGCCCACAACGAGGTCCCGACGCTGACTCGCCCAGGCTGAGCATTCCACCGACGTGTGGAATGCCGTGTCTACGCCGGAAGCCTCGATAGGCACCTACTAAATATTACGGTGACAGATAGATGAACATAGAAAAAGTGTATTTATGCTACGAGTATTAACAAACAGTATACCTATCTTGTTTCCATAAATTTACTAAAAAAATAGTGTTACAAAAAAATTTATAAATAAATATTTTTGGACATTCTCACTCGACGTCATCTAGCCCAAATGAAGCTAATATAAGCTTTTGCTATGGGATCTAGACGACTGATAAACATACTTGTTATATTTCTAAATAACTAGTCTGGTCATAAATACTGCTAAATTAAAACTTTTCTTTTTTTCAACTTTTTAATTATTTTGAATTTCGAACACGTAAGTATATTATTTTAAAAACTTCTTTCGATTTCGCGCCATTTCACATATTTTTTCGTGTTCATTATCGAATTACAATATGGAATGGGGCGTAAAAGAAAATAGGATCGCAGTGATCGTCTTGCACAAAGTGGGTATGGAGCCGTCGGTCATATCAAAAACTTGGTATCAGCCGTATGTTCGTATATCGTACTATCAATAGATACAACAACAATTCGTCTGTCAAAGACCAGAAAAGATCGGGGCGGCCGCGTGCTGTTAGAACTACAAAGGCTATTAATGCTGTTAAAGCCAGAATTCATCGAAACCCCAAAAGGAAACAAAAATTCTTATCGCAAGAAATGAAGATTCCCGCTAGGACTCTGTCACGTATTATAAAACAAGACCTGAAGCTCGGTGCTTATCGTCGATATACAGGACATGCCCTAAATCAATCTTTACGATTAAAGAGAGTGGATCGATCAAAGCGCCTTCTGTCGCAATACACAGGTGAAAGGCACAGAAATATCGGCCTTACCGATGAAAAAATTTTCACGATTGAAGAACACTACAATAAGCAAAATGATAAAGTGTACGCTCACAGTACTAAGAAAGCTGCTCACGTGCTCGGAAAGGTACAATGTGGTCATCATGCTGCGTCAGTGATGGTTTGGTGGGTGTCTTATCAGGGAGTCACAAAACTAAATTTTTGTGAAAAAGAAGTGAAAACTTGAGCCAAAGTGTATCAAGATACTGCCTTGGATCATGTTGTGAAACCTCTCAGCAATACACTTTTTAAAAATATACCGTGGACTTTCCAGCAGGACTCTGCTCCTGGTCACAAGGCACGAACTTCCCAAGCCTGGCTAGAAACCAACGTTCCGGACTTTATAAGAGCTGAAGACTGGCCCTCATCTAGCCCAGACCTTAACCCTTTAGACTACAAATTAAGGTCAGTTTTAGAGGACATGGCCTGCTCTAAAGGACACGACGACATTGAGTCTCTTAAAAAATCTTTGGAGCAATCAGTGGCAAAATTTCCCTTGGAAACAGTGCGTAAATCCATAGATTCGTGGCCAAACAGATTAAAGGCCTGTATAAAAACCAAAGGTGGCCATTTCGAATAAAATATACTTTTATTTTTTGCTAAAACTTTAATAAATATGTAGGTATAAATTTTAATAACATTACATTACTTCATTGAAAAAAAAACACATTTTAATTTGTAACAAAACTTATGGCTGGACTAGGTACATACATATTATACATAGAAAATACCCAAACAAACTGTGGATAGTTAGAATAATTTGATACGACCCGGAATCGAACCTGGGACCTCAGGGAGGCAGTCACATACTCATACCCCTGCGCCACCGAGGCAGTCATGGTATACGTTTTTTTTTTTAATCTATACTTATAATAAATCTGTAGAAGTGAAAATTCTGTACATTGAAGATATCAAAAAATAAATGGCAGGGGGTGTTACTAGACCGACACCGAACCCAAAAATGTGATTAAAAAAATTTTTGTCTGTCTGTCTGTCTGTTCAGGCATCACGCAAAAACTACCGGTTCGATTACGATGAAACTTGGCATAATTATTCTTTAATATCCTGGGCACCACATTGGGTACTTTTTATCCCGGAAAAGTATATACAATAAAAAACAAACTTAATTTTGCGGTTCAATCACTAGACCCGAGTACTGTACCAACCGCAAATAATAAGTTTGTAGTAGGTTTTCTTTTTTTTTTTATATTAGGTTCGCCAAATTGACGCCGCCCGCCTGGTGGTAAGTCGTGACGACGTCTAGCTATTGTGGGCCACTCTCACAGCACACAATACGATAGAGAGTGGCCCTAAACTTGACGACCTACTGATGTGCCTCTTCACGCTCCGCTTAAGGAACCCAGGGTT